>JAXIUT010000009.1:2684281-2773892 GCA_035586675.1 Eurytoma californica | reverse complement strand
ATTCAATTGTAAAATTTAAAGTTGATTCATTAAATTTAGTAATTCATTTACATAGCATTGTTTTCTAATTCTTACAAATTAATTTACAATATTGTTTTGATACAAAGTAATATTTTAATGTTAAAAATTATTTTAAATTTTCTTTTGATTAATTGATTAATATTTCTTATTAAGGAAGTAACAAAAAAATTTCATGTTGCTCAAAAAGCATCTTCTATAAACAAATTATTTTAAAACTAATTTAAAAATCAGTTTTTATTAGAATAGCTTTTAAGTAAAATAAAAATTTACTTTTTATAACTGTAAATATAGTTATAAGTATTATTATCACAATAAAACATATTTCTGCATGCTTTGATAGAAATTGCTTGAAGCAATCCGTGCTAAAATCTAGGAGTCCTTTTTGACTACCTGAAAATGGCAACGTTGCACTTGTTTTCATTAAAACCGGCTTTCGGCGTGCAGCGTTGTCATCTATTTTAGTGTTTTCGGAGCATCATTCTAAAAACTGATGTGGATCACGAGGGACCTTTGCAAAACACCTACCACATCAATTTTCAAAACAAAAACAATAAATATTATGAAAAATCAAAAAATAAATATTATTTTCTAGCCCCCGCAGTGGAACCACAAACTGCTCCAGATTGTCAGTGGCTTGGAATAATTAAATTATTCAATTAAAAAAATATTTTTGCAAACGGAGAAGTCGGATAAAAGTTAATGCGTTAATACAAATAATTTTTAATTCAATAAGGAAAAGGATATCTCTACATATATACGTCTGATTCATCAGAGGCCGGAAAACGAGAGCCACGCGTGCCGAGAAACAGGACGGAAGATTCCAGCCAATCGGAATCTCGCTGAACGCCGGAGCCTCGAGAGATCAATAGAGGTCCTCGTGTAGCTATACTCGCGCCGTATTATCCCTACTCTAAAACCGGCGTAGCCGAAGGCTCTCGAAAAACGGCTGCAATGCTACACCCTCCATTTTTTACCTTCCAGTTTTTTTACTCGTCGTCGCAAGCGACTCTTCATTCGCAAGCGTCAACCAAGTGTACGATATCGATGACCTCGGCAACAACATCGTACATCTGCAGTGGTATATAACAAAAAATAGACCCGCGAAAGCGTGGAGACGCATCGCGGAGCCGGTGAAAGGCGGGCGGCTTCTCATCGCGTTCCTTTTTCGCGCGATGGAGACGCGAGCGGTGCTCACTACCGCCAACCTGCCGCTCGGCTCCGAAAACGCCGGCTCGCCTCTGGAACCGTATGACCCGCATTACCCGACCGACCGACTCTCGTTATAAATTATTCAAAAATACGTCTCATCCCCATTGGAACAGATGCAGGGCTCGCTTCCCCGAGGAAAACGGCAGATGCGTGAAAATGCCGCGACGGCGTTCTGGGGTTGGCGGCAGTGAGCCGCGGTGAGCCATGGGATTCGGAGCGCATGCGCGAGCGCGGGGAGGGGGTGGGGTGGGCGAGGGAGGCTGGGACGAGCCGCGCGGTGCGGGAACCGAGCAGTGGAACCGAGTAGTTGGTCGAAGGACGCCTCTGTGTTCGCCGCTCTCTCGCCCGTTCGTTCTGTCTCGCTCTCTCTCTCTCGTTCACCTCCATCCCCCCTCACGCACCTACACGGTAGCGCAAACCGCCGCTCTCCCGGGCCGCTGCTGCCGCCGCCGTCCGCCATTTTTTTTACTCTCCGTCGGGCCGCTGAGCGAGGCGCGTGCACACACGTACTCTCGGTTGCGAGGGCGTCAGTTCGGCTTCCATTTTACGCTTTTCACTTGACTTGGTGAGTAGACTTACGATTACTTGAATTTACGTGAAAATAAACTGCGGTATTCGGTATGGCCGGTGCGGACCCACGCCGCTGCGTGGCTGGTGGCCTTCGGCCGACGCCGCTTCCTCCCGGTTCTCGCGGGCGGGCCGGGAGGAAGCTTCGTGGCGGATTTGCCGAGGAAGCACCCGACCTCGTTGAATTTTTGCGATTAAGGGCTTTAATTAGGCTTAGACTCTGTAGGGCTGCCTGTAAGTGTATTATATAATCAAGTACTAAGGGAAAAGGGCTTGAGGCCGTTTTTCTCCCGCACTTGCAGGTTTTCGCGTTCGGAGCATACACGCTTACCGGCACGTAGACGCGTGCCGTACTGACTACGGTGTAGACTAACGCTTGCAAACGTCACACATCCTCAGTAACGCACCGAATGCAAGTGTCGCTTGTCGTACATTCCAGAACTTGTGCTAATTTTTTACGATTATTCTCGGTTAGTTTGTTTATCCTTTTGTTTATTTTCTTACGAACATTATTAGTAAACATTGAAGGGCAACGGGAATGTAAGAGTATTATGGGTAATATTTGCAATGGGGCGAGGGTAGCGTGTCGTTTCTTATCGAGCGAAAAAATGGTCGAGGCTGTGCCGATGAACGTGCGTTAATTCGTACTAATGGACGAGCCGATTAGCAAAGGACGCTCCCGACAACGCGGCCATTTAGCACACGGTACGCGAAGGCGGCCATACGTCGGCTAAGCGTAGATAGGATTTTCGGAGTATCATTGGCAGGACTTACAGTTGGGAAAAGGGGGCGATTTTTTCCCCCCAAGTGCTTAGAGACGCCCGGAGAAACAAGAGAAGCGGTCGCGGTCGCCGACGCCGAGCGCGCCATCTTCTCGCGTTGGAAGCCGCTCAGCGCCATCTTTTTCTCGCTCCGTTGGCGCACATGCATCGCGCGTCGCGTCCCGCATATCGCTAAATTTCCATTGATTGCATTATTTGGAGCAACTCTGCCCGCGGCCCATCCGTGCGCCTCCCGACGCTGTCCCCCCGAGGTAAACGTAGTTAGTTATCCGCGCGAGGGCAAATTGGCAGTAGCAGAGTCGTCGCGGTACTTTGGAAGCGGAAGCGCCAGTCCGCCGGTAACTTCCGGCTCTTTACGCCGCGTGCAAGTGCGCAGTTCGCTGGCCCGTACATCGAGTTATTTCTATATAGAGTGTCGCTGGTACTAATCGATTTCGTTTTTCTCTCCTCCCTACTCTTGAAACTGCAGGTTCTAGCCACGGGCCGCAAATATGCCGGGTTTTAGTAGCGTGGGCACCTTCAAGATTTTCATCGGCAACTTAGCCGACAAGACCACCAACGCAGACATCAAGCCGCTTTTCGAGAAGTACGGCAAGGTCGTCGAGTGCGACGTCGTCAAGAATTATGGCTTCGTGGTGAGTACAATAATATCTAGGACGCTTTTATTACTCGCGTTTGCGCCTTCCGCGTTTGTAAAGTAGAAGAAAGCATTCGAGTGAATGAGCAGTATATGATATATGATGCAGTTTGCAGTATTTTTATCTGGACTAATTCTAGTTTGAGATGATTATTTATCAAATGAATATTCAGCGATGCGAACAAAACTAAACACTTATTCAAAATATTTATAAATAAAATCAGCTGAAAAATACTCTTAATTTTAAGAAATTTGAATTTTCTTGTACTTTATCTTTATAGTAGATCATTTTATACATCCCAGACAAAATAACAATATTACTTTAAATTTAAATAAAATTTATAAAATATATGATAATTTGTTATTTAACGGTACAATTGCATGATTTAAGATTGAAGTTTTACAAATAACAATTTTTTCAGCACATGGAAAATGAGGAGGCAGGAAGAAATGCCATTCAAAATTTGAATGGACAAATGGTTCATGGTCAGCCCATCAAGTGTGAAGCTGCCAAGAGCCGTAAAGGCCCCAACACTCCCACAACCAAGATCTTTGTTGGTAATCTTACGGACAACACTAAGGCTCCTCAAGTACGAGAGCTCTTTACCAAGTTCGGTACTGTTGTTGAATGTGACATTGTTCGCAACTATGGTTTTGTCCACTTGGAAGCTACCGGTGACGTTAATGATGCCATCAAGGAATTGAATGGTCAAATCGTAGATGGACAACCGATGAAAGTCCAAATCTCGACAAGCCGTGTAAGACAGAGGCCTGGTATGGGTGACCCAGAACAATGCTACAGATGTGGTCGTGGTGGCCATTGGTCAAAAGAATGCCCCAAGGGAGGAATGGGTGGTGGCCCTGATAGGAATGGATTCAGAGACAGGATGTTTGGACGTGACCCATACCCACCACCTCCACCACCACCTTTCCTGCGTGACAGACTTATGGGTGGTGCTCGCTTTGGCGTAAGTGTCAGATAACTGCAGGCAGATTAACCCTTTTATATTAGTTGTAGGTATCACAATAGAATAAAACTATTCATTTATAAATTTTGAAATTCTAAACATGCAACAATTCATCCTGTAAGTGTTAGAGAACTAAATAATGAGATAATTCCAAATAAACATTTGAAGGTAGTTGCATTTCTAAGTTATATACTTACATGCAGAAATATAAAAGGGTTAATCCATTTATTTCCATATAACTGAACAGTGCATCTTCACATTAATTTTAAAATAGACTTACCCACCCTTCCAGGACTATGACAGCTACTATGATCGCAGAGGTTTCGATGAAACCAGAGATCTTTATGAAAGGAGGTTCACAGGCATGGGTGCAATTACAGGTAAAATTTAATCAAAATTTAACATTTCTTTCTAAATGTGATATTAAATTCTAAATTGATTTATTTACCTCGACTTTTTTTTACAACGATATACAGGTGGTATGGGATCGATGCGCGACACCGGTTTTTCGCGTGGCCAGGACTACGGCATGTTTAGCCGACGATCACCACCGCCCGCCGGTAACAATGGCAGATTCAGGTGAGTTAACAGGTTTCATCAATCATCCTCCCCCAAACCCATACGAAAAATCGGTTGACCCATATCCGGCTTAACATTGTGAAACACATTTCAGGCTGGATTAACAGTTCATGCGATTTGTAGGGTTGGGTGGTTACTTTATGCGCCTCACACATTTTGCCTCACTCTAAGCATTTCTCTATATAACTCATTACCATCTGTGTGTCACTGTACTTTCCCAATTTAAATCGTTCCCTTACTGAAAAAGATCCATTAATCCACCCTTACTAGTTACATATGTGCCAATTTAAGTGGCGATAGAATTTATCGGGTCGGTGTGGTTTTCCGTTTATATTTTTGTTTTCTCTTTGCTAAAGTACAAACTGTTACTCTTGCAAATACAGTAGTGAAAGTAAATGAGAAAGTACATATATGTTTAGTTCAGACATTTTTAAAAGTGTTAAAAATGTAAATGAGAGGAACTTTTAACTAAATAATCGAGCGTGGTGTTACTGCAAAAAGTTATATAAATTACAATATCTGGACATCTCTTTACATTCTAAATTTCAGTGCACTTCCGGCTCCATACCGAGTTTATCCGTGAATTCAAGCAACCTTAGAGATACAGTTCCTGGTCAACGTTCAAGTCACGAAAGAGTAAGTCTCTGTGAATATTTTGTTTAATAAGGTTTTAGCTCTTCAATTTTGTATTCTAATAGTAATCGCGTCGTCGTCGCGTAATCAGTTGCTCTTCCAAATCAGCACATTTGTTGACCAAGGACTACATTCTTTACTTTGACTAAAGAAAAAAGAAAAAAAAAAGAAAAAGACTGTTCTTCTAGGAACGTGCCATTTTGCAGGCTCCCTTGTTCCATGGCATTAACTGCGAATTATGTCTCAAGTTAACACTGAATATGTGCATTAAAGCTTAATGCTGTAGCACACGCACAACATTTTATTTTCCTTTTTTTTAATTGGCAGCATTTTTCTAAATTTACATTATTACACTCGTGTTCAAAAATACTGTCTATGTACATCAAAAATGGAGTTTTGTTATTAATTGTTTATAATGCACGTTTTGTTCATTTTATGTGTCGGTGTTTGTTTACAGGTTTTATTTTTATTATTTAAATTTTGCAATCGCATGGATTAAAATCCAGTTAAAAATTGCTTGCTTTAAGCGATAAAAAGTTATCACAGCTTTCTACTTGTTGCTTACAACAAATACACCAATTTTATATTTTTAACTAAGAAAACAATTACTTTTATTACATTTAAAATTTTTAGTATATATTTTTTATAATTTTTATTCAAAGCACTTTTTTAAATCATTAAAGTATTTGTAAATTCACAAAGACTAATTCACAAAGTTAAGCCTAGGACAAGGGAGTATCGTAATTCTTTAAAAACAACAATTCTGCAGTTAAATAGAATCGATAATTGCTTTAAATGCTGTTATAGTAGAGGCATGTACGAGGACTTCAGCAGAGACTCATTTGAAGAGCGTAGGTAAGTAAGATATATCAAAGTACCACACCAGCCCGAAGATTCTCTTCTAAGTTAAGCAATGTGACTTCCTTCCATAGTCCCTTTCTTTACCTCGCTTGCATCATCTCTCATCAGCTTTGAGAAAGAAAAATTGCTTCTACTGACAATTGATTGCTCTAGTGACGCATCATTCCATGTACATTCTGTACAACTTCATTTCATGTACATAATATTTCATCCAGTTCATATGTGCTGAATATTTTTATGTGGTAAATTTAAAGATTTTAAATTATCTTGAAATAAACTTTCGCTTCTTTTCTTGAGTAATAGGTAAAGTGAGGTAAACGAGAGTTGACAAAACTTTCATTTTCCTAATGAGCAGTTGCAAATTTTAATCACTTCGAATTTTAAATTGAATGATTTAAAATCCTTTCTGATAGACCTAATCGTTATCCATCGATTAGATCTACCGCTCGCTCTATCTCCATTCTTTCTCTTTCCTTTATAACTATTTAGTTTGTTGTTTTGGGAAAAAGTGACGTCCTACATATAGTAATTAGTAACTGTCAAATTTAAAATAATAAATTTAAAAAAATTTATTCATTGATTTTTACCATTTATTCATTATTTCATTTCATGTATTTACAGTGCAGGTAACCATGCACCACATGTATAGAACACAGTCCACAACAATCACTTAAAAATCAAACTAGACGAGTACTTATTTCATTCAATAAGCTGACAACTACGGTTCTGCATAAAAATACACCGGTCTTGGAATATCCTGAGTACAAGAAAGAATACGCTACGCGTCGTCACCTTCTCCCAAAGTAACAGACACTTTGTATATAAAAAAAGAAATTGCAAAGGCAGCATAGATGAAAGAGAGAAAAAGAGAAAAACGTGCATCCGCTATTCCCGATCTCGTTTGACTGACGTGGAAAAAATTGATTCTGCTTTACCAGACCGGGAATACGAGGGCCATCGCCGTCGCGCCGGTTCGCGCCATATTAAAGCGTCTCCGTCGCTCTCATATGGTACGAACCTATGGTCGTCGCCGTCGCCACCGTCGCCGCCATCATCCGCCGTCTCTGCTACGTGGCCGCCGTCGCGCGAAAGTCGCCGTCGTCGCCGCCGCCGCCTCCTTCGCCGCCGCCCGGGATAATCTCGGATCGGGTCTGAGTGTCGGTCTGTGATGCCGCCGTCGTCGTCCTCGTCGTCGTCGTCGCCGCCGGTGACCTTAACGCGACTAACGCCTTTATCTTTTTAATGCATGTTTACTTTGACATTATAAGTGTAACTTCTTCGAGTCTGCGTGTTCTCGACTATCATTGTAATTAGTTACTTCAGCTAAAATAAATGATTATTAATTTAAATCATCGTTTTTAAGAGTTACAATTATCATTCCAACTAAACATGCGTTAAGACTTGATTAGCTGCATATTGATTAAAAATGATAATTGATGCACGTATTGTAATAATCTTAGCAGGTACATAAAATACTTGTAAAATAAATTGAGAATCGAAGTGGCAAAAGGCTTCTTGCGATGAAAATCTGCGTTGATTCAGGACTAATTCTCTTTTTTAATCAAAAAATATACTTCGCGACGGTGTTCGCGGCAATCGTGAATTACCGTTGACCAAAAAATCCTCAGCATCTACCATCGAGAGGATCGGTTGTTGCTTCGATTTCCAATTTCGTTCGATCTGCGGTTCGTTGTCGTAATGTCTTCAACGACACACTATGTTCTGCGCGAAGAGAGTAAAAAAGTTTAGAGTGACAGAGCGTCTAAACAAGCAAAAAGAAATACGATGATAATTCGAACACTACGTGCGTACGCAGGAGCGATTACCTCTTTGTCCGCAGCGTAAAAAACTAATTATCGAGTTCTTCGATATTTTTCCGCCGCGGATTAAGAGATATTCAAGCTGCAGTAGGCCCGTTACCGCGGCTCAACTTTTGCATCGAGTTTCTCTTTATTCAGAATATATCCGACGGAGAGATATTTATCTCATTATTTTATCAATTGAAAGGAACTTTTTTTGTAAGATTCGTGTTTTTTCACTATATATATAATAAATATATATTGCGATAGTAATACTTCCCTCCCTATAATAGCTGATAAAGAAATTCTGTGTAATACAATAAGTAATACTTGTGAAATTCACTAATAATGAACGAAACGTGATTTGTTTTCTTTTCTTTCATCTCACATTCACTTCATATCCGTTATGGTACTATCACCGTGAACTCCCCACCCTTATCAATTGTTTCCCTCTCAGTCCACCCCTTGCCCTTGTAGAAATTACACTGAAATAACGGATTTTTAACAAATTTTAATTTTGCCTTTTAAAATAAAAAAAATAATCAATAAAACATTTTTTAACCATCACTAGTTAATTCAGTGTAAAATTAGTATACTGTAAGATATGCAAAAAATGAAACTCCAAGATACAGGAGAGGATTTTTGGTTGACCGCGTATCTTCTCAGTACAATGGCCGGAAATAAGAAAATTCCATCATTTTTAGAGTGGTCGCATTTTTTTCGCACAGCGCTCTTGTTTCATTCTCATTTTTATTTCCTTTAGTATTGATTTCTTTTAACGCTTAGAATTAAAATTAATAAATCTTTTACATAACTTATTTGTTTCTTTTAATTTCTAAAGTGACTCTTAAAATTAGTACAAAATTTGCTAATGAAACATTCATGAATAGCAAAGGTCGCATCATTTCTTTATCGCACTCAATTTCCTTGTCTTCCAAAAAGTCTTTGACGACAGTTCATTTCATTTTTATTTTAAAGACGAAGATAAGATTCGAAGCGAGATTGTATTAGCCGCACCCGTTATTGAGGGAGAGGTTTGGCTCTTTCGTCGTTACAGGATAACAAATAAAACGATCTCCAGCGGTCTGTCTAAATGCGTAGCAATACATAAAATTATAACGGTTTTGGAAACTTAGCAAGCAGAAAAAAAGTACTCTTGCACCCACATAATGTTCGTAAGAGGTGTCTTTAGATTAGTTTTCGCAGGCGCGGCGCAACGCAACACGCGCATTACATGGCAATCGAATGACGACGTTTACGCTCTCTTGTATAGTCGTAGTTTCGCACTAACAAGTCTTTAATGAAATAAAGTAAATACGATAGCAACATAATTCTTGCAGTTACAGATTTAATGTACTTATATACCCGAAATGCGGTGATTTTACGATTTATTTTAATATCGCTTGACTTTTCCCCTTGATTTTCTTTGTCATTATGAGACGGTTTTTATTTTTCGCCGCTTAAGTAATTAATGAAACTCTTAGTGTGACTCTTTAAATGTGTTGTCGGCAAATAAAGAATCTTTCACAAACCACAGAAATACGTCGTTTCCTTCGGACCCTTTCTCTCAAGTTTGTTTGTATCTCTTGCAAATTTACTTAACTTAGACTTTGTTTTTAACATTAACCGAATCATGATTTTACGTGTGTGTTTGGATTTGCGGGAGTAGTGATGTTTTTTTCTACGTCTATTAGAAAAGCAGTATTAATAATAAAATCGATCATTTGCTGGAGGTGATTCGGGTAATTTGTCGAAAGAAGGTTATACTGCAAGAGACAAGTATAATTTGATCACTTGAGTGCAAATTAATAAAAAATAATGCAAGTTTCGAGCATTGTAGCCTTCGGCATGTTTTCGACCGTAACATTCTTCAACTACCCCACAAAATTTCAAAATCAAAATTCACGCTTAGATAAAAACACAATTTAATTTATTAATCAAATAAAACCAATATTAATAGCGCAACAATGAATTAACAAAAAAATTATTATTTTTTAACGTCGTTTATTTTGGTCGTTTGATGATTTCTTTCATGTAAAAATCGTTCGTCTTGTGTGACTGATGTTTTCAGAACGATGGGCACTGCGGACAACATGGTTTCGCACGGTCTAGCGTACGGCGCGAATAAGTCGCTTGTCGCATATCCAGGTGTGGATTACAAACCGTATTGAGCGAAAAAAGCCGTTGCATATTATTTTCACTACCTCGGAACACGTGAGCGAGCGAAAGCGAGAGCGAGAGAGAAAATAAGAGACAATGCGTAAGCAAAGGAAAAAAAAGCGTTTGGTTTCTCTTCAACATCCTCTTTTTTATATTTTTAGCAGTATGGAAAAAAAAATACACACTTTGCAATTAATTTTTAATAAAGAATTTAAGTGGATTAAATACACGTAATTCCATCGGGCGAGTTTTTACATAATTGTATAATACATCTGCGTTCCCAATTGTCTTCTTAATTACAGCGAGTATAGTTTTTTTAATAGTTTTTTCTCATTTTTAATTATCTTGCATAATGTTAGACTCTTCATTGTAATTCAATATCGTCGCGTCAGAATCAATCAACTTATATTTTAGCAATTTTTTTATGTAGAATTTTTACCTACGTGTAATTAAATAGATTCGTAAAATGCATATTAAAAAAGCCGTTTTTCTTTTCTTTTATAAATATTCGCATTGAGAGAGTACAATAGTTACACGATAAAAACCCGACTGGCGGATTTCGGAAACTAGCTCTAGGGGATTGTAACAGGTAATTGTAAATTTTCAATTTTATATACGTATATATTCTCATATAGGTTCATTTTGATTTGGTTGATTAATGTAGGTTGTGTAATTTAGGTATTTTTATAATCAATCTGTAATTATACGCTTTTTTTTAATTATAATTATTTGACTTATTTGACTGATATGAAAAGTTTAGCGACTATGTATATCTTAACTTCATCTATCTTAAACTTGTATTAAAATGTTCTGTTGCATTTGCATTACAAAAAAGTAATAAAACCTACGACTCTAATAAAAAGTTACAATACATAGTCGCACTGGAGTTCCACTTCATTTCTTTCCTGATAAAAACTTTAATTATCACTATATCATCTTGTGGTTCATTAATTTATTTACCTTTTTATTTATTTATTATTTTTTTTATAATTTCACGCTAATCTTTCTACTCGATCGACACATGTGTCTAACTAAACTGCTTTAAGAGTTGCATACACACGAGATGGAGAAGCGAGCGCGGCCACCACTACCCACTGAAAGCTAAACGCACACAGCGACGAGAACATTGTACATAGAACCGGCCGCGCGTACATGGGTCGGTCCGCACGGCGAACACATCTATAATACGCCCATTTAAATAAAAAAAAAAGCCACGTGCGTGGGTCGCCGTGAAGTATATATATGCCTGCGGTGCGCCTTGCATCCGTCGCACGTCGTCGATCATGTGAGGATAACGAAAGTCGGCATCCGCTAATCCGAAGAGACGAGAGGGATTTTATTTAGGTAACGAGCGTGCGAAATGAGAGAAAGTACGTCGTGCGCACTCTTTGCTCTCTCTACGATTTATTGTGGGAAGAACCGACGGCGCCGTTGCTCTGGACACGGAGAGCACGTGGAATCGTGGAAGACGCTCCATCGTGGATTTTTGGCGGATCGTCGCGAAGAGAGAATTACGGACCACAGCGGCTTGATAGTACAGTGCATGAACGCCGGGTTAAAAGTACTGTATCACATTAGCAAACTAGCACTGAGTCGAAAGATTATCCGGGTAATTTCTTCTAAAAAATTTAATTTCATAGCTTTATTGAGTATGATAAATATAAAAGATGTTATTATTGTTGATTATTTTAATTAAAAAAGAATTTTCTTTACTTTAAACATTGAAATGTAAATATTCTATGATATTTATACTCTAGTCACGTTGAAAATCTATTATTAGTCAAGCCTGCAAGTCAAATTGCACTTAGCATTATTGCCAAATCGATCAGTTTCATCACGAGCGCAATCCAATAAAACTTTCGACTCCAGGGGGTAGATGCAAGGTCTGATTACGCTACTTTTATCTCGGTGCTCATACGCGCGCGTTTCGCCCGACCGCGCGTCCACCGGATCCCGAAGCACTACACTATTAAAAAAATTCAGAAAAAAAATTGCACAATGTAATGTAACTTGTGTATGTGTGCTATAATGTATAGGGGCAGCCTGGAACAACAGCAGGTCGGCTGAGATTTGCTCCACTCGTCCTCGATGAATTGCCAACATCGAGAGATGCTCATGAGAGAGAAGATTATGAGGTCTGAGCTTCGCCTCTGTACGAGCCGACCGGTCGGGGGATGAAATTCCCGACCTTGCGAGAGAATACATATTCGTTGAGAAAGTAAGCAAAAGGATTCAGCGCTACAAGCGCACGAGCACACATACCATTTACACGTTGTTCAAGGCAAGTCCGGAATAGGTGGCTGATTCCAATTGAATGTCACATCAAACGTCATATTTATAAATGTTTTTCTAGGTAAAAGAAAAAAAGAAAAAATGCTTTGTAAAGATTCAATTTTCAAATATTCAAATTGTGTAAGAACATTATTTTTAGATCTGTTTATTTCTGAATAGGTTGTAGAATATTCAAGAATTTTTTAAACATCTAAAGTAGATAAAGAGCGCGTTTGTAGAGCACTATTTGAATACAAATGTTGTATATTTTTGAACGTCCTTGGTGTCACATTCAAACACACATTGAAATATTAAAAAAAAGATTGACAGCCTTTTGTCGGAATTTTGCATATTACTTTTAAAATTTGAAAACTTAATTCAATAATTTATTTTTTATTTTTTTTATTTTTGAAAAAGTAAAAAGGGAAATATATAGAAAAAAAAGCTTTAAAAATATTTTCTTTTGAGTCTCAAAATTCATACTCGTTACTCGCAGGAGGTCAAAAGGTCTTTTGGCAGTTTTGAGCTATCATCGGCTCATCGATGTTCGACACGATGTGACTGTACAGTGAGTAGCAAAGCAATAAACGTCGTTTCAAAAAAAAAATTTGTTATTCCAAAATTTCTAATAAAAGCAAAATAAAAAATCTAATTTTTCGTTCTTTTACCTATACTCCTAATAAGATTAATCCTTGTTTCCATAATTCTTATCATGAAAAAGTTTAAATTTGTTTAATTTACAAAATTGTCATTACAATTTTTTTAAAGTACTGATTAACACAACTATTAAATTTGTTATTTTCAAACATTTTACAAATATTTTTTTTTTAAAACAAGTTAAGTCTTTGAATAATGCAAAAAAAAAAGCTTCCAACAACTCTTGTAAGTATTGCAAACATGTAACGTAAGATTACAGTTGAAAGCTGAAAGAACCACGTGATCGCTTATCAATTATTGATCTGCCATTTTATTGCACAGCAGCGACTCCATTGGCCCGCGACACCGAGTGAGGAAATCTTGAAACTCCGCGGGTGTTTTTTACAGTTGCACCGCGCGCCGCGCACTGTACACTCGCCGAGTTCTTTAGCAGTCGGCGCGTGGCCGCTATCAGCGAGTGTTTATCGAGGTGCTTAACGTCCGGTGCCTTGAACGGAACGTCGTGTCCACGTCTTTCACACGAAAATGACGAAGGAATTGAGGTAGGGTTACTTCTCCAATACTGACGTGTGTAGACATTCCTCTGGAGCACGTGTTTCTTCATTTCGGAGCACAGTGTTTTAGGTTATGTCCGTTGCCTCGTTTATTTCCTAAAGTGTAAAATCTTATTTCGCGCGTTTTAAAATATATTTTTTCATAGAGATACGATTATTATTTACTTTTTTGTGTATTTAAATAATTTGTGACGATAATAATAATAAAGGTTCTTTTTTATTGTTGATTGAATTGATGCACTACCACATGCAAGTAGCGTGAATTACGATCGCATTACGGAGGCACGATAAATAGAGTCCGTTATGCAATCTTTGTCGCGTTGTATACTTAAGCCGTCCAGAGATAGGCAACTCGAGTTACTTTAATGAATGTTTATTCGTTTTTATGTCAACATTTTGCATATCCAATAACTTGTTACAATCGAGGCAACAATCACCTTCACGCGCCGTCTTTTTATCGCAGAAAACAAAAGTAGTAACTTTCCATCATTCGATAATATTTAAAAGATGTTTTTTATAAATTCAAAACATAAGCATTATTGTTCTACTCAATCTTGAAAAGTAGAAAATTTATTTTGAAAAAAAATTTGTGTTGATTGAAGAAACACCAAACATACTGAATTCTCTTGTTAATTGATTTTATATGTAAGTGATGTATTATTTCAGAGAAGGTCTTTTGTTAGGAATTGGTAATCCTCTTCTTGATATTTCGGCTACAGTTGATGACGATTTTTTAAAAAAGTATGACCTCCAAGCAAACAACGCAATTCTTGCGGAGGAAAAGCATAAACCACTCTATGATGAACTCATTGAACAGTATAATGCTGATTTTATTGCCGGAGGAGCTGTACAAAACACAATGCGAGTGGCTCAAGTAATTTTTCTGCTTTCATTTTACTTTAAAAAAGTGGTAGTCTTGATTTCATAGAAATGTGCTATCCTTCATTGCTTACAAATTTTACTAATTAAAATAAAAAATGTTTTTTCTTTAATAATTTTGAAATTGTATTTGATATTCAAATATAGACTTGAAAGAAACACAAATTATTTTATTTAAAAATTAAAATTAAAAATAATCATTTCTAATTTCCAAATAAAAAATGTGTTTTTAAAATTTAATATTTTTACAGTGGTTTTTGGAGAAACCAAAGGTAGCATCGTATATGGGTTGTGTTGGAAATGATAAATATTCTAAAATATTAGAACAGAAAGCAAAAGAAAATGGGTTAAATGTGCGATATCAGTACACAGATAAAGAGCCAACTGGAACATGTGCTGTGCTTATCACCAACAATGGAAAATATAGATCTCTTTGTGCAAATTTAGCAGCAGCAAATTGCTTTTCTCCATCGCACATAGAAGTACCTGAAAATAAAAAGATCATAGAAGAAACAGATTTCTTTTATGTATCTGTGAGTATTACTTTTATTATTAAAAATTTCTTGTAATAACACAAAATTTTAAAATATCAGAATTGCTAATTCTATACTTCAGGGATTTTTCTTGACAGTCAGTCCAGAAACAATTCAGGCTGTGGCACAACATGCATTCGAAAAAAATAAAGTATTCATGATGAACTTAAGTGCTCCTTTTCTTTGTGAATTCTTCAAAAAGCCAATGAGGGCTGCTTTGCCTTATGTTGATGTTCTCTTTGGTAATGAGAGCGAGGCAGAAACTTTTTCTAAAGCAAATGATTTGGAGACAATGGATTTGAAAGAAATTGCTCTTAAAATTTTGAACATTGAAAAGATTAATGCTAAAAGGAAAAGAATTGTAATTATAACTCAAGGTGCTAATCCTGTCCTTTTAGCTAAAGACGGTGCTATTACGGAATATCCAGTTGTAAGATTACCCGAAGAAAAAGTTATTGATACAAATGGTGCTGGTGATGCCTTTGTAGGAGGTGAGTATTAAAAACATTAAAACGATATATAAATTATATAATAAATTTTTTCTAAAACATAAAAATACTTTATGAAATTGAAAAACTTAAAATATTTGTTAACATTTTAGGTTTTCTTGCTCAGTACATTCAAGAGCAAAGCCTAGAAGTCTGTATCAAATGTGGCATCTGGGCAGCCACTCAAATTATTCAAAGATCAGGTTGTACTTATGAGGGAAAGCCAGACTTTGCACCTTGACAAGTCCCTAAATTTTAAAATCCGTCTTGTATATTGTACTTAATTAAATAATCAAGGTTCTTGGGTTGTAGTTGTTTTGCGCAAAACAACACTGTTAATAGCAATCATATTTTTCTTAAAGCAATAATGTTAATAGCAAAGTACTCCAGTATTGGAGCGATTGTATACTGTATTCCATAAAAATCGCACAAAAACGCCGATACATTTCGTTTTGTAAAAAGTCTATTGAAAGTAAAATCAAATTTTTTATTATAAAAAATATGAAGTTCAAAATCGACAGCAAGTCGATAAAAATTTTTAAACAAAAGATATTCAATATTTTTTACGAAAATTTGTATGAGATTCGTATTGAAAAACAAAGCAATTTAATTTTTGTACAATATTTTTTTGCAGCTAAGCACATAACTTTTGCAAAAGCAAATAATTCACTGCTTTTATATCCTTGCAGAATTAATCGTTTAATATTTAACACGAGTACAATCTAGTTGTAATCTAGAAAAATAATGTTGATATTTTTTTTAATGGTTGAAGTTGATGCACAAAGAAACAGAGCTTTGTAAAGGGTAATCGTTACCGTAAACAAAACAACTGTATGGTCTTAAATGAATTGTAAAAAAATAATTGGATTAAATCATTGTTACACTTGTTTATTATATAGTTAAAAATGAGAATTGTACATTGTATTTTATTATTTCTGATATATCTTTTGATAGTCATATTTGTCATAGGAATTGTAAAGCAAGCAATTTTGTTATATTGTACATTAGACAGACATGAATAAAAAAAAATAATGTTAATAGTATGACTTTTAAATAACTCACGATTATTGAGTATCTCGAAGTTTTTATAGCACGAGAACAAATTAGATCTTATTCAGAAAAAAGATTAAGAAATCCTAGTCTTGTAATTTATAAGTACGAATTGCTCTTTTTATTTTATTGCAAAATGGATCGAAGTAAGTGAAACATCAGAGTGGGTAATTAAAGAAATTGTACAATAATTCAAGAATACAAATAGGTTCACTAGTTTGCTTTGATATGGTTCAATGAAATTTGTAATCTTGTCTTATCAACTTTGTAATTTGCGGGACTAGTAATTTTAGTTTAAAATTAATATATGCAATTTGCAGTAGACAGTATTGAATGATGCATATAATTTTAATATATAATAAACAGCTATTAAACCCTCAGTCGGTAAGGGCATAATTGACTTTCTCATTGCCGTCGATCCAAAAAGGTAGTTCACGTATGAACTCTCTCATGCGTCGTACAATGTTCACATACGTCTAAATACAGTCATCGAGATTCCGAGTGCAGGCGTTATGTTGATATACATATGCATTTTCTCGCGGCGCATATAGATGCCATCTCATCGACATGAAATGCGCCCATCCAAAGCGACCGAGGCTCTACTGCGCTCTAATCCAAGAGATCTAATCCGAGAGATGCCCGGGAGTAGGCAAAAGAAGTACGAGAACAAAGCGCTTGCGCGTCGAATAAACATAATATAAAAGTGCTCGAATAAAAATAAGAGGAAAAGTAAAAGGATAAGTAAAAAGAGACAACCGCGAGCGGGTTTACAGCCGACCGGACTCACCTTTCTCTCTCGCTCAGCGAAATTCCCCCTTCGCTCGCCTCCCCTACCCGTCCGCGGGCCGCGCGCATATCTCGTCGAAACGCATTTACTTATACACAAGCTGCCGGCTGCCGCGCGTGCATGTGTTTACAAGCGCGCGTGCACTCGGGCCCACGTATGCACACGCACGACACACAAGAGGGAGAGAGGTCGGGGCTCGCGCGCGGCCGAGGGAGCGAGACGGCAAGAGCTGCAGCAGGGGCGCGCTGCAGTTGCAACGTCGCATGCTGCACACTACTTGAGGCCAAAAGGCGCGACAAGGACGCTCGCGCGCGCGTCATCGGTCGCTCACTTATTATATACGCGCTGCGCGGCGGCGGGACGGAGAGGCCCGAGAAATTAGCGGCGGGTGCAGAAGAAGGACGGAAATAAGTGGTGTGCGCCGCTCCTCGGGCGCGCCGACTGCCCGAAGGAAACCATACGCGATCGAGCGGAGGGGAAGACGGAGAATTTCCAGAGACGCGCGCCCGTGGCCCCGCGAGAGGGAGAGAGAAAAGTAAACCTCGCGCGCGCCCGCCGTCGCTGCGTGTATTGCGCGCGGCCGCCCGTGTGTATATGCGCCTCGACACGTACGGACACTGTACAGGGAGTGCAGGGGAAAGACTTGGCCAAGAGAGAGGAAGAGCTGTAAAGGCTGCTTCCACCATTCACGTGCTCCGTAACTGGCCGCGGAGAGCGATTATTTTGCCTCGCGTTAACGCCGTTTTAATTGACTGATAGGTAGCCGAGCCAACACCATTTTGGCCACTCATTAGCGGATAAACGCAAGCGCATTTCTATTGCTCAATTGATCTTTTTCCATCTGCGATTCTTTTTATCAGCATGCAATAGGCTTTAAGCTTACACTAACAGGTGTTTTCTCGTCGCTCTATTGTTGAAATTGATGCATTATTTAGCATCTTTTTTAAATACTAAAAAGAACTAAATTATCATATCTATTCATGTAACATTTCGTAAAAGACTTGTAAGAAAAGTCGTAAAGTTAAAAATGATTGTCAGCGACGGAAAAGATTTCGAGCGCTATAATTTGTCAGTCAAATATAGCCATGATTCCGCATAAACGAGTAAAAATAACTAAAATTAATCGCTCGCGCAACGTCACGCCCTACGGCTCGTCTCGCCGAGAGCCAAAGGAATTGGGCCGGAGTCGCTCGAGTCAAGTCGTCGGCGTACTTACGGGCAGCGAATAAAAAAAGGCTTGAGTCGCGCTTGAGTCCGGCTCTAGAGCCCGCTAAAGAGATCAATTGGAAAGCGGTCAGTATATAGGTGGATACACGCTCGAGAAGAGAGAATAAGGAGGCTCGAGGCGGCCGCGGAAAGAGACGGACGATCTTTGCACGCACACAGGCCCGTTCGAAGGAGCCGCGCTCTCTCGCGCGCGCGGGGCGGCGGGCGCAGTGGCGCTCCCAAGCGGGTGCGCAGTAGCCGCTGCTCCCTCGTCCCTCCGACTGGCGGCGATCGCAGCCGGAGAGCCCGAGAGCGACGGCCATCTTTGTCAAGTGGGTAACCTTTGTTGATTTGTGAAATGTGACGCCGTTTTTGCGCGCACGGCGAACGAGCAAGCGAGGTGAGGCTCCGGCGCGGCGTGCCAGCCGACTCGACACGGAGCAGCGCACTCGGGCGAGCCTCGAACGACAGTCGCCGTCCCCGGGGAGCACGCGTACGGCCGAGAGTACCGTGCGGAGCGACGGACCTATACGTACGTGGGTTGTGTTATTCGCCGAGTCGTCCGTCTCGCTCTGGTGCACGGCGACACATCGGCAGTGTGCGCGGCCCGATCGCCCGTGTACATGTAGATGCGCGCGCGTACGTATGGATCTTATTATATCCGCGGATACGCGCTCGGTGTGCGCGCGCTAATAAGAAAATTTCTCGCTCGCTCTCTCTCTCTCTCCGCGTGTGCGAGAGTGCCTCTGCCGCCGCCGCGACTGTCTCGTTACATCGTGTACACGTCCGTCTCGGGCTGTGAGTACCTAGTGGAACGCGGCCGCGTGTGAGAGTTCAGCCTGGTGGTGCGCGCCTCGTCTCTCGCCTCTTCATTTTTTTACGGCCGCGAGCAGCCGGAGAGAGACAGAGGGCCCTTATGCAGCTTAGTGAGTGTATATCGAGTGCGTGCAGCCGAGCCGAGGCAGCGTCGCCGTCGCCCGGACGGGGGCCCCGCCGCTGAAGGCCGAGCAGAGTCACCTGGCCAGGGGGAAAAACACCGAGGACGTAGTCGGCTGCGGCGCCGACGGACACACACGGACGCGGGCGCACGCACACGAGGACACGGGCGCACACGCATACACGCAAAGCAGGTAAGCGGAGCGAGCTGTCTCGCCCGTGAACAGCGCCCCGTCGGGCCGCGATCCGACGGACGGCGTCCGCCACGGATTTCCGTTCGGCCGCCTCTCCCCGCGCCTCCTCGCCTTTCCCCCGGCCTCGGCGCTTAGGTAACGGCCGGCCCGCGACCCGGGGAGCGTCGTCGGAGCGCAAAATCGCGGGGATAAACAAGGGGATAAACAAGAGCGAAGGCGGCGACCATCTCTCCCGACCTGCGCCCGGGACCGTCCCGTCTCCGGGCTGGCTCCCGGAGCTGACACGCGCGGCAAAATGGCTGCCGTCGGCGACGTCCTCCCCGTCGTCTGACCCTAATGCATGCATCTCGACGCCTCGTCTCCGACGGCATTCTCTCTCCCTCTCCGCCGCGCTCTCTCGAGCGGCTCTGGCGCCTCGTGAGTGCGAGAAAGACGGAGCGAGGGCTCGTCGATCGACCGGCCGTAATTGCACCGTTAACCGACGCTCGGCGGTTCTTTACGCGCCGAGGCGCGCCTGCCTCGCTCTCTCCGTCTCTCTCTCTCGCTCTCTTCCTCTTTTCCCCGCTTACGCGCGCACACAGGCGGACGGGCGGCCGTGCGCGTGTATACACACGCGGCGACGAGACGCTCTTTTACGGAAGCGAGAGAGGGAAGCCCGAGAGCCGTGTGTTTTACGCGCCCGCGCGCCCGTACATACCGCCAAGAGATAAAGGAGCGGCGTGTGTACGTGCGCGCGAGTGTGCGGGAGCCGAGGTAGCGCGCTTTTTTTATTTGAGGTTAGGATAGACGGCGACGAGCGAGTGCCCGTCGGTTCGCGGTTTTTTGTTTTCGAACGTGGCAGTGGCGCGTTGCCGCGTCCCGACGCGCTCTATCGATTTTCGCCTAGTTTTCCGGAGCGCTGTCGAGACGCGCGCGCGTGTGTGATTGTGTACGAGTGCGGGTGCCAGTGTGTCCGGCGCGTCCAACGCTCGTGAAAGTCCGAGCGTCGAGCTTCCCTTCGACGTCGTGCTGGCACGTCGCGGGTCTTCCCCGTGGGAGTGGGTCGAGCGGCGACGGAGAATCCCGAGGTAAGCGCCGCGGAGGGCTTGGAAAACAAACCGGAGCAGGCGGAGTCGCGAGTCCGGGATGCGACCGGTGGTTTTACCGCCGAGCGGACGATCCGATGGGTGGAAAGACCACCCACGTGCGAATTTTAGCTTACGTCAGTGCTCCGGCTGTATGTACGCTCGCGCGTCAACATCGCCTAGCGACGCGAACGACATCTCCGACGGTCTGTTGCGTGACATTTGCACGCCCGATATCGCGAAATTGCAGTTTTCTAGGTCGAGAAATGATTAAACTCTTGAGAGTAAGGCGTTGTTTTTTTCAATTGCACCAATGGTTTTGTAGAGAATGAAGTTTCAAAGCGTTTTAGTAGGTTGGTTGTTTCATTTCAAAGTGCTCCGAAATGTTTTACTTTACTTTAGACCGTTGAGAAATTTAAATTTCTGTGCTAAAGTGAAAAATCTTTTGAAATTTTAAACAACGCGAGACTTAAAAGTCGCCTAACCGGTTTAATTTTATGTTATAAAACAAAAAAGTACGTTATGGTTGTAAACATTCATAGAGGAAGTTCTCGCTATTAAAAACTATTGTTTTTGTTTGAAGAAATTTGCAATTTTCTTCGTATTATAAAAACTTATTTGTTAAAAACAAATCTTACAAATACCGTAATCTACACAAAGATGTCATTATTAAAATTCTTTTTAAAAGTTAAGTCGATATTTCATTAATTAATAAATATTTTGCATAAAGCTATAATGTTCAATTATTACATCATATCGATCAACTTAAGTAAAAATCAAACTTATTATCTAAAACAGAAAATGGAAAGAATTTAAAAATTCATCCAATATATTCCTCAGCATACTTCACTCACAAGTGAATATCGCGGTATCAGCAGTGAATTTATTACAATTATTAAAAGGACGCATTTAAATACTTAAATAACCACTCTGTGCATAAATATTGACATACTCCCAGAAAGCAGTCGCCTTTTATTTCCTCGTTATAAATATTCCGCGTGCTCCCGTGTTTTAATTCGTCTCGCATTGAAAAAGACCTGACAAACACTACCGCTAAATATGCGACATGCTTATAAAAAAACAGTACACTTGAACGCGTGGAATTTTCAGCGGATCTTCACGTACAGAGCCCTGTTTATTTCAGTGTGAGTCACAGGAGGGGCGTGCGCACCGCGCGCGCAATTCGAATTCGGCGGCTGGCGCGCGCGCGTGCAGCTGCCACCGATTCCGATCTCGCGGGCCTCTCCACCACCTTTTCCCCCTTCGCGAACGCACTGGTCGGAACGCCGGTGGTAACAGAATTAAAAATCGCACGAGGTGTTGCATATATTATATTGAAAAATTTCTTAAATCGTTTTGCGCAGTGCTATGAATTCCTTTTAAAAGTTTATTTAGTAAATTTGCATTCGTTATTTAATGGAGAATTTTTAAAACAGTTTTTTTAGTTTAAAATTCGAATCCTATCGAAAATGCAATTAAAAAACAGAGTAGATTTACAGTTCGAAGTAAGTTTTCAAAATGACAACAAAATTGAAGACAATATTAAGGTTAATAATACAAAGGGAAAAATAAAACAGCACCGCTTGATGACGCAAAAAAGCTACGGCGTGAAACAATCGGCAGCCTCTTACGCGTCGAAAACTCTCCCGATCTTCTTCACACCGTATTAGCCAGAAACGTCTTTGAAAGTCAAAAGCACGAGCCGCGGCTTACGGCGGAGCGAAAAGGGCCGGCTCGGCAGGCACGCTGGTTGTATACAGCAGCTGCTCTCCGGCCGCTCGGAGCGAAAGAGCGGGAGTGCGAGAGAGAGGGAGAAACAGCCGGGCCGGTCTTACACACCGGACGGCCGACGGACAAATAGACGGACGCGTGCGGCAGTTCCTTCCTCCTTCGTTTTCGAGGAGCTTCGTTTCGGGTTTCTCCCAAAGTGTGTCACGCACCACCCGTGCAGTGCGTAGTAGCCCTTCGTGTCTTTCCTCGGAGCGTCCATTTCGCCGCAAGGATACAGTCGCAAAGTTCCCGCTTGTTTCTCTCTCCTCGTCGCTGTAGGTATACGCAGTTACGGGGAACCGGCGCAGTGAGTTTCGGAGGGAAACCAGCGGCGGCGCAGTTTCGGAGCTGCCAGTGTCGCTGCCTTTTTCCCCCCCGTTCCGCGTGTGACCGAATTCACTCGGTGCTGTGCGCGCTTCGCGCGCGGAGAATGGGATAGCCGGCAAGGTATGCGCCGACGCAAGGCTTTTTTTTTTCTCCTCTCTTCTTGCTCCGCGCGCAATTCCGCGAAAGGTTCTTAACATTGTTCAAATGCTTCGGGCCGCGCGCGCGCGGCTGTTTGTTCAATTTTCAGCGAGCGCCGCCTTTCTCTCCTCGCCGCCGAGCCGAGCGATTTTTCGACATTTTTATTGCAAGCACGTGAGGCCACATCCCCGTAAAAACGCCGACGGCGCGGCTCGTAATTTACGAATAATATTTCGCCGGTGAAATGCAGCGCGAGCGGCCGGTGTGTACGTAGGGTCAGCGCGCGCCGCGCGTCGCTGCACGCGAAACTCTCACCTTTTCGGGGCCTTATCGCGCGCCGGCCTTGCCTTCCGCCTGCCTTTATTTTTCACCTCCTGTTCCCCCTCTCTCCTCGCAGAAAAAAATCGATCGCCGGTGTTTTCAGCCTTCGCCGGTGTTTAAATACACCGCGAGGCTAATTTATCTCTCGTTCGTTTTGTCCCGCTCCCTTCTTTCATTTCGCACGCTCGCGCATATTTTTTTAATGCACCGCGCGTCTTAAGCACCGCGCGCCCCGTTTGCGGTTTCGCGGTTCCTCGCCAGCCCCTTCGCTTGCTACTCCTTTTTTTTTTACCTCGGGGTGGTTGCACGAGTGCACCACTCGCACGCCGAGTATAAGTATATACTATAGCGTACAGTGCGTGCCGCTTTAATTAAGGGTTTTTTAAAACTCGAGTGGCACTTTTACTTTCGCAAAACAGACCGCGCGACAGTGATTCGATACTATTCACTGTAATATTATATGAAAGGATTATCTTATAAATACAAAGTGCGCGTCGCATTTATAATCAAAATAGAATATTATTTATTCATAGAAATTATTGGAATTTTTCCTTGTTCACCTTTATTCGTAAATATCGAAATAAACGTATTTTCCTTATACAGTTTGTCTTAATAATGGGATGTGATCGTCGAAAAAACATCAATATAAATAGAAAAAAGTTTCTTAACAAATGAATAAATTTTAGAAAAGTAAATAAAATTGAGAAAAACTATAGCATTAATCGCCTCCGCGCCGACTTATCGTTAGCTTCCAGCGGCAATTCAGTTAGCCCAATATCGTAATAAAGTGCACTTCACAATCGACTCAATAACGAGCGCGTTCATGTTAAACGACGATAATTTATCGATTTCGCCAAGCGAAAAAAGGAAGAGGTATCCGGCCGACCTTAAAGGATTTCGAGGCCCGAGCGCAGAGAGCAGCCTCGACTTTCGACTTGCTCGCGCGCGCACGTGCTTCTCGTGCGTTTACCGGCATTGTGTATACACATACGGTGCCGCACGCGTGCGCGCGCGTCCGTGTGAGCGTGCCGGACGCCGAGAAAGGCTCGTTCGCGCGCTTCCGGGGTCGCGATCGTTAGCCGCGCGTCGCGTGGACGCCCAAAGGGTGCGTGCGTAATTAATCGAGTCCCGAGGCGCGCTGTCGCGCGTCCCCACCAGCCCTGTGCCGTGCGCATACCCGCTCCGAAATTTTTCGCGCGTTCGCGCGTGCATCGCCGTCATTCACCGGAACCATTTTTAGAGCAGCGTGAAAGCGCCGGGATTCGAAAGCGTCTCGCCGGGAGAAAAAAGAACGGCCGGGCAGTTTTATTGTTTCGCTGCAAAAATTGACTTTCAAACGCTTATTGCGAAAACGGCGGTTACGCAAAAAGCCGGTCCAACAAAAAAGAAAAAACAGAAAAAAAAAAGAATCGGCCACTCACTAATGTAACGATTAGAGAATTTCTAATCCGCTCTCCACGACGATTGCGATCGTTCACTTTCGTTTGACACTTTCGATTCGCCCCGTGCACGCGTCGGCACGGAATTCACGGAGGCCCCCGCGCAAAGCCGCGAAATAAAAGCAACGTCGTCGCAACGTCCACTCGTCAATTTCTCATACGGTGCGTCGCGCCAGTCGTGTGTATAACACCTGCCGACAGTAGAGAGACACGCAATAGTCAACACGTAAAGAAGATGGGGAGCGCAGATACGCCGGGGCGGGAGAGAAGTTTCGCGCTATTGCACAACTTGGGTCAATGGGGATCGGGCGGCCCTGGTCTATTATGTATTGACACCGCACTGGCGATGCTGCACACTAGGTCCCTCTATCTTCGATCAACCCCCCGCTAATCGGGATTTCGCAGTGGGTGATTTCGCGGCGAGACTATTTCGCCCTTGTCACTACCGGAAGTGTGACTGTTTTTTTAAAATCGTTTTTCGAAGAGAAAGCCACGCAAAGTCGTTGTACGCCGCGAGAAAGTTTCGCGCCACTCGATTTGCCCAGTTAAGAGGCTTTTGCTTAGGCCTGAGTGCCGGCAGTGTCGACCGGAGCAGGCGCGAAGGGAATTTTCAAAGTTTTACGAGGTGACACAATGGAGCGATTGTTTAGGATGAATCAGTCTACAAACTTTGTGCGCCAATATACCCAAGCAATTTTCATCGTTCCGTGAACATTGATTTTTCACAAAATCAGTTACATGCATAAGTTACTCGTATGCCCACATTTTTCATTTTAAATTATCGAACGCGTAAATAAGAATTTACCGCGAGTTGCGGGCGTTCCTATCTTAAAACATACAGCGATAAAATTAGTGATTCACGTTGTATTACCTGCATGCGAGATAAACCTTAATTTGAATTAAACGCTAATGGCAATTAAGAGACGCCGTACACGAAAACCCGCGGGGGAGTCGAGAGAACAAAGAGCCCGCGGAAAGCCCGGGCAGAAATTTCCTCTGGCCCCCCGACGGTAATTCAATCACCCGAGGCCGAAATATAATTTACACATCAATAAAGGCGAGAGCCGTCGATAAAGTGCGCGCTGCTCGCCTCCCATCAAAAGTCGCGTCGGAGAACCGGTTCGACAAAACGATCGGCTCGTGAAAAAGGAAAAAAAAGCGCGCGCACCTAAAAGCCGTCCCCCCGGTATAATCGATTAAATAGGAAGCCGGGAGCGCTAATTGGCGACGCGGAGATCGCGCACGCTCGCATAAAATCCGGTCGCGGCGCTTTCGCCTATAGGCGACTCGCTCGACGCGTGTTCCACCATCGCTGCGCGAAAATTCAATCGCCCTGCAGGCGAAGCCCGATGGCGCTTGGCTCCTCGCACGCCCACCGCGCGTCGGCCCTTTTTTTGCAGTATCGATCGTAACGCCAAGCTTCTGGGAGTCGACGATGATGCACGCACGAACGCTTCGCGGGTTTAAAGAACCCTATGTTTGCTGTTTTTCCTTTTTCAAGTTTTTTTTTATTGCTACGTCGATACTGATAAAGTGCTTATCTCAAAGTGCAGTAAAATATTTAATAAACTGGCCGCACCATAACTAATTTTTTAAAATATAAATAAACTTGTAGTATATATTACGTAATAACACAGCTGAATATTATTAATTAGTTATTAGCATACGGTATGTAAAAAAAGGGAGAGGAATTTTTACGAGATGCTGCGAGCGTACTCGAAACGATAAATTGAAGTCTAATGAACCCGCACGCCTGGCTTACCGGTACCTCTAATTGTAAATCAAACCCAATTTACACCTATCCAATGAATAAATTAATTTTCTACTTCCCCCAACTTTTGTTAACTCGGTTAGCTCGCCTAAATTGATACACAGCCCGATCGAAATGCCTCGACGGTCAAAGTAAAAGGCAATCATTGCGAAACCGGACGGAAAAATTGCCACCGCCACGCGTCTCCTGTCATCCCGCTGGAGCGTTATTAATTATCGATTCGCCGGCGCGCTCTCAATTATGTCGAATTAGCCCCGGCTAACGGCGCTGGGAGGGGGATTCGCGGGCTCTCGAGGAGGAAAGGGGATTAGGCGGTCGCACATTTGAATTGTAGATATAATCGAACGCTTTATCGATGTGTTTAGTAAATAACGAGGCTCTAATTGCATCGACCCCGCCGCCGCCGGGCTAATTAATCACGCGCCGCGTCGTCCGCACGGGAGCGAGAGGTGGAGGCACGCTGGATTTATCGTGTCTCTCGCCGTTGCGAGCGGGACAATCCGTTTTTTTTTATTCACCGGGGGGAAGAATCCGCTCGCTGTCACCGTCGACGATTAGCGTGACGAATGTTGCTGTGTTGCGAATCGCACCGTAGGCTCCATTTTGTACGTTTTATTATTACGATGTCGAATCGCGGTAATGGAGTGAACACCAAAGTTGGCCACTTTTTGTACACGCTTTCGGAGGGAGTGTGACTAGGCAATACTCCGGACGAAATTGTCTTAAATATTTAACAAGCTCATGATACGCTTTGTGAGCTCGATATTACACTCGGACAAGAGGAAAAAAAAACGGAGTCGCGCGGGGCGCTGGGTTACATCGCGCCGTGGGAATTCCGATGACTCATCGAAATCTCGAACTAAAGAGCTTCGAAAATTTACTAAGCGGGTCATGACAGTATAGATCCTGTTTTAGAATCCCCCGCCACATCGAGCGTCTATCGCGCGCGCGTATCGCCCGGGCGCCTTTGTGCAAGCTCCGACAGTCCTCGTAATAAGTTGAATAATAAATTCTGTAATGTCACGTAATAGATTTATCTCGCGAAACTATTGCTGCTCGTCACGCGCACAATACTCCGCACTGCACAAATATTTATGTAAATAAATGTTGCGTGCAGTGACTGCGGCTGGCTGGCGAATGCATTAGCTATTTTTAAAACTTAATTTTAAAATCATTAGACAACCGTTTCAAGTACATTTTTTTTAAAATTATTTACTTATAATCTATTTGCGTCTTATTCGTAAACAGAATTAATTTTGAAGAGTAAAATACAGTTTTAATGTCATCGAAATTTCAATACAGAATTTTTTCGCACATATAGGCAGCGAAGTGAATCATCAGCGTCGCTTTTTGTGGTATAAAAATAGCGATCTCTAACGGGATGACTGTGTGCTTGATTTTATCTTTAAAGAAATATCAATTCTAAAATATTTGTACGCGCCAACGTGTCCGTCGTTGAAACGCTTTGACTCGCACTCGAGAAAAAAAAACTAATACAAATATTTTTCCCTTTCCAGATAAGAGGCAACTAAAATCGGCACCGTCGAACCTGGCGAACCTGGCCTTGGCCAGGAGCCGAGGCGCGTTCGGCGGGTGAGGCAGCGACGCTCTCGCCCGGAGGCAAGGAGGCGCGATGTGAATGTGGGCCCCCGGTCTAGCGGGGGGCTCCGGTACAAGGCAAGCGTCGGAGGGGGCATCGCGGACTCGTCCGCACACGCCGAGCGATGGAGGAGCCGGACCCGGAGACGTGGACCGCCTGGTTCCTCGACGCGATCCGGAAGATACGCAGCCAGAAGCAGCGGCCCAGCGTCGAGCGGATCGCCCACGCCATCAGGTTGCAGCATGACTTCCACGAGGAGGTCATCGCCGAGAACCTCCAGCTTGCCGTCAAGCGTGGCGACGTTCTCAAGCTCTTCAACAAAGGACAGTCCTCCTATAAGGTAGCTACCGGCACCCTTCACGACCTTCCAGCTGCTCTGAGATTAATTAATTATTCAATTAAAATTCATGAAAAATGAACGACACACTTTTTATTTTTAAGGATAAGACTGTATAAATAGACAAGACTGAAGGGATAATGGGTTGTCGGTAAAGGACGATAAATAATTAGTAGCATTCAATTATTCGCTTCACGTGTCTGTCGGAACATAAATTTCGCGGTTAAACCAGTTGGATGAGAAAGAAAAGTCAAGGGAAAGTCGAGAAACGAGATTGGAAAGCTATTTATGTAACCGGAATGATAAGATCCGTCTATTCTACCGATAACCTTTATCGCTCTCTGTTAACAAAGTAATATTGTTTATTTACCTAACGATCGCAAGTACTCACGAGAGATACGCAAATCGGGAAAAAGAATGTTAATCCACTCAAAGCAGCATATCCTTCTCCCGGCGAGCCCTGCGCACTTGTTGCAATTACGAGAAAAAACGAAGGTATAAAATATTTGAGAAGTAAAAAGAAAGAGCTAAGCGAGTTCTTGTGTCGTGTGCAGGATCCGGGCGGTCTTCAGTCGAAGCCGCTGAAGGTGAGCCGCGCCACCGACCTGAGCAAGGTTATCATCAAGGCGGTGCGCGAGCTGGGCGAGCGCGACGGCTCGAACCTCAAGAACATCGAGAAGTACGTGCGCCAGAGCCACAACGTCGAGGAGGAGCAGGAGGGCGACCTGAGGACGGCCCTGAGGCTCTCGGCCAAGCGGGCGGTGGACCGGGGCCTCGTTCTGCAGGAGGGCCGGCTGTTCAGGCAGCCCGACCGACCCATCCACCTCGCCAAGAAGTACAACGCCGATCAAGCGCACAACGACAGCCTCACGCCCAAGGTCAGTGAAAGCGAGCGCTCCTTGTATATTTTTCGCCTCCCCCACTTTTTCCCCCTCCTTCTCTCTCGCTTTCGGCTCCTGCCAGTTTTTTTCGCTCTGCCCCCCGAAGGTTGGACTGAGGTCGGACAAGGCGATAAATGTCAGTTGTCGCGAAGATGCTTTTTGGACGGACGACGCCGAGCGAATGACTCGATGCTTTTGGAATTTTTTTAGGAGCTGCTTTCGTCTCGGAGACGTAACCGTGTCTCTTTTTTTCGCGCGATGGATTATTAAATTCATTTAGCCAATCGAGTGTATCTCAAAAAGTTACTAGTTTTTTTTTTGTTTCAAGTTTTTAAAAAGTTTTGTCTTCATCAAAACAACCGCTATCTTTTCAAACTGGATGAATTAACATGACAATCATTGACAAATTTCGTCCTCGTACGCAGATCACAAAACACCCCCGCAAGTAAACTGAAAAAGGGCAACTCACGCGGCTTTCTAATCGCAGATGAATTTCTCGCGACCCACTTTCTCGACGTCCTTGAACTCTAGCCGTAAATTTCGCCAGCCCCGGAGGTCGGCCCGGGCTTCAAAGACGGAGCGCGCCCATTGTGTCCCGACTAGGGCCGCTATTTCTCGTGCGGGGAGCTACACCTAGGGAGGGTCAAGCGCCGGGCCATTAATTTTCTCAATCGGTCGTCGCCTGCTTGCTTTTTTAAAACTTATTTTAGCCTTTTTAAACCGCCGCGGGCGTTGGCCGAGCGTCGCGCCCGCCTTCTTCCTTTTTGCGGAGAGCGAGCGCTCGGCGGCCTTAACCCCTTTTCGCGCGCATCGTCGGCGACGCGTCGTGTATACGCTGCAGCGAGCCGTGAGATCCCCGGCGTATATACGCGCGGCGACGCTGTTACCGACGCACTGCTTCGCTGTTTGTAAACAAATGCCTACACCCGCTCGTCGTGCAGGTCCGTCTGAATGAGCACATCTTACGCTACTCACTCCGACGGAAATTCACTTTGTGCATTAAGTTTTTATCGTTCGCTTCAATTTCTAATGTCGTCTTTTTATAGCCACGTTGCAATAATTTATTTTGTTTCTCCAACCGGTAAAGAGATTCTTGGAGTATACTTCAGCTCGTTTGAAAGTTAGCCACGTAGAGTGAAATTAAAATAATGGTTTTATTACGTAAAATAATTATATGTACGCGAACGCGCGAAAATCAGCGTCAAAGTCGAATGAATTAACACGAGGTAAAAAAATTTTCCTCTCCAAGCACTGCCGTATAAAGCCTCCGTTTTCCTTCGGATATTCCATTTAATAGTCCCCGCAGAAGCGTATGCGACTTTTCATTTAGCCGATCGCGCGCCGACTGAAAATGATTTTTAATGACGCAACGTCTCGCTTCCAAGTAGAATCGTAGCGCACCACTTACTCAGCACTCCTGGACGCTCGACTCGACGAAATTTTTATTCGTCTCGTCAAATTAATTTTACACACTGCTCCCCCATTCACGTTTGATTATCCCCTCTTCTGCTTCGTTACTCCCACGTATCTCCTGACGTACTATAAGGATGAAAGAAAAAATTTCCTTCGAGCGATTCGAAGTAACGATGTTAGACCGAGGCGAAATTGAATTCGCTTAATTTAATTCTGCTTTAAAACCGCGGAAATGTGATAACGCGAGTTTGAGTGACGTTATCGGGCCTCGACAAAGACGATCGGTTGACGCTCTCTTGCCTGACCCTGATTGTCAGACGCGCGCCGCTGCAGCGCGCGTTTCCCCGTCTGGCTAAATTCTCGAGGGTAAATTGCGAATCGCTCGAGAACATCGAGGGAAGAGAGAGAGAAGAAAGGATCCTTTTTTTTCTGCCACGGTGGCCGCCGCTGCGTTCTGGGAGAGCGACTCCTTCAGCCTTGAGCCGCGGGCTGATTTTCTCCCTCGCGAGTACTACACTCTGATGATTGATAAAAGACTTTTAACCGGCCTTACTGGAAAGACGCATGAGAATAGACAGTGAAATATACGAGCCCATTGCCGAGGGGTTGGAGGATTAACGTTCAGATAAAGAACCTGTTGTTTTACATTTTTATTAAATAAACAGATTGTATTTTTCGTTATGCAATTTCAGTTTATTCGCGATCGATTGATAAAGCTTGTCGCCTCTTTAAAAAGCAGAATTATGACGTCTCCGCATAAGAGTCGGAGGCACTTATTTCTTAACGAACTGAAAATTGCCATAAATTATACTCTCATTTCCGCTTTCTTCATCGTACAATACGCGCCGGGCTTCTAGTTCATTATGCAAAACGTTATTGTGGAATATCCCAATTAAATCTGAATGAAGTCATAATTCAGCGGTTAAACATTTACGCGCGGTAAGCAAGCAGCACCCGCGGACAAATTCGCGTGCGAAATTAATCGATAATGCGCTCGACGCTCCTTGCCGACCCCCCCCTCCATAAGCACATCCCGCACGCGCGCGCGACAAAGCCATGGTAGCAATCCTCAATCTGCTTTGGGAATCCGGAGAGTCGCAATCCCCGCGCCTCATCAATCAATCTCAGCAGCCGGCTAATGCCACTTAACCTTAATAAAGCAACTCGCCCGGAATCACGCCGGAGAAAATCCCCGTATCAAGCGGCTCTTTGCACGGGGGTTGCGCGCACAGACGGAGGAGGCGAGCGCGCGCGCCGGACTTCCGTCGCGCGTGTATAACGTCGCCGCTCTCTTATTGATCCTCGCCGGCCGGATTATCCCCCCGCGAGCGAGCGCACGCGCTCTCGTTATTGTAACGGCGTTGTAATGCCGCGGGGAAGAGCGAGAGAGTGGGAGCGCGAGGGATAGTCAGGTGGTCGAATTCCGGGGGCTGCCGGCGACGCGCGCGCGCACCACTTGACTCATTGAATTTGCCGTCGCACTCTCGCTCTCCGTCTCCCTCGCGCTTTCGCGACCCCTTGTTGCTAGCCCGAATTTCGCGGCTACGGCTCCATTTGACGCGATATGCTCCCCCGCTGAGTGTACATCGGCTTGTTAACGTTACTCTGTGGCAGTTTCGGGGAGTTGATGGAATTCCTTTTTGCAATGCTCATCTCGTTACATTCAGTGGATGGCTTTTATTCGTCTAGACGAACGAAACGATTTATATTTTTTTTTGATTGCGTTTTTATTGTCTTTTTTCTATAGATAAATATATACTTTCTCTATTTTATAGATTTAGCTAATTCGATAAAGAGATATAAATCTTAAGAGAAAATATCGGTGTAGTTAAATATACTTCATCCATTAAGCATGATTTAAATAACAAACTGAAAAAAGTACGATAATTTAGACGCGAACAGACTATATTTGTAAATAGGAGGCAAAGAAGGACAGGTGAAAAATGATCGACTATTGTGAAGTCCCCCTTGTCTCCCGGCGTGTACGTAACGTCGCTTATCGCCCGTCAAGCGCGAAAAAAGAACGAGTCAATCGGTGGCCGCACGCTCGTCGTACGCGCAAGTAAACAAAAAGCCATCCACAGTCGAAACAATGGAAGAGACGCGCCTACCTTGTAAGTCATTGTCTTGTCCGACCGCTACTTTCGTCCCGAAAGAATGCGGTCCTCTTTCTTTTTTCGCCTCCCCCTCGCCCCCTCGTCACTCGTGTCTCATCTCACTCGCTCCTTTCTCACGCAGTCTCTGCCCTCTCCCTTCTTTTAAAGCCGCTTAATTCAATTTACCGCGATGGCCCTGGTCCTCGTTCAATTAGGAGCGTATAAAAGGTGCGCGTATACGTACGCGCAAACGCATAAATCGAAGCGAGCTCGCCCCTCGGCGATTAATTAGCCGGGTACGTGTCGGTCCGTCGGCGCTCCTGAAATTTTAAATCCGCACCGACTGTCCTCGTGTACCCGGCCTTTTTCTCAACGAGGACCGGCTGCGTTTGTCTTTTCAATTTTTAATCGACTCGCCGACACAGAGACTCGCGTCGATGTAAAAAAAACACTCGTGAAAGTTCGAAAGACAGCGGAAAATCATCGTTGAAATACTCGAGCTCGAATTTCATTTTGGCATTAGGATAATGTGATTTCGCGTGCGGAGAGAGATGGACGGAGTGATGCGAGGGTCGACTAAAAGGTCGCCCCCTCTCCCCTATATATGGCGTCGGTCCGCGCAGTGCAACATTGACGCGTCCGATTGTAGCAGTCGCGTCTCCCCTTTGACGTGGGATCGCCCGCGTCCTCCGGACTCCCCGGGACCCGCAAAAAGTGCATCGTCGCAGCAGCTGCTCCGCGCGAAATCGATATAGCTGCGTAGGTACGCTTGGGTTTGGGCGCGAATGCGCGCCGGCCGGATTGACGCGGGCGCCGAACCTGCGGATTGATTGGTCGCAGCCCCGCGACGCGGGAATATGCAACTTTTCAAAACTCCCCTTTTCAAACGTAGCATTCGGAATTCTTATTTCATAATATTCAAATAACGATGAGATAATGACATTTTTTTATTATTCGTTTTTCTTTTAGTTAAATTAAGTGCAGCTCATTTAGATATCGTTTACATGAAATTTTTTAATTTTGAATATGTACAGTGCATGTGCATTGACACTTGAAGTTTGCAGTTGTTATTATGTTATTAAAAAAAGCGGAAATTTTAATGCGTCATACGTTTCTTTATCTTTTACGATAATACTTTTCACAAATGTTTATAAATAATTTTCTGATTATATACCCTTAGTTGAAAATTAAAAAGTTTGAAGAAATATTATTAGCGTTCTTTGAACAATCAACTCATGAATTTATTTAAAAAAAAAGGGTTTCAGTCTTTTAAACGCATAAAACGCAACATCTTTCATTCTGTAAATTCGGGGTAGGTTCTCGGCGAACGAGTTTCGCGCGTCCCCGCTTTATTCATCAAGCCCGTTTCATTAAGCGCTCTTGCACCGTAGCCCTCGTCCGCTGAAATAACAGAGCGAATTACTCATCGGGCGTCGCGCCGAATTCTCGGTCGTCCCCTCGGCTCTCGGCGAAATGAGAGCGAGGGCCGCGCGGGGGGGTCTCAATTAGCGATTCAACCTCGGGCGCTGCCGCGCTATCGCGGACAAAGAGAGCCGCCGCGCGATTTTGCCCTCCGCGCCGGCTCCCCCGCCCCCGCTGTGCTCGCACGTGAGAAGTCGCCGACACCGCGACCTGTTGCTCGCGGCGGTCGCTGATGTCGTCGGGCGAAACGTCTTCGGGTCGATCGGCACCCGGCACTCGCGCGAGTCCGAGCGACGAGTTCGACGCGAGGAAACGCGACCGAGAGATTGTTTTACAAAGTGTGATTTTTTTTCGGCGTCGCTCGCGGAGCGCCTAGAGCATAGAGATAAAAGAGACTGGATTACGACGCATGTGGACAGGCTATTGCTCCAATTGAGATTGCCTTATCTTCGATCAGATACGCTCTTTGACCACTGGCGAAGTTTGACCTTCTGTTTCGCTTAAAATTCAAGTCACGTTTACTAAACCTTCCATTTAAAACAGGATAAAAATTTGTCGTCTTTTGTCTTGAAAAAGAATGTCTTTTAAAAGGTATTTTTCTCACTTGGACCAACTTAATTCTTGTATCATAATGAAAGTGAAAGTTTGTCTAAGTAACTGGAACCCTTTTATCTAAAAATGAGCATTATAACCTCTGGAAATTTTCCTTGTCAAACGGTAGGTTGATCCCAGGGAAGGGAAGCACCGAGTGTGTGTGTATGAAGCAGTGGCAGAGAGCCTTCGCTAATGTAAATTAGGCCTGGCACTCTGCTCGGCCACGACCACGTGCTCTGCGACCGATGGCTCTCCTCGCACTGTAAAATTACATAATGCGCCGAATCCACACTCACGGGTCGACGCCTAAAAATATAAAACCAGAGCCGTCTTGCGGACGGAGGGAAATTCCATCTCCGCTTTTATTCGCGCGTTTTATCACGATCAGCTTACCCTCCGATGTTTTACGAGCTTTTAAAAAAGATTTAAAAGTAATTCTCTTTATAGGAGAAGAGTGTCTTTTATTTATCTATTTTTTTAATGCAATTTTGTTCTTGCAAATATTAATTTTCTTTAAAATCGTACAAGATAAAACGGTTAAATGATGCTCAGTAAAGTAAATGAATCGAGCATAAAGTTACGAATGCATGTGAAACGTTTAACACGAGAAAAAAAGAATGAGAAAAGCACAGAATGACTTCACTGGAGTCGGATGCGTGACGAACACACTCAATGGAATCCGCTGATAAGAAGCAAACTCACAGACTGTTCACAAGCCGTGAGCAGGCAGAGTAAAGCGTAAAAATATGCCGAGTATTTTTTCCCTATGAAATCTCGCCAAGCTAAAAGTTTAAAACGCCGTTTTTTATCAGCGAGTGCTTTTCGATAAAAGCAACATATTGGAGCGTTCTCACAAACAAGGGTCTTCGAAAAAGACGCAGAAGAAAGCCGATTTGCGCGGCGCGACGAGGTAAAAAGCCTCGGGATGCCGTCGTTTCCTAAGAAACAGCTTATTCGGTGTAGCCTCCTGAAAAAAACTCGATCGGGGCAACACCTTAGTCCGCCTCTCCCCCGCATAAAAAAGGCGACTATGGATTCGCGGAGCGCCCCGCCGGGGGAAGAGGCGGCGGTTGGTAGGAGGAAGCCCCGGGGAAAGGAGGGTCGGGGAGAGCCCGGAGCCTCGTGCTCGGGGCCTGTGCAGGAAGGGGCCAACTCTACGTACGCCGCCTCGGGGCGAGCTTGTTATAGCAATGGTAGCCGCGCCTGCGCCGGCGTCTCTTCATTCATGAATGGCTCTCGCGCGATTTTCCGGCGCCTCGGCCTCCTCTATATATCGGCGCTCGCTGCCGGGGCGGGCGGGCAACTCCCACCATCGGGCCTCGCTTGCGCCGGCCGACCTGCGCCCGCCTAATACACATACGTCTCTTGTCGTCGTCGCCGTCGCCGTCTCTGCGCCGCCGTGCCGCTGCCGCCGTGCCGCTGCCGCCGCCGCCGGCGACACCGCCGTCGTCGTTTGTCATGCACGTACGTGTGCGCCGAGCAAGTGCGCGTCGACGCGTTTTTTCGCCGCCACTACCGGCACAGCCGCCGCCGCCGCCGCTGCGCAAATGGGATATCGCCGCGGCCCTCATCCACGCAGTGTATGCCGAGTTATCCTCGCCCGATGCAGCGCATCCGATCGCTCCGAGTCCGCCCGGCGCCTCGCACCTCGCAACGCCCACGCCGGCACCGCGGAGACCCAGCCCAGCGCGCCGCCGGCCGACGGCGACGGCCGGCGATGCCAGGACATGATCCTCAGATCCAGTAGGAGGCTTCGGAGGCCCGCCGTTGCCGCCGCCGCCAAAGAGGTGAAGGATCAATAATCTTCCCTATTTACGTGCGCGAACTTTTTATACGTGTACGCGTGGGCGGTGCGCGCCGCGACGCGCGCCAAGAGTGGCCGAGCGCGACAGCTTCTCCCGATCAGCGCGCCCCGGCGATTTCGATGCGTCTTTTTCGAGCTGCCGAGTACACGCAGAGTGGAACTGCGATGCTGGCTGTCGTGTGCGATGAGACGGGACTGCTTTATCGACGACGCGGACTGCCGGCTTTTTGCGAGCGGCGAGCATTAGCGGCATTTTCATTGTTGTGCTCGCGAGCGTCTCCTACTCGCCTACTCCCTCGCTTCTTATTTTCCTTACCGACCCGTGGCCCGTCTTTGGTTCTTCCTTACTAGCTTCCTTCCCTTATTCACATTTTTTCGAAATTTTAAACGTCTGTTTTGATCGTTTTTAACGATCGCTTTTTAATTAGACCCTGCTTATCGCGTGTACTTGGCGCGAGTAGTTATTTCCTTCGTATTGGTAGGTTTTAAGTGAAACGAGAAAGTTAGTAGCACTCGCTTTGCCTCGTCGAGCGTATTGTGAGACCTTATCAATATTCGAACGAAATGTTTGATCAATAACGCGCGAAATCGAGATTAAAAGCTTAATTGTTAACATTCGTCAGAATTCATTAAAAGTCAATATCGGCATCTGAAAAATTCTCACTTCTTAAGCAAGCCCAAGGGTGACTTCGCTTCTCTAATTAAATTTGCTAATTACTTATGAAACTCTCCGAAACTTCCAAACCGACTGTCTTCAATTACTTACTTAAAAAACATCCCTGATAATTTCCGTCGTAATAAAATCACATTATCGTCTCAAACTGCGCGTAAAAAACGGTAAAAAAAAATGAAATCTCGAACCCTGGAGAGAAGAGATTACATTTTCAATAAGACACTTTCCACTCAACCCGCCGAAGTTCCCCTCCCTTCGTCAGGCATCAATTTTCCCTCGACGCGTTAACTCGCCGTTTTCCTTTCTCCGCCTCTCCTTATTCTCCTCCCTCGGTTCAGCGGCGCGCGTCTCGCAACTACGTAATACGATGGTAATTTTATAATTGCCCGTCTCTTCCTCCCTCGAACGTCAAACAATGCCGTTCCTCTCCGTGTAAAAAGCGCGCGATATCCCTCGCTTGCGCAATCAATCCGACCTGCCGGGGGTCGAGTCTCTGCCTCTCCGCACGCTCTCCGTAAACGAAAGAGAGAGAGAGAGGGACGCAGCCCGCGAAAGTAATCAACAGCCCGGTGCGCCAAACCGCAGACGGTCCCGCCGATGAATATTCATCCCGCCTAATCCGCTGCGGGGGTGGGCACCGGCACAGAAACATCGATAACGAGCCGTCCAATTATAAAATTACGCACAAAGGGAAAAGCGAGCCGTTGAGGAGGGTGGGGGAGGGAGGGCCGAGCGGAGCGTCGCTTTCCGCGCGTAATAAGATGCACCCCTTCGCGCGCCGGAGCCGATCGCCGGTCAAGATAGCGCGCGCGCGCGCGCGCTGCGCCGAGCGGCAACGAATAATTACGCTTGCGCGAGTTTTTCTTCCTTTTTGCTCGCTCGCGCGCACGTGCGCGCCGGCGGAGCGTCAAGGCTGGCCTTCGCGCGCGCACTTTCGGCGGTGCGCTGTGTTGCTCCCGCCTTTTCCGCGCGCGCGCGATGGCGGAGCGATTAAAAGGGGACAGCGGCAAAACGCAAGAAGGAGCGCCGGTCTTTATTGCGACGGGGTATATCGGGGCAGGGAATCGGGAATTTAATGGGCTGGAAGGTGGCGTAATGAAGTTGCGGAAAGCGAGGGGGTTCGATCGCTCGTGTTAAATGGAACTTTTAATGAAGCGTGATGGATGCATTGGCTGCGATTCTATCTATTGTTTATATGCTAATTTAAATATGAATTTAGAATTATATATTCTGATGTATTATTTATTAGCGTCTGAAAATTGCACATTCACCATTGGGGGGGATTCAGTTTTAAGTAGATGAACCCAACGATATCGTTGCTAACTTAATTTTCTGTTCATAATTAAATCAATTCGTTTTTGCATACAATCTTGAAGTAGCGATCGAGTTAACAAAATTTTACGTTATAATTCTTAACAATTAAAAAACAGTAAAAAGTATCATAAAAATATTTAGATTTGCAGAGGATAGGTTTCTCTTGCATTTACATTTTATTGCAAGTCATAAAATTCCTCATTCAGTAGTTTACGAGCAATTTTCAGTAAAAAATTTTTATGTGTACATTGTTTTCGTTATTATCTTTCGTCGAAATCGCACCAGTTTTCAACTTCTAAATTTTGTAATTGTAGCTGCTGCAAGCATATTTGTGACTCTGCTTTATTGACATCCCAGATACTAATCATTTTTAATTTACCCACACTTCTTATCGTTCACTGTATACACATATCATTTGTATACTATTTTTTTCTCACCAAGCATAACAAAGGAACATGAAAATTAATCCATACTTTTATCGTTTATCGAAAAATATTATTATGTCCAATTAAAAAGAAACATCGCTTTTACAATGCGAGGCAATTCCGATTTACTCGAAGTGCAATAAAATTTGCACATTTAAAAGTTTATTTACCGCGAATCTCTGAAATCGTACGAACAATAAATGACGACGAACTGACGTAAAATTTTAATTTCAGCTCCCAGCACCGCTGCCGATATGCAAAGAGTGCCTGGGTACGACGGCGGGCGGCAGCAACAACAACAAGCGGAGCAGCAGCGGCAACAGCAGCGGAGGTAGCGCGACGCCGAGCTCCGCGAGCGCGGAGAAGCTGAGCCGATGCAGCGTGTGCGGCGCCGCGCTTCACACCTCCTGCGCCCCGGCGGACCTCGCGCTGCTCGTGGAGCGGGGCACGAGCTGGTCGTGCGACGACTGCTCCTCGATGTGCGCCGGCTGCGAGCTCGAGCGCGAGTCCCAGTCGTACCTGGTAAAGTGCGCCGGCTGCCCCAAGTGCTACCACCCGAGTTGTCTCGAGCCGGCGCTCGACAAGCGCAGCAAGGCGCCCTGGCGATGCCGGCACTGCCAGACCACGCACCAGCAGCCGGAGCAGGCGGCCAAGAAGCCGCAGGAGCCCCAGCACCCGAGCACGCCAACCTCCTCCGCGGCGCGCAAGAGGTTCAGCAATGTTCGAGAGAATAGAAAGTGAGTGGCGGGATTTTACGAGCTGCCGACTTGCTTTTATTTTTTAGCTGGGTCGAGATGGGTGCGATACTTTCAACGAAGATGATTAGGAGTAATGGTTTATTAAGATTTTTATTTACGAAAGTTTTTCACTTAGCGTAAAAAGTATAATGAAATCAAATATTGTATATTAAAAATTTATCTGACAGTGGTTTACGTAAATTTAAAATCGCATTTCATACTTCTAGTAGTGTATTTTGATGAAGTCCATTTGATTTCGCAAAAGTATGTACCCATCTCTAGTTAGTAATTAATATTGCTTGTTGCTGAATTGGGAGAAGTGTCTGAAAAGTCTTATTTATAGAAGTGCCAGATAAAGATTACATTAGTATGCATTAAGATCAGGAAATGTAATGATAACAAGACATAACGCCATACATAATAACTATGCACGAGCTACTTTTTGTTTGGTGATTATAGCGAAAATCTAATTTGAATTCTAACCGTAGAATTAACACTTTATTAAAAAGTAAATGTAATTTTAAATCGTCACGTAAGTACATCCAATTCAATTTATTAAAATCCTTAATGTAATTAAATTTATTAATGTTTTGCATTTTTTATTTTCATATTAAACAATAATATTATTTCATTGCATATTAATAATAGTATACTTTACCGTATAAATAATTCAACCATCCAATAAACTTTTTTATGGCACTAATGAGCACACAACTGTAAAGACTTTAAGGATATCAGTGACACATCTCCCATTATTTTTATTTATTATTTGCAACATTTACTTTAATTTAGAGAACTTTTTAACGATTCCACCTAACGTGTATTAATCCCGGTAGAAATCATAACCTTGATTGTTACCTGCCTTGTATGTAAAAAGATAAAAAAAAAACACATGTGAACACGTTAAAATTTTCTGTGATAGTCGGCGATCTCCAGTAAAAAATATAATCGTACCCTGCGCCCATCTTGACACCTCTTCACCTTGTTCTGTGCAGGTCAATAGTATCCCGCAAGAGCGCGTCTTTAACGACGGGCTCTGCAACAAGTGCAGCGTCACCAACGGCGGCAGCAACGACTGGGTCGAGCACGCCGACGGGGAAGAAGAGCAGCCCGTCGCAGGCTCAGGTGGACAGCAGCTCGGACGGTAATGCGGGTGTTGTCTCCCCTCGTCAACCGACGACCCTCTCCTCCTCTTCCCACAAACCCAACAGCCATTCCCTCCCACATCACCACCAGGAACATAACGTACAGAATGCCGGCCAGGGTGGCAAGATACTCGAGGAAAAGAACGACCGTATCTCAAAGGAGAAGCAAAAGTTCTTTAGGCTGAGCGTATTCAACGCCAAGCACAACAAGCTGAAGCGGGCCGCGGCAGCGGCGAGCGCCGCTAGTACTTCCGCCTCCGCTGAGAAAAGCACCAAAGCCATCGCATCGATGGCCGACACAACGAGGTCCTCGCGAAACTCGAGCGCCGCCGCCGCCACCGGTACCTCGTCGAAGAAGGCCTCGGCGAGTACGAACCGCAGAGTGCCTCCTCTTCCGACGCAGAGCGACCATGACGAGGACGACGATGACGCAGAGTCAAGCGCCAAGGACAAAGCGGACAAGGAAGAGACTAGTTCGAACGCCTCGAGCGAGGATAAGAAGGACGAGGACGAGGAAGAGGACGAGGACGCGGACGAACCCACCTCCTGCGAAAAGCAACCGCCGGCGGTCGACAATCGCTTGAGGGTGGTCCAGTCGACCACGAAGTCTCCTCTCCTTCCTTCTGCCCCTCCCTTCTCGTCATCCGCGCCTTGGAACAAAACCAGGAGTGGAACCCTTCAGGGACCCTTCGCCTGCGACCTCGATGAGGACAAGCCTTGGGGGTTTGCCGCTGCAGCGGCCAAACTCGATACCAGTCCCTTCTTCAGTAACATCACCAATACGTTTGGAGCGACGTTACCCAAACTCGACATTGGTGACAATTTAACTTTCGGGATAAGTCTGAGCACGACTACCAAAAAGGAGCAAAAAAACGCAGAGACCAAAAAGACAACGTCGAAGGAGCAGCAGCAGGAGCCACCACCAAGACCGAAACCAGGTAGTGGTCAGCTGAGAGGTCTTTTCGACGGGCTGAGTCATTTTTTCGCGGCGTCGGGCAAAAGCACGAGTAGAGCAAAGCCTGGAGCGCCGCCTCCTAACTATGCGCCTGACCGCAGAAAAAGAGCGCACGCGTCGGATAGCAGTACTGCGTCCGACGGTAAAACGACGGCTGCTGCATCACAGGCGAAAGCTGTCAAACTCGCGACACCGAAACCCTCGAGTGTCAAGGCAACGCAAGAACCTGGCCCTATTAGGGGAAAGAAAGAGGTGGCGAGGGTAACAAGAGTTCCGAGGCCGGGCATTTTCACGCCGTCGGAGAGCGGCAGTGGTACCAGTACGGTTGACTGCTTGTACGTGCTAACGGGCGAGAAGCCGTCGAAGATGACACCGTCTAATCTGGTGAAAACCGCGGTGAACACAAAGCGACACGAACAGGAGAGGCGGAGGCTGCGTGGCATCGACGGCGCCTCACTGATTAAGTGCGCAGCCACGGACGCACGCCGCAGGCAGCAGCTGGAGAGCAGCTCGAGAAGGAGGCCGGCGGACGGCAACCGCCACCCTGAGTCGGGCAGCCCGAGTGCTGCGACGAGCTCGACTGCGACCACAACGACGAACGCGACGACCCCATCCTCCACCGCTCCTAAAACTACTCCCAATCCCCTCAAATCCGCTCCTCGAGCCTGTACTAGCGCCACTACCACCACCAACACCACCACCAACACCACGACACCCCGCGCGACACCCTGCTCCAACAGGAAGGGTAAGAGTCTACCCCACCCGCTCAATCTCAATCTCAGTTTCTCTATCACTCACGATTATCCCCAGTTAACCCAGAAAACTCCGATTATAATATTAACGATGATTATGATAATAATGCACCCCCCGATTTCGCTAAAACTTTTTCAAAGATATGATCGACTTTATCCCTCTAATCTTAATCCTCGCTCAAGTCTTCTCTCAAGTCTCTCACCACCGTGGATGTGTTGGCGGTGTGGTGTGGTGTGGTTTTTTTGTGTATGCTTGTATGCGCGTGTATAATAATTAATTTGTTTACCCTAGTTAGCAAAAATTTTTGTCGAATCATCCTTTAAAAGCATGATGATTAAAAAAAACTTTTGTTAGCGAAGGGCTCATGCAATAGCTGTGAAGTAACACAATTGTTCTGCACCTTCGTGCTCACGAGCTGAAGATTGTGCTTGAAATAGACATTTTGACAAAGATTATAAGCTTTCTTTATGAACCACTTTATCGTACAATAGAAACCAATTTGTAACAAAAATTCATCAAGACACTCAAAAGAAAGTTGCTGGAAGAATTATAAATACTTGTGAATAATTTATATTTATGATAATTTTTTATTTATGTATGCATAATTATTTTTGCTCTCTTGTAGAAGTGCACTTGTAGAAGTAGAGCTTTAGACTGTAGTTTATTCAATCCTACTTTATTAAATATCATTTGATTTAATTATACAATTTATGTTGGTTTATCAAATTTGTATTTTGTTTTAGTATGTAACGATGATGCATGACTCATAAAGAAAGCCTTATTTATCTTAAAGTTATATGAAAAAATATATTTGAACTTGTTAAAATTATTAAATGATTCATTAACATAGCATAGTGTAAAATGCAGAGCAAAAAGCCTCAGGACATAAACATATACACATTACAACCCAGTTCATTTTACATTGCGAAAAACTTGTACTCATTGCATGTACCATAGTCCTTTGACAATGTAGCTTGAGTAAAAATTGGTAATAGCTTGTTACGAAAAGCTCGCAATTTTTTTTTTTTTTTTTCAAATTAGTTGGCAACGTTAGACTGTTGAACTAGCGATGACATTAAATTGTGCAGTTCTCGTTCGCGCTTATTGTAATTGGCAATAGTTTGGGAAAGCCCATTCACGAATAGTGGAAGTAGTCACGCGTTGTATTGATTCGCGTACGGCAATACGATGTATTGATCTTTCACATGACATTTACTTTGTTTGCATATACCTGGTACTTAATGATACGCCGGAGGCAACGTGTCGCTGTCCTGTGACGCTAGCGGGCTTGTATCGATAATAGCAACCGCCGAATTATTTTCAAGTAACACGCAAACGCTTTATGCCACCGATGGAGGAAACGATCGCTATACCCCCCTGACATTTTGCCAACACATCCCAAAACAAAGTCCCAGAGCTTTGCTTTGCTATTACATTTGCATTTTTTTTTAAATTGACAGTTATTAATAGACTTGACCGTTTGTTTTGGCGTTGTTGACGAACTTTTTTTTATATCGCTGAGTTCATGATCGCAGCATTCCTTAACTAAAATAATTACCTTTAGATCATATAAGAAAGCAGTTTGAGATTTTTCGATTAATCATTATTAAGCACACTTTTTAATTTTAAGATACGCGAACATTTTTAGTTTTCATATTGAGTTTCATTGTTGCAGAATGCTATTGGATGAGTGAGTTTTATTCAGAAGTTTTTCAAGTAGTTCTGTTTTTTATTTGTAATGATTTTGAATGTTATTCATTTTGTCAGTTTTTGATTTGAAAAACAACTTTAGTGAAACAGGTTTTTTATCAATATTCAATCAATGCAGAACATTTAACATTGAAAATGTATTACATATTTTTAATAACTTAATTATCGTGTTGAACAGGTCAAGAAGAATCAATAAGATAACTAGGTATTAATTACAACTTTCATATTTTATCATTTCAAGTAAAAACAGATACGAATTTTTAGAACTTTGAATTATGAAAACATCTAACTCATCGGAGGCAATTGCATTCTGGAGCAGTGGCGACTACAACGACCTCATCGACACATGCATATCACACGCATCAAAAATTACAACGAAAAAAAAGAGAAAAATACCATAATAATATTAAGTAATTAAGCAAGACGGTAGATAGATGAAGCTAAACGTAGCGTCGTTTCTGGGATTTGCAGAGGAGCTAGTGTTGCCGCAGACGTTGCCGCCGGGCGTTACGCAGAAGGACGTGGAGCTGTTCAAGGACGCACGGGATCGCGCTAACCGTCTGACCCTGGCTGCAGAGCAGCTGGGCGCCGAGCGCGATGAGCAGGATGAGAACAGCGCCCCGGTGATGGTCAGTCCGGGCGGCGCGGGCAGCCGGAACCCGGCGGCCATCGTTTTCGGTCGCTACGAGGTGGAGACCTGGTACTCCAGTCCCTTCCCCCAGGAGTACGCCAGGCTGCCAAAACTATTCTTCTGCGAGTTCTGCCTCAAATACACCAAGAGCCGGGCGGTGCTGGACAGGCATATGGACAAGTGCCAGTGGAGGCACCCTCCTGCCACGGAAATCTATCGCTGCAACGGACTATCAGTATTCGAGGTGAGTCTTCCTTTTTTTTTACTATTTAATTAATATCATTTTAGGAATAATTTACATGTAAATCTTTTGCTTCTAGATCGACGGAAACGTGAATAAAATCTATTGTCAAAACCTGTGCCTATTAGCTAAGCTCTTCCTAGATCACAAGACCCTTTATTATGACGTGGAACCCTTCCTCTTTTACGCTGTGACAAAGAACGACAAGTACGGCTGCCATCTCGTCGGGTACTTCAGTAAAGAGAAGCACTGTCCGGCCCAACGCTACAATGTCTCCTGCATTATGACTCTACCCCAGTACCAGCGCCAAGGATACGGTCGCTTTCTCATAGAGTTCAGCTACCTGCTGTCGAAGGTGGAGGGCATTCCCGGCACACCGGAGAAGCCGCTCTCGGACCTCGGTCGCGTGTCCTATCACTCGTTCTGGAAAAGCGTCGTGCTGGAGTATCTCGACTGTCATCGTGACGCCAAGGAGTTGAAGATTGTGGACATTACGAAAGAGACGGGGGTCTCCGGTCATGATATCACCACGGCCATGCAGCTACTTGGTTTTCTACGCAACGTGCAGCGCAACCCCGGGGACCCTACTAAACAACTGGCTGTGCTGGTTGATTGGCGCAAGGTCGATGCCCACATGGTCAAGGTACGAAAGAGCACGCGCATCCAGCTGGATCCCGACTGCCTACGGTGGATACCGTTGCTCACGCAGCTACCCAACGCTTACCAGAGTCCAGAAGAGGGTGGCGAGACGAGCTCCGAGATGGCCTCGCCCACTATGGATCAACCATGCGCTAACAAACCCGTTGCCGCCATGGCCGAGAAAATTCAACGCGTTAAAATTCGAAAGAAATTCAGGTCGAGGAAAATAGGTGGCGCGCATCGTAAAACTTCACCTTTGAAGGCGAGAATGCTGGCTCAGAGGGCAAAGATTGCGAGAGCACAGAAGATGAATAAAGCGAAACAATTGGATAAAAGTTTGGGACATTTGGCAGATACCGAGGAAGATCACAAAGATGATTCTTTAAACGAATCCAAGAGTCCCGTGACGTCGCCTAAGAGCGCGAAATCAGTGGCAGTCACTACACCGAAAGGAGCTCAGAACGCTGTAACCCCGAAGACACCGGGTACAAATTCTTCGGTATCATCTGCTACCACGCCAACGGGTCCTCAATCGTCCAGGCGGAGCGTGCGAAAAGCCATGAAGACACCTTCAGTAAATGCTGCAGCAGCGGAGACTGCGGATGCTACACCTCCCCCACCTCCCAGAAAACGCAAACATTCCGAAAAGACTGAATCTGACGACAAGGAGGAAAAGACCGAGGTTGTTGGCCGGAAAAGAACTCGTGAGTCTTGGAGGGATAAGGAGAAAGAGAAGGAAAAGGAGAAAGAAAAAGAAAAAGAGAAGGATGTTAAGGGCAGGAAAGAAAGGGTCAAAGATAGCAAAGATAAGGCCAAACCTCCAGAAAAGGATAGAGTAAAGGAAAGCGCGAGGCTAAAAGAGCGGGAAGCCGCAAAAGAGTTGCTGAAATCGCCACCGAAAGAAACTACACCCACGCCTGGTAGCGCAAGAACGAAGAAACAGAGCAAGCTTTACGATATACTGATGAAGGTGTCGAATAGGCGGCAAGTTCGTGAAAAGAGGGCGAGTGCAGCTTTGAACAGCAGTACCGAGGAGACTCCAAATCATCGTGGCAACAAGAAGGATGCAGAAGGAGCCAAGGAGTCGCCGGTGACTTCGAGACGTGGCAGGCCGAAAGTTGACAAAGCACTCGTTAAAGATTCAGCTGCGGAAGCTAAAGAAGCCGAAGTCGAGGCAATGGAAGCTGTGCCAAAATCCGACGATGCGAAGGAAACAAAGGCGTCTAAGAAACAGTTGACGATTACCGAGATGTTTTCCACGGCAACTGCCGCTGCAAATGTAACAAACCAGGAAGAAGCTGTTAGTAACAAGACCGAAGAAACTGCTCCAACGACTACAACGGCGGTAGCTTCAACTAATGCGGAGAATGAAACTGCTAGTGCTAGTCCAGGAGAGTACGAAGGCGGCGATGAGGATGACGGTGACGAAGAGGAGTTTGTTCCAAGAGCTAAAGTCGCCAGTGTCATACAGTCCCTTGATGAAGCTATCGAGGATGCGGAGAAGAATGAGGCGGTTGAGGAGCAAAAGCAGGAGCATAGGGAGCAGGAAACCGAAGACGTAACTATGGTAGAGCCTGAACTACCCCTGCAGGAGGTGAACGAAACTGTAAATAATGAAATAATGCAAGACCAAGCGAATCCTAGCTTGGAAGAAGTGGGTGTTGACAAATCTGTGGAGCCTGAAGTAACTCCTAGTATTGTATGTAATAATGATGCTGAGATGGACAATAAGACTGAGAATGAAACAGTGCCAGTGAACGAAATTCAAAATCAGCAGCCCTACAGTAGTATTCACGAGCCCATGGAGTCTACAAATAACGCACTAGAAGCTAAAATAGAAGGCCTTCCTGCTACGACAATCGAAAAAAGGGATCATTATCAAACACCAGTGGTAACTCACTCGAGCGTAATAGAGTCGACCGAAAGTCAGCCCGTGATAATGCCGCAAGAAAAGTTGACGCCAGCTGTTGTGGATCATCATCACGAGGTGACGCAGATGCCCTCTCAACCCGAGGAGAAACTACACTCACCCGAAAGTGGTAAGTTTCCTTCTTTTAATGCTTTAATACTTATTAAAATTACCTTTTTCTATAGCTACTTTACGTTACGAAATCGATGCAGGCAAAACAACGCCACATCCCGAAAACCCTGGCTCCGTCAAGAGAACTCCTCCGTCTCAACCAGATCTTCCATCTATGGGTGTGTACACACCAGATTCAACAACGAATTCGGTACATTCATTACACTATGGTCAGTGCGATCTTGACGTCAGTCAACTCGGTTTGGAGTCGCCTACATCAATCGCGAGTGATCTTGCCTCGCAAAATAGTGTAGAAAGGCCACCAAGTGCGTTGCCAACGATGCCCACTCAACAGCCACAAACTGTTTCTGTTTCTACAATTTCTGGAGGATCGCTCCAAATGAGTGCAGCTGCTGCAGTTCAACAACAACATCAACAACAGCAGCAGCAGCAGCAGCAGCAGCAGCAGCATCAGCAACAACAACAACAACAACAACAGCAGCAGCAGCAGCAGCAGCAACAACAACAGCAGCAGCAGCAACAGCAACAACAGCAGAATAATACACATCCAGTGAATTTACATTCTCCACAAGTTCAACAGTATGCTGATTGCTCCATGCCTCAACACACTCCTCCAACTCATGTGGCCATTCAACAAACGCATCAACATCAAATGCAACACACCGATAAAAATCCTTACGTAAGTGAAATTATTTTTTACTTCTAAAGTTTATGTATAGTAAAAAATGTAATAAATAATAAATTTTATAGCTCCAACAACAACCTCACACTCCACAGCCACTGCAACAACCACGAACGCCGCAGTCTCACACGCCGCAAAGTTTGCAGACGCACAGTCCACAACCAATGCCGCAACAGCCACATACGCCGCAGCCAATTTCTCAACCTCATACACCTCAGCCCATATCGCAAACACACACGCCCCAACCAATGCCTATACAGTGCCACACACCACAGCCTGTGCAGTTGTCAATTGCTCAGCAACAGCAACAGCAGCAACCTAGAAGTCAAACCCTTGTGCATGCGCATAGCCAGCAACATCAGCAACAACCTCAACAGCAAACGCAGCAGCAGCAAACGGCTCATCAACAACAAACGCATACACACAGCAGTAAAAGGTCCAGCGGATCACAGAATTCACATAGGTTAGTTAAATCTTTATATGAATGTTAAAGGAAAGCATTAAAATAAGAATTCGTTACTTAAAATTAAATTTTTTTTCAGGTCCAGATCTACGCAACAAAGTTCCAGATCGCGAAACACACCACCATCACAGAATCAGAATAACAATCAGCAGGCGGCGCTAATATCTGTGTCTCACAATAGTCACCTTACACCTCAGTATCAACAAACGGCAACAATGGCTGTACCGGCGATGAGCCATCCTCATCCAAGTCACACAACACATCCTCACAACGTGGCGGTAATATCTCAGGCTGGTAACTATATGGCCGTCTCGCAAGCGATGCCTTTCCCAGCCCAGAACACCTACGTAATCCAACATCGTGCCGGTCGATCAGGCGCTCATACACCGTGTACCACGGCAACAAACTTTTACATACAGACTGGGCCGATGTCTCATTCTCACACGCCTACGCCAACTCTAAGCGCGAGCACGAGTAATCATCAAACGACTAACTCGTGCAGCTTAGCTAAGCTTCAGCAACTGGCTAACGGTCTCGATATGACTCCGCCGCAGGGAATGAATCTCACGCCACCGCCCCCGATACCGCATACGATGACGCCGCCGCAGCCATCGAGGCAGTTGTCAACGCCACCTCAGATGCCTCTCAGTTACACGAAAAACTACTACAACGTGAACCCAGTGCCACCTGGTACGCCGGGACCGCCTCCCCCTAGTCGTTCGACCTCGAGATCGTCGGCCAGTGCGTCTACAACACCTCTTCCGCAGACCTACACCAGTGAGAGTCTATATCGGCAAACGCTGGATCCGAACGGCAGTTGTCCGCAGATGCAGAGCACGGCGAGTCGAGTTAGCCCGAACGTTGCCATCAACACTAACCTCATGGCGGCTCAGGCCTATGGCTACCGGGTCGCGCAACCCACCACTGGTTACATGAACCAGGCGGGGGCTCAGCTCGGAGGCTTCCAAGCGAGTCAATTGCCAGTCGGCGTAGTGAACGTGGCTGCGCCGTACGCACAGGATCCCCACCAGCAGAATCCACCGACCGTCTACGCGGCGTATCACGGCTACAGTCTTATGCAGCCTCTGAACGGGACAATGAGGCCACGCTAGCCTTAGGATGCGGTCGTCGTTGCCGATCCTGCTGCTTTCTTTCGCTCGCCGAGCGCGTTCGCGGTGCTACCGCCGAAACGAGGGAACTAAGAGAGCGTCACCGGTACTGGGCTTCCCTAGCAAGTCCGCGCTCCTTGGGGCACTCGTTCGATTTGCCTCGTTTCTGTTTCCGTTGTACGACACTGTCTCCGCTCTTCCAATGATGGATCATCGCGTTTTCATTGATTTCACTTTCTTTCTTTCGTTTTTATGATTAGCGATACTTTTAAGTTTTTAAGGTGCGCAACGTAAGTAAACGGCTGTTATTTGAGAGAGGTGTGTATGTGTGTTTGAACTCGTGAGTACGTAATTTTTGCGAGTGTTGCATTATATGAAGATAATTAACGATCTGTCATTGCGTGAAGTTGCGTTACAGTATTTTATCCCCGACTTACTGATTTTAGTTAAGATCAAAGCGAGATAGAGAAAGTAAGAATGTAAAAGTTTGTCGAATTTTTATTGTCGCGTGTTAGTCGACGTTCCCCGAGGCGCAAAGTTTAGTGATAATGAGGTACAATTCGACTCGTTCTCGAAGTCGGATCGAAGTCGAGATAAAAAAAAAGATGAGATACTACGTGGAGTGAGCTCGAGTAACTCGAACGAAAGCTTTTTTTTTTTTTTATTTTTTTTTTTTTTTTTTTTAAGAGGCGCTCGTGCATTTACGTAACGTAACGGCGTGTGCTGTCTTGCGCGATGAATTGTGTGCGAGTGAACGCATAGACAAGTGAGAAGCCGACGAAGGAAAGTTTTAGAAAAGAGAGAGATCATGGACTCTTGGAACTCAGTGAAGCCATCGGTACATTAGGGCATTTCCGTCGACTTCCCTCCCAATTTACAATGTTACGTTTTGTGTATGATAATATTTATATTGAAGATGAAATGAAATACTTACAATAATATTCTGTTTGATATTATCCAATTGTTGAACATTGTTGTTTACGTTTTACGGGGCACGCTGTACTTTACTGTATTATACGAGTGAATTGCATATAAGTTGCTGCTGCAGTGATAATGATGATAATAATAATGATTAGTATTATTATTATATATCGTCATCATTATTTTTATTATTGCTGATAGAGATAAATAAATAAAAAAGCATTAGGCGGCGTACACATACAGAATATTTGAGCACATGCGCGCAGATACATTTATTATTTTTTAATTGTATTATCGTCACACTTTCCTTTCTTCCGATCCCATCCTCATTCGTACTCGCGATTTTTTCCTCGCTCGCTTTCGCAATTCTATTGTTACACCACCTTTTTCATCATTCCCGCCACTACACCACCTCTCTCTCCCTCTCTCTCTCTCTCTCTCTATTTCTCTCTTTCCCTCATTTTTTACAAGTGTACGATACCTAACGCATATATCATTTTTTATTACTTACGTAGGCGATGCGAGAGTGCACACGTTAGTTACGATGAGAATGAAAATGAAGTAATGAAAAAGTGAATAATATATATGTATATATACATAATAAATTGATTATTGATTTGACATGCTGTTTCTGCAAATTGTCATGTGAGCTATAAGCGATTTGATGAGTAAAAAAAGGAAATTATTTTTTGTATTAGAGTTGCGGAAGGAGTGAGAAAGAAGAGTGCGTGAATTAGGTCGGTGAAGAGAAAGCGAGTTAAAAAACGTGATGTACAATGAAAGAAAGAAAAAATAAATAAATAAGATGCCTACTTTGCACTATCGAGCTCTGAGAAAAAGCGAAATAATTGAGAAAACTAATCGTCTTATGCTCTCGATGAGTGTACCTTTTACTTTTAAATTCCCGTGACACATACGTGACGCATCGATCACGAAAATATAATATATATACATATAAATATAATACTATATTTATATATAGTACACTCTGGTACGAGTTAACTTTTTTTTCAGAACGATGGATCAGAGTAACGTGCAAGCGCAGTGCTAGATTTTAGTGTAACTTGTAAACCACAAGGAAGGTCTTTAAGAATATAGTGTAAAAATACATCAATATTTATTGTACATAGATATAAAAAAGCTACTAACAAATAAAAATGAAAACGTAAAATGATCGAAACAGCCTTCTTCTTTTCAGCCTTGTTTTTCCTCTCCTTTTTTTCGTTTCAATGTTCTTTTTGACCTTTCAAACAAAAATTTATCGGTATTTTAATGATGTTAAAAATTTAATACGTTTATAAGTAAAATTTTAAAAAGTATGTGGCACTAAAATATCCATATTGCTAAAAATGTTCAAGCAAGCTCATGTTTATTTAAATGTTTTATAACTGCTTTATAATAAACATTTTATTGCCAACATTCAATAGAATATTTAAAATTTTTAATCCTCGAGCGGTACAATAGCAATTATAAATAGCCCTTAGCATTTCGGAGCACGGTAGAGGAGCCATCAATCTCGTTCTTTCTTTTTGTTTTTATTAACGATGGGTCGCTAATATGCCAGCATCCATATCAGTGATCAATCTCGTTGAATGAAACTATCCAACTATGGCTCCTCTAACCGCTCCAAAGCTGGGATCTCCCATTAATCTCGCTCTTAAAAAGAGGAGAAACGAAAGAAGGGCTCGACTGTTCACCTGTTGGTGCAGGTGCTGGCGCGCCGCTTGGGCGGCTGATTAGGCGGCTGCTGATCGACGACGCGCCGCCGGGACGGCTTCTGCGAGACGACGACGCGCCGCTTCTTCTCCTGGCGGGCCTGGCGCACGTACTTCCTGCGCTGCTCGTCGCTCATCTGGCGCCAGCGCTTGCCGGCGATACGGGCGAGCTTCGCCACGTGAACGCGGGGCTTGCGGTTGCGCAGCCTCAGGAAGAACGCCAGGAAGGGGTTCGTCACCATGTTCTCGCCGTCGCGCCTAGCGCACCGGCGCTCCGTGCGCTCGTACTCGTACAACGCCTCGGGGCCGGCTGCGCTGGTGCACCGGGCCGTCGGAAATTTTTTAGTTTTTTGTTATTCACTACTTATGGTATCTCGACTTGTATTGCAGTTTTTTTTTTTCGTGTATTTTCTCTTTTACTTTTTTTCGGGGGATAGCTTATTTTTCCCTTGGGTATTTATAGCGATGAGACGAGGAGCAACGAAAATTACCTTGGAACGCCTCTCTTCGGTGTGGAGGACTGACGTTTTATGAAATTGCCCATGATCGCAGAAATTTCACGTTCTGTATCTTTACAGTCCAAACGAACTACTTGATAATTTTTTCAGGTTAAAGGTAACGTTATTTTGATTGACGATACTGAATTTATTAATAATCCAGTATTTTATGGCCACTCGTTTGTTTAATTATGTACGCTAACGCAACAATGATCAGGCTTTGCAACGACTTTGTAATTTAGGGATAAACTACTATAGGGAGGAAATCAAAATAAAATATAAAAAATCTATGAAACACTAACATTTTGTATTTTTAATGTAAAGTCTTGTACTGTATAACATGTAGTCAGTTATAAATAACAATTTATATTTCGGTAGGGGTACACATAATTAAAATTATGTTTATGGTAACCACATGGGAATTATTATTTAAACTTATAATTTTCTTATTTATTTACGTAGCTATAATCACAAGAGAATTGGAAATCAGACATTAATTAATATTAATTTTTACACTATATATATATTTGTATATATTTTAACTATAATGATAAATAAATAATTTAATAAGAATTCTTATTTGTTTAATTATATTTGAATCCATATTAATTAAAATTTTTAATTAATTTTAATTACTTTAAGTTACTTTACGTTAGTAATAATAAGTATTATTTATAAATCTAATTTTTTTTAATTAAATTAATTTTCATTATAATAAAATTTTAAGTTTATACATGCACATACGCTACTGAATATATGTAATATAATAACATTATACGTCGTACCGATTAAGTACACAGATTTTGTGCTTTGCGCGTGGCACAGGTAAAAGAAAGTATGTTTGTTAATAAAAAGATAATTCTACACGGATAGATTACGGAAAATTGTCTGATTTCGGTTATCTTAATATTTTTATACACGGAAAATACACAGCGGGGGTCCGCTTATAGACACTTTGAAGAATACGCGGGCTAATCTACGCGCGAAGGGCCGCCTGCTCGAACACAGTGGCCGTGCGCGTGAGCGTGGCCAGCGGTCGGGGCCTTAGGAGACGCTGTTTATGGTTTATTATCGCCCGTTGTGGACTATGAAGTTTATAAGTTTTTCGCGTATTAACCTCATTAGATAAACCGAAGCTTTCGCCATGGATGTGGATAATCAAAGCGAAGACGGGGAAATTAAGAGGACCCCAGGGCAGTAAGTATAAAATGCTTGGCTTTTTTAGGTTATGACACCTTAATTTCGCGTTTTAATGGTCCATTAAGCATTTCCTTACGTGTAATTGATATTTTTTCTTACTTTTACTTAAACAAATGTTCAACTTTTTAATCAGCATCATAGAAAGTTTATGATAATATATTTAGAATGTTCCCTAAGCAACAGTTGTAACAAATGTTTAATCATCACTCGTGCACAACATAAGTAGCTTTATTGTTCGTAGTGTAATAATATTATTAATTTTCATAAATTTCTTCTTTTTTCCAAATAAAGCTATTCAGAGGAAGAAGGTGAAGACACAGCTGACTCTTTGGAAATAAAACCACCACAAGCAGTTGTGCGACACAGAAAGACTACCTCACATCGGAGGGAGAAACACTCAGATAGATCAAGAGAAAAGGAATACAAATCTAGGCATCATGAACGGAGTGATGAGAGAAGACATAGTGATAGTAGACATAGATCACACAGAAGGCATGAATCTGATCAGTTGGATAAGGTCAGAAGATCAGATCCGCAGAGGAGAGAAAGAGAATTGGTTAGATTTGAACGGAAAGAGAGAAGTACAGGGGATCGTGCTTTAGAAGATTTGAGAGAAAAGTAAGTACAAAATTATACTAATAAATGACATTTTTAAATTTATAATATAAAAATTTCATATTAATAAATCAATAAATAAATAGAATGAAGCTAAAAAAAGTAACAATTGCCTTAACTTTTTAAAAAAAATCTAATATTTTGATTTTATGTATTATTACAGTGGAATTGTGTTAAGTTTTTATGCCCAAAGATCAGAAATTTATATTAAAAGTGGATGAATTGGCAAGAGACAACTGCGAACTGAGCGAACTATGTGGTTTGCACCACCAACTGAAGATTGGGTGCGTGAGTGAGTATGAGGTACATTGTAGGATCAATTGACCATTGGAGACTTAACCCAATTCCACTGTTTATTGACCTTTTACACCTGCAATTCGAAAGCTTAAATTATTCATGCAAATAAAATATTTATTATTCAGTCTATTTTTGTGAGAAGTACGTAAGAATTAATGCTATATAGTTAATCAATTTTATTTTTTAATCAAAATGTATAATTTTCTTTAAAAATTATATAACAAATTATACTTTTTATTTTGTAGATTGCTTGATAAGCGTCGCGAAAGGCGGGAAGAACCTCGAGAATATAAAAAGGAATCAAGAAGTCGAGGTGAAGAGCAACGAATGAGCGATGGTCGAGGTGAGCGTCGCGAAGTTCGGATAGAAGAAGTACGAGAGCACCGGGAAACAAGGAATGAGGAACAACGTAGTGTCAGTCGGCATTCGCGGCAACACATCGAGCAAGAGACTGGTTATGCGGACGTTGAAATTATTGAGTCGCATAGATCGCAGTCAAGTAGAGAAAAACGTCATAAGCGATCACATAAATCGATGCGAGACCGTGAACGGGAAAAGTTGGAGAAAGAAATAGGTAAATAATGCGTGCAATTTTTGGTATTTTTTTTTTGTCAACCTCTACATCTATTTGGATTTTTAAAGAATATTTTATTTTATTTCAGCATATAGAGAAAAACACATAAGGGAGCAACAGATTCAGCAACAGCAACAGCAGCAGGTCATGGAAGTGGAGTACGAAGAGTACGAGCGCATGGAGTCAGTAACCGTTGAACATCACGGAACCACCTCAACGAAGGACCCAAAAGAGATGAAAGAGCAGGAAGAGCGGCGGCAAAAACTATTAGAAGCCGAGCGAGAGATGGCCCGTCGCAAGGAGAGTTCACGTATAGAACTCGAAGCCCGGAGACTAAAACGTGGTGAGAAACGGCCGCACAGTCCAGAGCCTGTAATACCATCGTCAGATGAAAGTACCCGACAGGCCGGAGCTTCGGACGACACTAATAGCCAAAAGAGCGGCGGCTCAAGAGCATCTGAAGAGGTGCGAGATTCTGACAGGGATCAGTCTGGGGACAGCGGTTCATCAGATTCTAGCTCTAGCAGCAGCGATGATGAGGAGACAGATTCAGACTCCGATTCGAAACAGTCAAACGACTCGAATTCGGATTACAACAACCCAAGCCCAATTTCGGTCGATCAGCTTGCCAAATCAGACAGATCAGACGGCGGATCGCCAGGACACGTCGAGACAAATGGCACTGCCAAATCAACGGAAACAATCGATGCCAATATGGAAGCGAGTGAAGAAAGAAAATCAGAACTCGCAGAGCAAATGGAACTGCCACCTTACTTTCCGGCTATTCAAGGTATGCATTTTATTGTTATTAATAAAAGTTTATGAATTATTTATAAATTGATTAAATTTAAAGCTTATTAGAAGGATAAAATCACAAGCTCACTTCATGTAGATTCTGTTCATAATCATGATCACTTAAATAGACATGATCTTGAGGATTTATTTCGATTTCTGGCATATTAATTTAGTATGCTACATAAATCAATAAAGAAAAAATTAAGTACAAATTTTTCTAATTACATTATTTTGATTATTTGCAGGTTGTCGGAGCGTAGAAGAATATAAATGCCTGAATCGCATTGCAGAAGGTACTTATGGTGTCGTTTATAGAGCAGAAGACAGACGTACCAAGGAGATAGTAGCTCTTAAACGATTGAAAATGGAGAAAGAAAAAGAAGGATTTCCTATTACAAGTTTACGTGAAATTAACACATTGCTGAAGGCTCAACACCCGAATATCGTTACGGTGCGTGAAATCGTCGTGGGCAGTAATATGGACAAAATATTTATTGTTATGGATTACGTCGAGCACGACCTAAAGTCGCTAATGGAAACGATGAAAGCCAAAAATCAAGGTTTCACATCTGGTGAAATAAAGTGCCTTATGCTGCAATTACTGCGAGCTGTGGCGCACATGCATGACAATTGGATCCTCCACAGAGATCTCAAAACATCCAATCTACTACTTAGTCATAGGGGAATCCTAAAAGTCGGAGACTTTGGTTTAGCTAGAGAGTATGGATCACCATTAAAGCAATATACGTCTATAGTAGTAACACTATGGTACCGAGCACCTGAACTTTTACTCGGTGGTAAAGAATATAGCACACCGATTGATATGTGGTCTGTCGGGTAAGTTCAACTGAACATTGAAAAATGTTTCTGTTTTGGTATTCATTTTTAATTAAATTATAATTATTTATTTTATTAAATTACAGATGCATCTTTGCTGAATTGATAAGAATGGAGGCACTATTTCCTGGAAAATCAGAAATTGATCTATTAAATAGAGTTTTTAAGGAGTTAGGAACACCAAGTGATAAAATATGGCCTGGATACAGTAAACTGCCGATGGTTAGGAAAATTCCCTTTGCACATTACCCTGTTAATAACATAAGACAACGATTTAGTTTAACACTGTCTGACTTGGGTATTGAGATGTTATCAAAGTGAGTATTTCAACATTTTAACTAAACGTGAATATATAAAATAAAGTTTTGTTTCACTAAATTAATTTGAAAATTTTTTCAGATTTTTGACGTATGATCCTGCCCAGAGAATAACGGCGGAGGATGCTTTGAAACACGACTATTTCTTAGAGAGACCTCTGCCGATCGACCCGGCGCTGTTCCCTACGTGGCCGGCTAAATCTGAATTTGGTGCGCGGACGTTGAATGCATCGCCTAAGCCGCCGAGCGGCGGCAAAGATTTCAAGCAGCTCGATGAAGACGAGGATGGAAGTTCGTCTGGCTTTCACATGGGCACGCGAGAAGCGAACAGGCAGCTACCGGCCGGTGGCGGCTTTCATCTCAAATTCTGACAAAGGCAATGCAAAATGCCAATGTGTACATAACAATTTACCTCATAGCGCGTTTTCTTTTGTACTGATTAAATTGTACGAAATCAACTGAGTTTAAATGAGGATTTTTATCCGCAAACTGTACAGACTATAATTTTAATAAAAGGTTATTTTTAAATGTTATAAGATGCTTACAATTCGGAAGAACTACCCGTTGGACATTTTTGATAATTTTATGTACATTAAAGAAAAATCGATTTGAAGGACACTTGTAATTAAAAAGTTTAATATTTGTATATTAAAAAATAGAAATAAATCATAGTGAATAAAAAATTGTTCGAACATATTTTAGTCATTTCATTCGCCCAAGATAATTTTTTTAAAAAATGAATACAATAAAAAAAAATACTTTTTTATATCGGTAAAAAAAGGATTAAGTTTAAAAAGGTAAATAATAAAATTATAATTCTGTTGCAAGCCACAAGTAATCTTTATTTTTAAATAATTACAATCTTTTCATTTTACATTCGATACTTAGATATACATTGCAAGAAGCTTTCCTGTATTATTTATTTAAATAAGTATAAGTATAAATCATTTTCCAGCGTTGTTCATGTTCTTGGGTAAACCCAATAGTGAGTTTATAATTTCCGAGTTTCTCTTCGGATGACATAGCCGTTGAGGAGATAAAAGCAGCCTCACAAGAAAATCACTATCCTGTAAAATAATGCATTTTTTACAATTACATTTACATACATTTGAACAATAAATTTAAAACTAACAAGTTAGTAAAACTGTTATCAAATCATCATTAAACAGCAAACAAATTTAATAACTAATGCTAAAGTATAAAAGGTTTTTACGATTTAAACAATAATCTCATTTACCAAAGAGCGATCGTAGGGATTATTCGGAAACAGATCATGAGACATTTCTTCCATTGAAGCGGTAGAGAAATGAATGATGGTAAAAATAACGAAAATTTTCAGTAAATGAGTAATCCAGACTGACATCTTTCCTCCTGCAAACGTAAGTGCTCTAATAAATCTTTAATACTTAAATTATCAGAGCACTAATACTTGTATAATAATAAAACTTGAGTAGAAAATCTTTAAAAAATGTTACAATTAAAGAAACTTTTGAAAAAATATATTTCACCTTTTATACTTGGGTTCCTTCGGCACAGTGAATGCTGCAGAAGCGCAAGAAAGATCGCTGATGGTGTTCGTACGCGTCTCCCGGGACGATTGATCGCAGTTTTACGGCGGCGCATCTTTTATACCAAAAAATCCGCGTAGACTTATGCGGCGAACGCTATGACTGCGATCGACAGCTTGTCAGTTTGCCCGGGCTTTACGTCACACGGGGAAAATTCGAATCGCTCGCGCGTACTTGATTAACCGAAGCACATCGCTAGCAGATCCCATGGAGCGCGGATTTCCATTTAGAAAAGCGTTATACTTATTGAATAAGAAGCTTGGAAATGAATTAGTCGCCTCATTGAATGTCTAGGAATAATAATTCCATTAAAAATGGACAGCTGGATTCGACTCGCTTTAGCAGAAAACCAATGATTGATAAATTTATCGCTCAGTTAACAGGAATTGTGTGTCGAGATTTTTAAATTATGTAAGCAATTGTAAGTAAAAAACACGTTGTTAATAAAAATAGATTTATTATAATTATTGCCTTGTTCTATACAAGAGTACATATTTAATAATTTATTATTATTTTATGACTTTGTTATATGATGATATGAATCTGGTCTAAAAAGCATATATAATATTTATACACTATATAAATATATAAAAAATCTTGGGCAAAAATAATTCTTTTTATATACACAGAAAAATCAACAAATATTATCAAAGCTCTCCTCCAGCTTGAGCTGCACGCTTAGGTTTCTTACTTTTACTTTTATCACCACAATAACAGGCTGCTTTTTGAGCATCAAGATAACTTTTACATCCGAGTGCAGTTGTTCCAGTGAATAATAATTTGGCAGCTGCTTTACAAGTGTTAACAACCGTTACACCTGTTGTTTGGTAGCCTTCACAGTATTTATAAAGACATCTCTTAAAATCTAAATCACACTTTTCCTTGTCTGAATTACAAGTATCATAACAAATATCATGTGTGTTACAACATTTTGTCATTTCTTCTAATGGAAGATACTCTTGATCTATCTAAAAGTAAAAAATATTTTTTATCTGATAACCAATTATGTAAAATAAGAACATAGTTTATTTTAATTTTGATTATTTAGTTACCGACCTCAATACCTAAAGATCCACATCCATTACTTTGTGGCCTATGGTTCCAGTCCGGTTTAGGCGTCGCTCCTAAAATTAAAAAATTGGCGGTAATCGCGTGGTCCAATCACGTTCTAAAACGTATCTTTTGCAAAAATACCAGCTGATTCAAATAATTCGCCATTATACGTTTTAATTAATAATGCGTCTTTATAATTAACACAAACCCCGAAAAAATATAAATCGCAGAATACGGAATATATTTCTTTATTGATATCCTCAAAATATCGATCATTTTTCCTCAATTTATATTAATTTATTTTGTTATTCGTTAGGTTATGTCCAATGTTTATAAAGATAACATATTAATAAATCTAATTAGCTAACATTTGAATAGTTTCTAATAATGTAAGAAAAATAGCTCTTTTCAAAATTTCAGCAAAATCATGAACCAATTCTATAGAATTAAAAAATGATTCGCGCAAATTTTCTAGGTTACATCAAAACCACAAAATGAAAAAACAAAAAATTAAATTTCATAAATAAAAAAATAAATCGCACCATTAGGGCACTGGAAAATGCAGTGTTCTTCTACAGCGGCATCAAAGACCTCGTGTATGTCCTTGATCTTGTGCGCTACGGTGATCGCGTTCTCGAAGAAGTCGGAGAAGACGGTCTCGGCCGTTAGGACGGCGTCGCGCAGATTCCCGAGGAGGCCGGCCCCGTAGCCCGACCAGGCGTAGGCGAGAAAGGTCAAGGCGTAGATGAAAAACTTGCGGTACTGGAAGATGTCCATCGCGCGGTCCCGAGCCGGCCCGAGCGGCCGTCGAATCACTGTGCGCACTCAGCCGAAGGCCGCGCTCGCTACGCTCAATCACTTATTCTATCATACTCGTGCGCGCCCGCGGATCTATCCCCGTGTATTTTTAGGAAAACTCGCTGGCAGCGAGGTCAGTGCCGAAAACGGTTTCTGCGAACGCCACGTTTAAAGCATTGTGTCGTCCACGTATTTCGGCATCATTGCAATCTTTACTGATTGAGATTGACGATCGTTGATATAACTACGGATAATTGCTTAGAAGCTACAGTAACTTTGAAAGCATTCAGGTTTTTTTATAAATTAATTAGGTTCAGATTTTAGTAGTTGATCCTTGAGGAAATGGAAGGAGAATAATTTTTATAATGCACAAATTTAATGTTATATTCGTGTATTTTAAAGTTAAAAACATTACTTTCTTTTTATAAGTTTTATAAGTGGAATCAATGACTTTTATAAAAAGTCTTTAGTTACATTAACTATTAAACTTTACAGTTTTTTAGCTAATTCACCACTTTCGTGCAGCTTTTTCACATCAGTGCCTCCTCCAATGAATTCACCGTTGACAAATACCCTTGGGACGCTCCTTGCTCCAGTTATTTCTCCAAGAATGTCTTGGAATTCATCCATGTCATCTCTTTTATCTAACTCGATTGCAGTATAAGATTGTTTAAGTTTGTCAAAAACCTAAAAATTTTTTAAAAATTTATTTAATAATATTTAAATAATATTGATTACTTATATTTGAACGAAAAATGTTTCTTACCTCTTTAGCCATTTTGCAGTAAGGACAAAAAGATTTTGAAAAAATGACAACTTTGTCTGATTTGATCAGGTCGTTTACTCCTTCTTGTGTGATCGTCATTGCTACAGTTCTTGCACTGGAAACTGAACCCATATGTTTTAGCTGAAGGAATTATTCTTATAAATATGATTTTAAGCAAGATATTCTTTATCTACTTTATCAGATTAATGACTAGGCATTTTAGTCACAAACTAGAAGAACTAAAGAAGACATTTAAAGAAAATTATTAATCACATTTATATAAGTACCAATTTTGTATGACTCATAAAAACTAATAACTTCAAGGAAAATCTTATCGTTTTCTTTTATCATCAATGTTTGCAAATCATTGGAAGATTTTTGATAACTTGATTGTAAATTTGTTTGCACACATTCTTTAAGAATTTGGTACATTTTGACCAGTAAAGAGGTTATGAACAATTAATGATTAAAACGTGCTTTTCGTGCAATGGGGAAATATTTGTTTATAAATAAGAGTATGCAAATACTCAAATGTCATAATTATATAATAATTAAAACAATACTACAAATATTTCACTTATAAATTTTTTATTCCTTTCTTATGGACAAAAGACAAACAATTCAAAATTAAACATTGATTTAGTTATATCGTTTTTATAAATATATAAGTAGTGAATCAAAAAACAAGAGAAATCAATATTCTCAGTTTGCTGTATATATATTTTGCATTGACATATCAAGTACGATAGATATAAAGTTTATTTTTTGCTTCTCATTAAAGATACAGCACCAACAATGTAAATATCGTTTAATATGTACAATTTGTCAAAACGAGTGTTAAAAAAGAAAATATTAAGATAAAACAAGAGTTGCAAATGTTTTGTTAATAAAAATCGTGCAAATACAAATGCAATGTACTTACACGGAACTCCTTGTCAAGCTAGTTGTCGGCAACTACTGATCAGTCAGTACCGGATTGGTGAAATCAAACAGCACGCCTATAAGACGTAAGTATATCTTCTTTTACTACAATAAGTGCTACGTTGTGTGAGTGTCGGCTTATTCCGCAACAGCGCAAGCGCAATGTAGTGATTGTTAATAAAATAGTAGCATAATTGCTATCTTTTTGCGAACCCTTACGAATTTCAAGAGTAATAAAATCAATATTACACGCACTTAAACTGCTTAATTATGCCCATGTAACATCTATATAAACTGATGAACATTTATTTCTCAATGAATTGATTTTTTCTTTGCTTTACATACACATTTCACCTTTAAGTATATTAATATATTATTGTGCTAATAGTCTTCACCACTATAAGAATGAAACATCGAAAGTTAAAGTTTGAAAGTCATCATCGATCTGTTGAAACTGTTGAAAATCAAAAGGGCGCGAGTTTTAAAAGCATACCTGTGATCCTGCAGATGTCGCGCAGTGTCCCATCAACTCAGATCTCAGTATCTCACGTCCGTTGACGTCAACAAAAATCCCCGCGCGGGGGATATTATCATATCCGAGCACGCGAGGAGGAAAAGGCACGTCGACGTTGCGCGCGCCACGCTTCCACTGATTCGCGTGCGGCCGCATGCGCGTCTGTGTGTGCGCCTGCGCGTGTAGGTGGAGTCCAGTTATCGTAGGCGCGACTCGCGGAGTCGCGAGCTGCTGCGGCAATAGGCAATAGGTTCAACGGATCGCGGTGTGCCCTCACGCGCGAGATCTCGCTGCTGCATCGTGTCGAGCGTGCGAGCCTCCTCGGCTTGACAATTGCGGCGGATTTGCACCCTGGCGCCCAGCCGAGACTAGCGGGGCGCAACTCCTGCGGCGGGATGGCGTGAGGCTGACGGCGCTCCGAGGCTCACCAACAGGATGACGGCGACGTCGGCGTCGGCGATGGACAGGACGACGAGGTCCAGCTGCCCGGGCGGCGGGCTTTACGTAGTCGAGGGCGAGGTCGGCCTCCTCATGACTGCGATGCGCCGCGGCGTCAGGTGGTCCTCGCACTCGCACCAGGTCAGTCCCGCTGACGGATACTTATGTTTCATCTTTTCGAAACTCCGTTTTGGTGAAGTGTCGTGCTGGCGAATGTCATGGCAGGTGAAATCGACACCTGATTCATGTCACCACTTTGTCGCGGTGTTTTTCGGAGCTCGTTAACCATGTGGTTGACTTGTTGCTGGTGGACTCTTGTCATCTTGGCTGGCTCAGGGTGCTTTGTTTGTTTGCTAAAAATAGAAGGGAGCAAGTTTGTAAACATACGGATGCTCTATCAACGGTTTCTTGGACTTGGTACCTAAATCGCGATATGAATTTTGAAAAAAAATTATTTAACTTATAACGTTAAAATTGACACTATATTTTTTATTGTCTCAATGTCAATTAATTTTTTAATTATTATTTTGTTTTAATTTTTCGGAATTAGTGTCATTATATATATGTATATAAGTAGAACCAGTTTCATCTGTTAGTCCTACAATATAGCTATATTTTAAAACTAATCAAATTAAGAGCTTTTATCCTATTTTCATTGAATTACTTTAAATTTGAATATTTTAGTTTACAAAAATGACAGTTCTTGACTACTGATCTTAAGATGCTTCTTTCTTTTTTTTTTTAAAGAATAAATTATTAATAAGAAATTAATTATTGCAGGATGAGGATCAAGATGTGCTGATGAAAGGCCTTGCAACATTGAAGGAGGCCTTGAACGATGCTAAACACTTGTCTCAGTTAGAACCTGGTGTATTCATGGCTCCCTTTTTGGAAATAATTAGATCAGAAGAAACAACAGGACCTGTAACTAGTCTTGCTTTATCAGCAGTAAATAAAATAATATCCTATGGCTTAATTGGTAAAGTATATTCTAATTTATTTATTTGATTGTATATTTATATCAAATCTAATTGATTCTGTAATATTTTTAGATCCCGAACATCCTGCTATTGCAACGTGCGTAGAAGCAATAGCAGATGCAGTTACTCATGCAAGGTTTGTTGGAACCGATGCATCAGGTGATGGCGTTGTTCTTATGAGGATACTTCAAGTTTTGAGGGCTCTAGTTCTATCACCTCCTGGTGATAATTTATCTAATGAAAGCATTTGCGAAATTATGCTTAGTTGTTTTAGGATATGTTTTGAAACTCGGCTTAGCGGTGAATATACAGTTCTTTAAATCTTTCTCAAATATGGCACTTTTCATAATCTTCATAATAAATTTTTAGAATTATTGAGAAGGACAGCAGAACACTGTTTAAGAGATATGGTGCAGCATCTCTTTGTCAGGTTACCACAATTTGCAGATGATATGAAAGGACTTCTAAACATGAAAGTAAGCTTTAGAAATTGTGCATAATAGTAATCATTTTTATTGTATTTTTATTATCTACATTTTTCTATTTTAGAAAATGAGAACAAATAGTATGGAAAATACAAGAAGTAAATCCAAAAAGAATAAGATCGATATAAAATCAAAGTACAAATCATATTGGGCACTTCCAAGTAAAGTTGATGAAATTGATGATCCAGAAGCTCAACTGCTAAGCCCAGTTGAAAGGGTAAAGATTAATCACTTAGCAACAACTCCAATAACTCCTGCTGGAAATATTGTTGATATGCAAGGGTCTCTAAATCAAGCGACACCTGATAAAATGGATGATGAAAAAAGTGATAAGATTAGTGACTCTAGTAAAAATTATAGTAATAAAGACATTCCTAATATAAATATTGAAATTGATGTATCCAAAAATGATAACGAAAATAAAGTTGATACAGATAGTGCTAAGGATTCTCAAAATTTAAGTACAGAAAATAAACCATCTGAATCTGAAATTGAAACAAATCAAATTAATACAGATACTTCAGGAAAATCAAATACTATGGAAAGTCAAGGTAATGATTAGCACGATTGTTATTAAAATATTGTGAATGCAACAAAATATTTGATTTTGTTATTGTAATGTTTCTGTTTAGACAACCAAGTGAGTTCAGATGAAAAGTGCAATCAAATTATACAATCCCCTAGTGGAAGTGTTGAAGATTTATCAGTGGATGATTCTACAAGTGTAAATAGTGTAAAAGAACCTGCAATCAAAATAGATGGTGAACTTGAGGAATATGTAAATTCTCAAGGTGTTCGATTTATGCCATTGCAACAGCACACTCCTTATGGTTCTCTCTGCATAAGAGAGCTATTCCGATTTTTGGTCTCATTATGCAGTCCACTTGATAAACAAAACACTGAAATTATGATGCATTTGGGGTTGAGTCTTCTGCAAGTCACTTTGGAAGTAGCAGCTGATTCTTTATCTACTTTTCCTTCTCTACTTACACTAGCTAAAGACGATTTAACTAGAAATTTGATTTTGGTAAGTGTCATTTTGTGTGCAACATTTAAATGATTTACGATATTTTAATCAATAAAATATACGAGAAGCTACTTCTTTTCCTCAACAGCCTACACATGCAATGTGTAAATTTCTCCTTTTCCTTGCATGAATGTTTATTGCTTAGATAATAAAATTTTTATTTATTTTAGTTATTAGGAACAGATAGATTGTCAATTCTAGCTGCTAATCTACAAGTATCATTTTTACTTTTTGAATCACAAAGAGAACACTTAAAATTCCAAATGGAACAATTTATTGTTAAATTAATGGATATAGTTAATTCAGATTCTAACAGAATAACATATGAACAACGTGAGCTCGCGTTAGGTAAGTATTGTAGTTATCGTTTTATTTTATTTTATTTTTTTGTTTATTTGATTTTTTATTTATTTGATATGTAGAATCTATAGTACGATTATGGAAAATACCTGGTTTACCCGCCGAATTATTTGTAAATTATGATTGTGGGTTGTATTCTATAAATTTATATGAGGAATTAATGAAAATGCTATCAAAGGTACTGTTCAATGTAAGAACTTTTCCGTACTTCTTTATATATTTTTTATTTTCTCGATTTAACAACGATATTAATTAATTTTGCAGAATGCTTCGTCTATGGTGGGAGGTATGTTGAGTATGCAATTTATTTCACTGGATGCAATATTTTCATTAATCGCTGGAATGGAAGCAAGATGTAAAGGACTTACGGAAATATTAAAACCTTCAAGACACAGTGCCTTGCCTAATCTTCCATCTCGAGATGATCTCATGGAAACTAAAACCAAGAAGAGGGTACTTGATTAACCTTTCTTTAAAGTTTTATCTGCGTATATTCATTTATTATAATATTTTTTTCTTATGTCAGTGGCTGGCAGTAGGTGCTGAAAAATTTAACGAAAGCCCAAGGGAAGGTATCGCTAAATTAATGGAGCATGGGATTCTTGGTGAAATTCCAGGGCAACCTGATCCAGATGAAATAGCTAAATTTCTTAGAGAAAATCCAACTTTAGATAAAAAGGCAATTGGAGAGTACCTCTGTAAAAAGGAAAATTCAAATATTTTGCATTCTTTTGTTCATAGTTTCAATTTACAAGGTACACGTATTGATCAAGCTGTTCGACAGTACATGGAGGCTTTTAGATTGCCCGGTGAGGCACCACTTATTTCTTTATTACTAGAAAAATTTGCTGACCATTGGCACGTAAGTATAAAATAACCAGAAACTTATTAATCAATTGTAAATATTGCAGTACTTTACATTTCAACAAATAATTATAATTAACAGGATAGCAACAACAGGCCGTTTGCTTCCGCTGATGCTGCTTTTACTTTAGCATATGCTATAATTATGCTTAATGTTGATCAGCATAATCATAATGTCAAAAGGCAAAATAATCCCATGACTGCGGAAGAATTCAAAAAGAATTTGAAGAAAATCAACGGCGGTTCCGATTTTGATCAAGACATGCTTGATGAAATTTACGTAGCAATTAAGTACGTTTTATTAATACTTCTACTTAATTTACTATCATTAATTTTAGCTTAACTCAAGAAAATAAAAAACTTCTTTTGTAGGGGTGAAGAAATTGTGATGCCAGCTGAGCAAACGGGTTTAGTAAAGGAAAATTATTTATGGAAATGTCTCTTACGAAGAGGAGCTAGTCCAGAAAGTTTGTTCGTAAGGGTCGGTGACTCGAGCGACTTCGTAGATAAAGAATTAGCCGAAAGAGCCTGGGCACCTATCATTAGCGCTCTATGTAGAGCTTACGACAAAGCGCCAGATCGCTCGTTGCAACGTAAAGTTGCTCAAACATTCCTTAGGTATGGTATATTATTTTTCATTTTAATTTTTCTTACTTAGTTTTCTCAATTCCTAATGCGTATTTTTTTACATCAGTTGTGCAGCTATCAGCGCTTATTACAACATGACGAGTGACTTGGACACCCTGATCGTGAGCTTGTGCAAGTTCACGGGTCTGGCAGCGGGTGGTCAACCGGAGCAAGTAGTGTTGAAGCTAGGTGGCAGCGGTACATGTCAACTAGCCACACGTACGCTATTCAAGATCTGTCACATGCATGGCAATGCTTTACGAGCCTCATGGAAGAACATAATCGATTGCCTGCAAATGCTCTTCAGGGCAAAACTGCTACCGACGAATTTAACCGAGGGCGAGGACTTCCTCGATCCTTCAGGCAAAGTGACCCTGATTCGTGAACCAACAACACCGAAGGCACCGCCTGTTGAGCAGGGATTATTGTCCAGTCTGTATTCGTATATAGCATCAGATACGTCGCGGACACCTCATCCCGCTGAGGCTGTTGCCAAGAAGCGAGCGATTGATTGCATTGTGCAATGCTACTTGAAACAAATTATCGAGGAGAGCAAGTTTTTGGAGGTAATTAATATTTTTTGCAAAAATTAATTTTTAGAGAATTTCTGCAAAAAACAAAATAGATTAATATATTTGCCGAAAACGATAACAATATCCGCAAGTCTAGGTGTTTTTCTTTTAATATTCTTTTGTATAAATAGTGTTTTGTAATCGTAGTTATGTGAACACGTATACATGATACATACACGTATACATATATATACACGTATACGAAATCGGTAAATGGTAGGGTGAAAAGCGATGTGTGCGCCAACTATAGTAGGTCTAGAGTACCTAAGTGTCACGAATCAAGAATCTTCAGTAGTATAGTGGTCAGTATCCCCGCCTGTCACGCGGGAGACCGGGGTTCGATTCCCCGCTGGAGAGTTTTTTTTTTTTTTTTTTTTTTAATGTTTAATAACAAACACGACCTTTTTTTATATTAAAATAATAAAGCTCGTAAAACGGCGATATTATTTTTTTATAAAAAGATAAATTTTGGGATTAAAACAAAAAAAGTTCTATTCTCTACTGGAGTTTTTCTTTTTTTTTTTAATTTTTAATAAAAAAATGCTTGATTCCTTTATATTAAAATAATAAAATTCGTAAAACGGCTACATGTTTTTTTTTAAATGATAAATCTTGTGATTAAATTAAGAATCGTACAATTATCAAATGATAAAATAATAAAATTAAATTATAAAAATTTCATTTTATACAATTCTAATAATTTAAAAATTACATACAGATTACTATTTTACAATTAAAAACCGAAATGTTTATTACTATTTAATCTTCAATGCATATACTAAAATGGTTTGCATATATATTTGTAGGTGGAATCGCTGCGCTCGCTTGTGACAGCACTTGTCTCTGCGAATGCAAGTGATGAGGGCACAGGAGTTTTTCTTTTGGAGCAGCTGCTTGAAGTAACCATCCAAAACCGCGATCGTGTCACCTGCATTTGGCCTGTGATCCAGGCCCATTTGGACGGTTTGATGACTACGGCGGCTCGCGAGAACCATCCATACCTTTTGGAGCGTGTGACCGTGGGTATGCTGAGGATAGCCATACGTCTACTGCGAGGTGAAGAATTCGCTGGAACCGTTTTGTTGCCTCTCACGCCGCTCACATTCCTGCCGTCGGCTTCCACTGCTCCACTGTGTCGACAAATTGCTTATGGTCTTTTTGAATTGCTCAAGATCGGCGCTGCTAATATACACATTACAGAAGACTGGAAGGTTGTGTTTAATTTATTGGAATGCGCTGGCGCTGGTGCACTTCAGCCTAAGCAGGCATCCAACGCTGTTCTTGACGAAAATAACGCCAATAGATCGCCTGTGAGTTTATTTTGTTCTAAAAAATAATCGATATTTAGAATATTTTTTAATGAAGGATTAAAGATCAAGCAAATAGTCATTAATTTAATAAATTTATGAAATTATTGCTAATGGCAGGTATCAATGCTGGATCCGAGACCGATCAGTCCGGTACCAGAGTGGGTGCTAGTCTCGCCGACAGGCACGGAGGCTCCACTTCCTGTGGCAGCTGACACAATAGTATTGGATCGGGATCTTCAACCCCACGATCCAGCGGCTTTGGTCAAATGCTGCGAGAGTCTGTCTTTCCTGGTGCGAGACGTCGCTCATGTTACACCCTTTAACTTCGAACTGTGCGTGCGATGCGTCAGAACATTCGCGGAAGCAGTACTCTACTCAACGGGTAAGCGCAGTCGCGTTTGCAATTCGACCGATGAGCATGCCAACTATCAACAGATGCCTATTCAGCTGCTCGAGCTAATGCATACCCTTCACACAAAAACTGCTCAGGTATTTTATTTCGTTTCTCCGCTGTTAACTTGAGGGTAAGAGTAAAACATTTCCTTAAACGAAAAATTTAACAGGTGTTTAGATGGTGGGCAGAAGAAGGTGGCGGTGACGCGGCAACTCTACACGGTAAGAATGTCGCGGCATCGGCATCTTTGTGGCCACAAGCTTGGCGACCACTACTTCAAGGCATAGCCCGACTCTGTTGCGATTCGAGGCGATCCGTGCGAGCAGCAGCTATTACCTATCTCCAGAGTACGCTCTTGGCCCACGATCTTGGACAACTTTCAGCTGTCGAGTGGTCCCAATGTCTTGAGCAGGTGCTCTTTCCGTTATTGGCACAGTTACTTGGGCCTATTGCTGCCAAAGATCCACTCGCAGTAGAAGAGACAAGAGTCCGCGCCGCTATGCTTTTATCTAAAGTAATTTCTGAATTTCTTTTCTTTAGAACGACGAAGTTCTTTATTATATTGTTATTTATGGTCTATTTGTGTTTTATTTTACGGTCTTATTCTATTTTACAGGTCTTCCTGCATCATTTGAATCCATTATTAACCCTACCAGGTTTTCTGCCACTTTGGCTTACGGTATTGGATCTTTTACGGTCCTACATGCACGCGGATAATAGTGAAAATCTTTACGAAGCAATTCCGGAATCTCTGAAAAATATGCTGCTAGTAATGGCATCGGCTGGTGTACTGCAACCCGAGTCTTACCTTTGGACACCAACGTGGCGAGCGATTGATGCCTTTTTGCCTAATCTTAAAGGTGAGCTTTTCCCGGATCCGCCACCGCTTCCACCACCTTCACCGCCCCAACAGCAACAAGAGCATCAACAGCAACATCAACAACATCAACAACAACCGACGCAGCAACAACAGCACCAACAATCACAGCAGCAGCAACATCAACAACTAGTGCAGCAGTCGGCACAACAATTACCGCAAACGACCAATCAAGTAATGAACCAGCAGCAGCCTAGCGCTGTAATAAGCCTTGTAGATCAACAACAGTCCACGTATCCTAACCCAATCCCTCCTCATCCCGAAGAATACCAAAGCGCCAGCAGTCCAATGTCGCAATCGCCACCGTCGAGCGCGAGTAGCCCTATACTCTCGACTTCTCCGAGACTGCAAGAACTACACCAGTATCAGCAGTACCCTCCAGAACAGCCTGTTACACCGGTAAAAATGGCCATGTCGTCGCTCGTCCTCGAAGGAAAAGAGCCGCAGCAAGTGATCAACCTCGTAAATCAACCTCCGCCAAGCGTCTCCAGTCCGGTAGCAATACAGCCACCAACAGCGCACCTTTATCATCCCGTGCTTCAGGAGCAGCAGAATCCACAACAACATCAGCAGGTTTATCCAATCGAGCTGAATTCCCAGGATCAACAGCGTGCCGTGGCATATCAGTCGGAGTATCGGCAGCAAACGATTAGCATTCGCGAGACCAGCTCGCCTACCAAACACCAGTATGCTCATCTACCACAGATGCAGGACTTTCGCAGTGGACTGTACGCTGAGTCGATGAAGACTGCTACCGACTGCTCGAATCAGGCCGAGGTTAGAATTTTTTCTTTCTTGTAAAATTAAATCTAAATTATATCTTCGAAAAAAAAATTTAAAAGATCAATTGACACTGACAAAATAAAAAAAAATAGTAAAAGATGTTTTATGTATAATAGAATGAATTTTTGATTAATCGTAATATATGCACTCTCGTTAAAAAAAATTACGATACAAAAAATGCGTAATATTCAAAAGAATTAAGAGTAAAGTCAAAAACTATTTTTGCAGATTTCGTCAACGGATACGACGACGATATTTAACTCTGCGGCATATTTCAGCGAGGATCCGGCGGCGGATCGCCTTTTCGTCGTAACTAACCCTTGACTACATTCTGTACATTCTTCGTGTATATTGTATTATATAAATTTCTTTATAACGCATAGTCATATCGAAGCGGATGTAATAAAATTAAAGGTGTGATAAAAGCAATGAGAAAAAAGTCAACAGCGTCGCACGTTAGAACTGAACCTTTGGCTTGTATATTTGGCTTGCTGATATATGCATATTGTATACGTTATATAATATGCATATACATACAATACAATATTAATAATGTTTTTAACAGTTACATTTTCCATGAGTCTTCATTCTCATCGAAAGACATGCGTAACTTTATACAAAGAGGACAACTTTAAAGCACTCGGTTTGAAAGTGCACAAGTTTTAAACTCTAAAAAAGAAGTACGTTTTTTATTTATCGGTCTCGTTAACACATTGAGAAAAAAAATTGTTCCTTGTACGCAAAAATCTATGTTTACCGTCGCATATAAAAAGAAATTACATATATATGCGTAACATAACATCTATAATTCTTGAAAAATGTCATAAACGATCCAAGATAATACATAGAAAATCTCAAGATAAACGAATACTTCTACTAAGGCACTGTAATTGCAACTCTGTCGTCGACGAAATCCAACCAGAGTATATACACAGAAACATCGACCAGCAAAAATTTATACAGATCATCGTAGGAGCTCTCGTTTTCTTTTTTTCTTTATAATATAAAAGAATAGAGACTCCTCGGGAGGCGCTAAGGCACTGCGGAGCTCGGCTGTATTCCTTTGCGCGCACGTTTACTTTTCTCAAAACACGGCGACGGCCGCGGGCTATTAATACAGCGCATGGAACGGGCTAAGCGTCTTTATGGATTCTGGCCTTCGAGGAGAGTAAGAGAGTAGCGCGACTCCGACAATGTGAGCCAGATGCGCCGCGTGCACGCGTATATAAAAATAAAAAAAAAAGTGAGATAAGCACTCGATGCAACAGAATCGTAATTCTTTTAAAGAGAGCATATCGAATAAAGTTTAAGATTTTGAAAAAATAAAAACATTCTTATAGCATAACATTGATAAGTAAATCAAACTACTATTTGTAAGAGATAAGTAAACTAATTGAAGTAGAATCAAATTTAGAAAGTGATCCCTTTAAAAGAATTACGATACTTTGATGCTTAGCGTCTAACGTAATGGGCGCGGTTCGATCTTGTGCTTCCACTATTGGACTCTTCTCCTCGTCTGCAATAGTAACCGAGCGTCTTGCACTTCTCGCAAAGATGCTGTGGATGAACTTTGCTCTGATCGGAGACATCGAGGCCGTCCGGCTTCTCCAATGGTCTCTGTAAGCAGAGAAATTAAAAGAGTTATTTGAAATTTCAATGATTTATTTTTTTTTTTATTGATTTGTTATTGTATAAATTTTTACGAATGAAGAGGATTATGATTACCGTTGTTGTATGTGTTAACATATGGATATTATATGTATGCAAATTAATTTAGTCATATCACCGCGAATTTTGCAGAGAATTATTTTAAAAATTAAGAGGTGTTTTATTTCATCTTGAATGAGTTGTCAATAAAATTTTATGTAGTAAAACAAAGCAGTCATTGTTCCTTCATTGTACCATAAATCGTCAGATGTTTTGTTTCGCTGCTCCAGAACAACGAGCGATTATCAAGCAGACTGGCGCGAGCGTACGATCTACACAGCGATTTTGTGTTTGTTAAATTAAAACTTCCGAAAATGATATCTACTCGCTCGGGAGGAATTGGCTTTTTCAGGGAAGCGCGAGGCCGGGGAATCGAGCGGAATTAAGTCTATAATTAGCCTTGGGCGTTTATGCTTTAACCAAATACTCGAGAAACGCCGGTGCGGTGTCTCACGCACCCCACCTTAGTACCTTACATAATTCGTGAAGTTTCGCTATCGCCGTGGGGAAAACATTTTTTAACATCTTCACTACTGACGGCCGAAAATCACCGTGAAAAAAAACCAACATTAAGTGAAAATTAAACGAAAACGCTCGGCCAACCTTGAAGTTGAACGGAAATAGAACCGAAAGCGAGCAGTTTATTCTTGATCATTGCGCATTAGCGTCGGTTGTTATTAATTTTTTGGTTGCTCACCTGCTTGTTGGGATATACGTTGATGTGGCACTTTATGCACTCCTGACCCATGTTTGCCCAGCTATTGCCAGACATCCACTTGCGTTTGCACTTCGGGCACTTGTACTCGCCGAAGCAGCGTTTTTTGCCTTGATATGGTGTAAGGCCCTCGCCCTTCGGACGTGCCTGCAACAATTTCTTCTTTCATAATGAACGAACACGAGTCTTTACGTATTACTATTTTATTTATACAGTTTAAGTAATATCTAATAAACAATTATTATAATATTCGATAAATTTTCGCGGTCGGGAAGTCTTTAATGAAGAAGGAATACAGAAATTACCTTATTCTTCTTTTTCTTGGTAGCCATGGACTTTTTTACAATATATAGTTTTAAATTTTATTATAAATGTGGGAAGAATAGCAATCCCGACCAAAGGAAGGGCCAGACGGACAAATGGGCACACCCACCCAGGTGAACCGTCTTCCAGTGGAAAAAACGCACAGGGAAATCCCAGCGAATCCAGGTACAGACCAAATGTTGGAACGGCGTGGCAACCCGAGACCAGGTAGCACGGGAAAACCACTGCGGAAGCTATCGAACTCTCCTGAGGAGCACGGGAGACGCGTCGTTTTCTTTTGTTTTTGCTCGCTAATCACACATGCGCACTGCTCGCTCGATTCGCGCAAATTGGAGATACTCGCTACCCTTTGTTATGATTTTGGACGGATGACGCCTGACGCATGGTACGTAACGTTATAGAAAGGCTCTTATGTTGTCAGACGACGCTATTCCCGTCAGTATATCTATATCTGATGTAACCGACCCCATACAACTATTCCCGTTCCGATTTCGTTTCTTTCCCTTAAGCTACAACTCAATCAATTTACATAAATGAGTGAAGGATTAAAATTTCTACTCCTGTAAGAAAAGTCCATGATTTGCCGTTAAAACAATACTAATTTTCCATACAAAATTCTCTATGTTTGAAAAATTGGTTTAGCTAGAATATATCTTTGTGAGAAACTTTCGCTGGAGTTTCAGCGAATGAACGAAAAAGGCCGAAAAATGGTTTTGCGATTGAGGGAGCACGGTAGACGTAATGGCTCTCGAATCGAATTGGGAGCGCGAGGGTGACGTCACGCGTATCGAGTCGCCGGCGGGCAAATGTTTGTTGCTTCAATTAAAGCTCAATTGAAACGATGCGACGCTCTCTCACGCGGTTAGATCAACTCGCGGCCGCGCTTCCGCAGCTCCTGCCTCTTCCCCTTCTTAACACTCGCATTTCGGCGTACTTTCTTCCACTTTAGAACTGTCATTTGGTAAACAATTTTTCGTATCAAAATTTTTCTTTTTTAATAATGTATGTAAAATTTTCATAAAAATTCATTTTACTTCTGCGTTTGTTTTACATATCAAACTCTCGGTAAACATTCAAAGTTAGCTTAGCAAATTCTCGTACATTTTCGATGATCGATTTACTCACGTACAATTTAACAGTCGAGCCTCCCGTTAGGCTTACGAAAGTTAAACCGCTCGAGATTCGATTGGCTTTCTGCTCACGGTTTTAACTTCTTTTTTAAAATAAATCGCTAATCTTTTCATCACGCGATAAAATTTAAAGGTAAATCTATAAAGCTCGAGTCTCGCGTTATGAACCAACTTTATCGTCGCGACTTGAGTGGCAATAAGCCAAAATCTCAAACATGCGCTTCGCAGGCAAAATGATATGCGCACCTCGTTTATCAGTTTTCGAGATTACCAACTACGCGATAATTTTCGAATTATTCGGTAACGCGAGCGAAGCATTGTTAATTACTTTTTACACTGCGCGTGACTTGCAAAAAACTCCGCTGTACGTTGCATAAATTAGTTAAACTAAATTTAATTCGGCAGCTTCAACGTTACGGTTTCCAAATTCTATTTTCAAAGGGAAAACAATAACAAACAATGAAAAGTAATTAGGAAAATGTTTACGAAAAAAGCTATATCCTCTATTACTAAAACCATTCCTCATTTAATTATAAACAGCTTATATCAATAAATAAAAGTCTATATTAAAAGAATAAAAAAAAGTGGATCTTTCACGATTTTTACCTATTTTTCTACTTTCTGAGAAAGAAGAAAATAATTATAATTAGCTCTTTATGCTCACTTGGGGACAGTCGCGAATGTAATGAGTATTCTTGAAGCAGAGATGGCACATGTAATTCGAGGGTGGCCTCTTTGTGGGCTTCTTTTCGAGCAGGCAAAGCTCAGTGAAATCCTCGGCGAGGTCGCCGATGCTGTCGCCTAGGCTGCCGCCATAGAGACCGCCGCCGCTCCCGCCGTTAATCGACAGGCTCGTCGCGTTGCCCTGCTGCAGGTACGGCTGCGACTGCGACGTCGGAAAATTGCTCCATATTCCCGGTAGAAGTTTGCTCTAGAAAAATAGTGAAAATTAATAAGACACTTGCAACTTTCATGTGCGATATGTACAAATATAAAATTCGCCAGCTCTTTAACTATAATACGTTGCATTTTAACGTTTTGAATAGCCTGAAAAATTCTTAAATTGTGTATCAATTTTACCTGCTGGATATTCTTGAAAATTATAGTCAGTTTTTTTACATTGAACATTCGATAAAAAATTGATTAAGACGTTATTTAAATTTTGAAATAACACCGAGAGAGAAATGGCATCAAGAGCACTTTGCGAGAATTCGCGAGTATCTATTTTCATAACATAACAAGTCTGTTTAAACGAGTCGTCTACTCGCGTGATGTAACGCGGTAAAATGCCTGAGAAGTCACATATTTATTTGTTTTTTAAATCAAAATTTATTTCCACAGATTTTCGTGAATGAAGTAAAAAAAGTCTGGAATTGTACGCAAATGGAACGATCGATAATAGTCTGGATAATTCGAAAAATAAATTAGCTCGGTTCAACGAGTGTATATATTTAGAAATAGAAAATGTGAAAAGTAAAATGTACGGAGTTTAAATTTCCGTTTCTGATTACTGTAATTCGACGAAGACAGTGCATACATGATTATCAGCCAAACGAGAAATTTTCATAGATCAATAAAAACATTACCTCACGAAAGTTGAAAAGAAATTTAGAAAATCTCCCCAAGTACGTATTGAAAGAAACGTCCTCTCACCTGATCGGGCGACTGATGGTGCTGATTCTGATCGGTAATAGCGAGGTACACCCAGTTGAGTATCTGGGGCGAGTAGTGCGACTGCTGCGAGAGTCCCTGCAGAGTGATGCCGGGCCCGGCGCCCTCCTGTCCGTGATGAAGGTGGTGGTGGTGCGGCTGCCCGGAGTGCCGGTGGTGCTGCTGCAGGAGCTGGTGGTGGTGAGCCGCTCGGGGGCGGCAGGCCGCCATGGTCCCGCGGCGATCGGCTCGCTCACGAGGGCCGCCGCCGCGCGCTCATCGATCGTCCCTCCTCCGCTTCTGCCGACAGACGGGTTTCGTCAGTCTTCTCGGGATTTAGCCGGACGATCGCGTTTTTCTCCCGAGGGAAAACGAATTGCGGTCAGCGATCGTTCGGATTGCTGGGCACGACCGAGGGGGAGTCTGTTTTTCATTTGACGCGGGGGTTTAGGTGTCCGTAGTTGTCTTAATAACGCTCGCCCGTAAAAACACGAGTGGGGAATGACGGAACGCGCACGCGGCACGCCAAGCATCCGTACACGTGCTCCTTCTGGCCCTTCCACTCCGTACGTCAAGCTTTTTTTAACCGCTCCGCTTCGTCTTATTTCGGTCTGGATTTTTCACTTAAATTTCACTTATCTCAACTCGAGCGTTTCGTGCTTTCTTTTCTTTTCTGACTAAATTTCGTCGCAACAATAAACAATGACAACATTTAATAGAAATAATTATAAAAGCGAATGGAAGAATGTACGCACTTAGCAAATAAAAGGCCTGAATCACTCTAGACTAAAAACACTCCTCTTTATTTACAAAAGCTCGCGAAAGCTCGGCACTCGCTCGTCAGCGGACAAGGAGCGCCGTGCGTTTTTTCCGCTGCTCCATTTAGCCAAACGTGCCTTTTGCCTCTCGTGTACACACGAGCGCATATTAATTTACGTTCTCGGAAGGCCTCGGACTCTCTCACATTGGCTCCTTTATCCGAGAGAGGTGCTGAGCTCCGGCGTTCTGCGCGCGAGACTAAACCGAGCCTCGGGGGCGACGATCGCAACGAGCATCCTTTATCGAGGACCGTCGATAACGGCCGATCGCGGTATACGCCTCGGGAATGCCCGACACCGGATGCGACAGCTTCTTTGTACTTTATCTCGGCACCCGATTTCCTCGAATCGAGATGCTGACAATAGTGCAGGCGCGCGCGGATGTAGGAGATAATTCATGCGTGCTAGATTTTTATTACGAATGTTTTGATTCTTTTGTCAACGCAAATAATTGTTTTTATTTTTGTTAATAAAGACTCGTTTAACGTACACTATATTATTAATTTGTTGCGCACTATCTATAGCGTTTACGCTTGTATTATTTTGATTAAATTGGGTTTGTCCATTAAGTAAATAATTAAACAATGCTTGTTTTAAGTCGGGTTAAAATTGGGCGAGATAAATATTTAGTTTTGTAATGTAGATTGCAATTTTTGACGTTATAAAAGAGCGGTTATTATTCTTGAAAACGCGGGCAGATGCGAGCACGTAGGTCACGTTTAAAAACGTGAGCTTGTTACAGACTCAATCATCATTTAATATTGCTCGCATGCTATTTAGTTAGCGTATAAATTTTCAGCTTACACAAACAATTCAATTACTTTTTATTAATAGAAATTTCTTTACGAATTTAATTTTACTTTATTAAATTTTATTGTCTATTTTATCACTCTCATAGCTATTTAATGTAACTATTTAAAAAGGTTTGCACGGTCTTATGTTTTTATCGCATTTGATTAAATCTGCTTTAATGTGAATTAAGTAGAATTTTTTAAAGAGTCGTTTGTAGAATTTCGGAGCACTCGTTTGCGAAGATATTTTGGTCTCTTTCCTCTCCGTTCGTGATATTATTTGCGTTATTATTTACGAACGCACATAAACTTTTCACCTTTTTTACTTTAAAATTTTTGCGTTATTTCCAGTTTTCCCCCAAAATAGTTAAGTTTCTCGCGCCAACAGCACAATCACAAGATCAAATTCTCCCTACCCCGCACAAGATAAAAAAAATGTCGTAAGTAAACAATGGGAGTACGCGATTGACAGCAATTGAACCAGGCGGAGCTTTTAACCAGCCTCGCACTCAAGTCACATATAAAAGCGCGTTGCCTCTTTAATTTAGTAGAATCGTGCACTCCCCGAAGCGCCCAACTCCCGTCCCCACATGCACCAAGAGAGCAAACAAGTACCGCTGTGATATCTTGCACTCGCGTGCGGTCCTGTCGCAACGGCGAGGGGGTGACTTCCAAGGCGAATTCACATGGGGAGCGCAAGCTCGGCCTCCTCCTGGATCGCTCGTCCACTCGGGTCCGGCTCCTGCGGGGCGAGGCTGCGCGTCTCGGGCTCGTCAGTTAGCTAAGCGCGGGCGCGATCATCATCGGACTGCTGGCCGGACTGCCGGCTGCGCTGAGTTTTCGAGGCGGCGCGCAGCGCAGACGGGCGCAGTGGCAAAGACCCCCGCCATGTGGTGCCCGGTCTATTTCAGCCTTTGCTCTCGCTACTCTCCTCCGCGCCTCCTTCTCTCTCGCCCCGTCTCGCTCGCGCCGATATCTCTCCTCGCCTCCTCCTCGTCTTCGCCGGGATCGCCTTTAAATACCCGTGTGTGTACAAGCCGATGTGCCCCCTCCTTTATCTCGCGACGCCGGCCGCGCGGGAGGACTTCTGTTCTTTGTGCGATCGGTTCGAGGCGGGATTAAAGCTCGCGCGCACACCGCCGCGTCTTCTTCTGCTCGTTTTCTTAATGGGATCAAGGATATTTACGCTTTTAACCTCTTTCCTGATCTTTCTTTTCGGGGAGCGCGATTTCTTTTTTTTCTTTTTTGCGAAGGGTTTGCGCGTTTAAGATTTGCCTCTTTAGTGTTTGCTTTCGTGTGAGATTTTTTGGCTTGACGCATGGTGTTAGTCAAAGTTTAATAAAAGATTTATGTCTTTTTTTTATTTTCTCAATGCTACGATAAAGGCGCACACTTTTTTTACCTTATTTATAAAGTGATCACTTAATTCTTGTTGTTACAAATTCACTGTTTTGAGTTTAAACTAAACAAATTGGTTTAGACAATCTGCTCTAATTCTACTGTAAACTTAAATCTTTCGTTAAACATTTATTTATAGTAGCTGGCGAAAGTTTAGATGCGTACGTTGCGTTCCCGGATATCGTTATGTTTTCATTCCATACCCAGCTTTCTTCTACAATTCCCTTTTACTCGCCCTGAGTTCTATCGTGGTGCACGTGTTTCCGCTGCCGTTGTCCCTAATCCAAAGCGCGAACCGTCCGCCTAAAGACCCTCGACTAAAGTGTCGCGAGAGATTTTCATTAAAAAAAGGCATGTTTGAGGAGTGATAGAGGCGGCCCCTCGTGCGCACAATGGGCTTATTGTACTCCGTATTTTTTGGATAACAATTTGTGAATGCGGAGTCGTTGCTTGGGAATATACTTTTGCGAGATGTTATACAAATAATAAAAATGAAACTATAATAAGAAATTTTCAAAGTTGACTATATCGATATTATCAATAATACGACATAAATAACCTAACATTCAATTATTTCTTGAGGCGCGAAGGGAATAAATTTTTCATCTATTCTTACTTTCAAGAAAGGATTTTGATGATCTATTTGTACACGCGGTGTTATTAACAAAGAGAACAAAGGCTTCCTCGACCTCGGTATGAGGCCGTTATCGAGAGAGCGGATTACGCGAGAAATGCAAATTGCAACTCGGATCAAAACAATCCGCGCTGATCTTACGCTTGATTTCTGGGGGGCTCTGATTCGCTTCTCGGAATCGCGCTGAAGTGTCCTGGATACTCACTGAGGTATTTGCGAGATCAAGACTTTATGGAGAGTGAGAAGACGAGCTGGCAAGAAAAAGAAGCCCGTGATCGTGACTGTCAACGACCGACGCAAAGTATTCGTTTTTACGAGAGGGAATGTTTATAAAAGTAAGCTAAGTTCGATTTATACTGCTGTATTGGAGTTTATCAGTTTTAAGTGATTTCGCACTTGATACACTCTTGGAAATGGTAGGAGTATTATCGGTGCTATATATACACAGCCATTTATATTCTACTTTTAACGACCGATACTAATCGAACAGAAAAAGAAGAAACGACGATCGTTAAATTGTAGCTCTAACGCGTTTACCGAGGGCCACCATCAATTTCAATTAGCTCCAATAAAGAACTCGATTAGCGGCTAATTCAATGGAATACCTGTAACAACGGGATTACAACCTTACCGCTGCCAACCCATATATCCGCGCCGTGCAATTTTCCCTGCCACGCTATCATCGCAGCTGGGAAATCGCTGAAAAGCGCAGGCGCTTAGAAACGATCCGGGCCCACGCGGCCGAGATTTGCGAATCGATTCGGGATGAAAAGCTCTGCGCTCGCGACTTTCGACCTTTGAACTTCGGACGCTTCAAGGATGCGCACGCGAGCCGCGAGCCGCCCTTGCCACCTCCCGACGGCGAACACCCGCCAAGCCTCCTCCAGATACGATCGCCCGAATTTACTCGCTCGGCTGTTGTTTACGCGCTCGGTGGCCCGCTCGCGTTGTTCCCTCGTAACTTTTTGGATATTTGCATTCGCCGAGTCGAAATGGCGCTTGGCGTCGCGGAGTGAACAGTTAACTGCGAAGTTTGTTTCGCGTTGCGATGGGAATTTGATATTTATCCTGTTTCGTGTTTATTGGATTTTACCGATCGATGTAGGCGATAAGTAGATTTGATCCGTTGAACGTAACTTTTAAACTAGCGTTAAATATAAATCAGTGAAAATTTGATGGTAATCAGTGTGGATCACCTATCTTATCAGATTAAATTCACCGATTTTTAGTAAGTTTCATTGATTTACATTTTCATAATGTTTAAGAAATAGCCTGAAGGAAATAAAATAAAAACGCAAATTTATTTAAATGAACAAATTCATCTTGTTGACAACAAAAAATCTCCAAATGGTAATACTTATTAATCAAACGATCACCCCCGAAAATCCACCGGAAACTTCGCATTCCATGATTGTAACAGTCAGTCGCAGCAAGTGAAACAAAAGTTCGCCGGCTGAAAATAGACTGTCGCGAGTGCACGACTCGGCAATTAGGATAATAAGACTTGGCAAACAAGTTGCGGCGGGAGGAAGGTCGCGCCACGCGCCCCTTTTTTTCGTCAGTCCGCGCGTCCGAAAAATGCGGCGCACGGTACCTTTGACCTTTTGAGCCGCGGATTCCCGCGGGGGCGTGATTAATCAAGTGGAGTCGCGCGACGTTTGCGAGGCTCGCGCCCGAGGTCGGCCCGAACAACTTTTCACCGGCCCTTTTATTTTCAGGCGCTTCGGCGGCCGATAATAGCCGTAATGCGAATTAGCCGCACGATTCTTGTTTCCCATTTTTTCTTCCGCTGACGTCAGGAACCATCCACCGAGTGACGTAGCTTTGCGTTTCTCCACCTGATTTCGATCGATTAAACACACGGAAATGTGTAATTTTTAGGGTAATGGGTATAATTCTATATGCATCGCGCGGAAAAGCTTCGTTTGCTTATTGTTACGAGGGAAAAGGGCTTATTTTTTATAATAGATTTATTTTATGTTTAGTGTTTGTATTAATAGATTTATTTATTTATTTTTGCAAAGATCATAAATCATCGAAAATAAATATTATCATAAATATTGATGGGATTAAAAATAAACCAAGAAAGACTTATGATTTCGTTTTCATTGCGGACATCTGTGCGAGTTAAAAATAGTCGGGGCAATTCAGTCGCTCACGGAAAATCCACCCGGAAAAGCTTTCTTTTGACGTGATGATCAAACGTAGCTTATAAAATTAAAATTAAATGCGAAAGAATTTTTGTTTCAGACTTTTAATTTTGCATTAAAATTAATCTAAGTCGTTCATGCCGTGCTTATACTACTTAATAATAACGATTATTTCTGGATTAAAGGCAAACTTTCTGGAAGTTATTGAATTGAAAGTCTTTAGACGTATTGAGAACGGCAATTTGCGCTTTAGTGCACGCGTCTTTGAATAAGGTCGGAAATTTCGACCTTTACATTGAACGGAGTTTAGTGAGATGTTACCTCAATTGTACTTTTGAGCGTGTTATCGATCTTAACTTTCGGTCTAAGTTCAAAGTTGTTATAAGTATACGCATTCTGGCATTTATTGTGGTTCAGATCAATTTCCTCCTTTATATTTAATTCGTTTTTTTATCAAAACTATAAAAAACTATAATTAAAACAAAATGAAAAAACTACTACAGTTTTGAAAAAGCTACATTCATTTCTTCATTCTTAGAAGCAAAACACTGGAATTCTCACAAGATCATCGATACATTATCCATTTGTCATCCCCAAATCGATATCGACATCTTCCCAATCCCGTATCGGTTTTTTCCCGCGCATCCGCTTTTCTCTCGTGACGCTGGCGCGCGCCTCAAGTTCCTCGAGGCAGCACCGGCAGTCGTAACTATATAATTACGCGGCGTTCGCGAGCCTCCCGCGGGGGGTCGATACTCATCGATGACGACGGGGGCTCGCGCATCGCCTCCTCCAACCCTAGTGTGTCTACGGCACCTGAGCTTCGGCCGAGCACTCCTCCGGTGGACTGTTCCCACCCATGCGCTCGAACGCAACCCGCTATTTCCTTTAGTCGAATCCCCGGAGTCTTTTATTCGAGGGCGCATTGAGCGATTTTTTTACTTTTCTTTAACGAGGATTATCGATTCATTATTTAATTACGTTAATTAATAATTTACGTTAACAAATTAGTCGAGGAGTACTTTTTAATTTTTTATGTATTAGGTAGTAGGGTAGTTAGTTTAAAGTTTGCATAAACAATTCTGTAGATCGATTATATCTTTATTCTCTTGGTTTATACACACCTTTCTTCGACTTACTCCACTTATGACTCATTCATTAAAAAAGCAATTTATTTCTTTTACTACGAGATTATTGAGAATAATTGATTTTCATTTACTTTCTTTGATTTTCAAACAGAATCTATTTGTAGGAAATGCACGTAATTATTAGTCACTGTGCACGTCTGATTAGTTCAGTACAACGAATTCAAAAAAAGAAGTATATAATGGTAAACTAAATATTCTTAGAGTATCGCATGCTCTTATAAGCTATTCCCTGACTCAGTCACACTATATTGCTAAACTTAGCTGCTCTTCCAAATCTTACGTCGCGCGATTATCGACCAATTACGACGTCACTCCGAAAAAAGAACAAACCTCGCGAGTAAGTACGTCAAAAGCGAGCGATGCTCCTTCACTCGTAATCAAATGGTACACATTAGCTTCTAGCATACGCGATTTCAGGATAACGTCACGAGCGATTATATTAATAGATTTGATCGGTTAGACAATATACGGCTGAGCCCGTTCAATTATTTCCGCCACATGAGTTTTGTATGCTTACATTCGAAAGTTCAATGTCGATAAAAGTACATTATTCCAGCGCTTCACGATCTTTATTTTAATTCCATATATCGATTTCATTTTAATCGTCTCCTCTGGTGTTATAACCAAAGTGTTGCATAGTTTAGATTATTCATTTTTTACGCTATAGCGAGTATGGAAAGTCAAGCTTCCGCCTTCCGGACTTTTTTTTTACTAAAAATATATTCTAAGAATTTCGCGGTTCTTTCATCCAACTTAAAGTTTCAAAGTAACTCTATCATGCATTACTTATTGTTTTTAGAAGCTATTACTTTTTTCATAAAGTACCTATAGTACAAAGAGTAAGTATTTAGAATAAGTTCGAGGAAGACAATTAAATATAATTTACGGTTTTCTCTCTAATACTTAATTTATATAGAAAGAATCAATAAAAAATAATGAAATAACTCAGAAAAAATTAGACAAATTATAACTTTTAGTACGTGTGCGCATTTCACCCCCCATTCGTCAGTAGGCCGATAGAAACATTCGCAAGCTGGAGCCGCCATAAAATCCGACGTTTAGCAACGTCAAGGAGGCCAGCAGCCCGTGCGACATTAAGAATGACTCGGACAGTGTACGTTGCACCGGGCATTAATTAATCGGTGGATGAGCGTGTAGATCCACCTACTTCGGTTTTCCCCGCGCCCGGAGTGTGCATTACGTCGAGCCCACCCCGCGGCGGGCCTCGCGAGGCAAGGAGCGGGGCGACGTCGCGGGGGACAATCGATAGGCGTTTATATTTTTGCCATGGAGAGAGAGCGAGCGAGCGGCCCGCGGCTATATAGGCGCCCCAGCGGCTCGCGAGCGCGTGACTGACTCCCGCGACGTCGTTTCAGTGCCTCGCGCGACCTGCCGGCGCGCGACTACCCCCTCGAGCCGCTGCGATCTCTTAGCCCTCGCTCGGAGCGACACTGAGAAACGTTCGATTCGAGAAGAAGTTGATTGGAAAAGTAAATAATCCGGAGAAATATTTTGTGCTTCTTGTTGTTTGGAAGGATTGCACGGTGGCGAGGGTGGAGATAACATTTGGGGAGGATGCCGCGGGCGGGCTTATGGATTAAGAACAGACCCGGTGAGCCGCCCTCGCGTGTCTACTTCAGAAGAAGATATAGGTTTGTAGCCTTTTTTTGTTTTTTTTCTCCGCTTCTCGCTGCCTCCTTTACTTGAGTAAGCGATAAAAGAGGGTTGCGCTTTCTTACAAAACAAAAGTTTTATTACGCTTTTGCTTATTGATATGCAAAGTTCAAAAGTCTAGACTATTTTTTTTTTATTTTACAAATTAATTAAAGAAATTTATTTTTATTTTTTATTCTGTAAATGAGTATCATTGAAAGATATAACTGGTGTTTACCTATAATTATTTATATTAAACTTTGCATTACTATAATGAAAAATTTTACTACTTTTATTCATTTATGAATTATATTTATAAATACAACACTCACGACTTGCCTATACAAATCAGTAACCACAAAATTTTCAGTAAATAAAGAGAAACAAAAATCTGTCAAAAAACTAACCTTTTTTAAACCATTATTTTTTTCTAATTATTTTATCATTAATGTTTTCGTTATTTGAAAAACTTATGAAACTCACCTAGTCGGTCCTTAATCCTCTGAGATTTAGAATTCGACTGCCCGTAACTCAATCTAATTGAAGCCAAAAGTAAAACGTTACAATATAACCAATCAACGGCAAAAAATTACTTTCCACGTAAAATAAGAAAAAAATACGTACTTAAAACGAGCAGCAAAGTTCTTGCTAACTGATAATCCAGAACCCAGCAAACTATAATGACGAAACCCCGACGAAGTCTAACGTTCAGCGCGTTTGTTCCAAAGTGAAATTAGCCTGCGCAACCGCAAATAGAGCCTGGGAAGCGTGACACGACGCGCCGTCGGCTGATAAAGAGCGAGGGAGGAGAAAAAAAAAGAAATGGAAAAGTACGAGAACATCGAAGTCGTGGGCGAGGGGAGCTACGGCATCGTTATGAAGTGCCGGCATAAGGAGACCGGGCAGATCGTCGCCATCAAGAAGTTCCTCGAGTCCGTGGAGAACGCGAACGTGCGCAAATTAGCATTTCGCGAGATCCGCATGCTCAAGGTATGCACTTGAGCTTACACTTGTCTTTACTGTCGAGTATATAAGTAATTTCGAAAATATTTTGACGGAGTATTTTCTTTAAGAAAATTAAATTAGGCTTTATTGACTTATTTTGTGAGAAATATGTAAGAAGAATTTAAAATTTTAAAGTATGCGATGAATTGCGAAAAGAAATTGATCGTTAATTTTTAATTTGACGACTCTAGATACACCTGCGTATTTGCAATTTGAATATGAAATTACGAAAATAAGGTATAGAGTTTACTTTAGTGCAGCAGCTATCTCACAAAATTGATGTGGGTAGAGTCTGTAATAATTTATGTAGTACGAAGCGCCACCGTTTAGTTTGGAGTTAAAACTTAAAATTAAAAAAGTTTCTTCTAAAAGCATCGCTATCAAAATGTAAATTTGTTCAATTTTTTTATGTTAAAAAACTAGGAGATGTGTATGACTATTTTTGAAATGAAAAATTACGAATGATTATTAAAAGAATGTTATGTTTATTTCAGAATTTAAGGCATGAAAATCTCGTAAGTTTGATCGAAGTGTTTAGGCGGAAAAAACGCTTTTACCTCGTATTCGAGTATCTGGATCACACGATTCTCGACGAGCTAGAGGCGGTCGGAGGCGGTCTCGGTTTCGAACTTACACGACGTCATATATTTCAAGTATTACGTGGACTTAATTTTTGCCACTCAAATCATGTAAGTTGATATGCATAGAATTGCAGTAGTGTAAGAGAGTACTGATCTGTACGAAAAATTTTAAGATAATTACTTCTTCATGCAGCAGTTGTTTAAAAAAAATTCAAATTCTGATAAATACTAGAATCTTACCTGCAAAGTTTTTGGATAATTATTCTTATAATTTTTGAAATTTTAAAATGAGCATTTTAGAAATATCTAATTTAATGCAAGTAATTCTTAAGGAAGTGTTTTTTACTAACGTTTAGTTTAGCCTCAATAAAAGACAGTATCACTATCCATTAACAAAGTTTTGTTACTTTTTAACTTTCTTAAACTTTGTTCAATACATTAATTGTTTTATGACACAAATTTATACTTTTACCGAATTAGAAACTATGAATGTCTTTTTGTTTAAACACATTAGACCATCCTTATAGAGCAAAAATAGCTTTACTAAAAATGAAAAAAAAAAAATGAATAGTACCAAATTTAACGGACAAATCGGTAGATAATGCACCGGGACGTGAAGCCGGAGAACGTGCTGGTATCGCCGTACGGCGTGATAAAGCTGTGCGACTTCGGATTCGCGCGGCTGGTGACGGGGCCGAACGAGTCGTGCACGGACTACGTAGCGACCCGCTGGTACCGTGCTCCCGAGCTCCTCATCGGCGACTCCCGCTACGGCCGCGCCGTGGACACTTGGGCCGTCGGCTGCCTATACGCCGAGATGCTCAGCGGCGAGCCCCTATTCCCCGGCGACAGCGACGTCGATCAGCTCTACCGCATCACCAGGGCGCTTGGTAATAAGCTTTAGTTGATGTTTTTTTGAAAAATGCACATCCCAGCCAGTAGCGTAAAAAGAAAATTTGACGTTTTAATTTCCTCAGGTGGGTTGTGCGGCAAGCACCAAAGCATACAGATGAACCGCAACGGAAACGGGCGCGTAGAGTCGCGGGGCCTCCGCACGGCGAGCGTGGACAGCGTGTCGCTAAGAAGCGGTCAGCTGAGCTCCTCGGCGGCGCGTTCGAGCGGATTGCGGGCCCTGCGCGCCCTGGTACCCGGCTGCAGTTCCGTTGGCCTGGACTTCTTATCCCAGTGCCTGCGCATGGACCCCGAGGCGCGGCCCAGCTGCGCCAATCTCCTGCAGCACCCGCTCTTCATGCAGGACTGCTTCGCCGAGAAGTTCCTGGCCGAGCTCAGGGAGTACGTGGCCAAGGAAGCCGCGGAGAATCCACTGCTGCAGATGAAGCGCGACGAGGAGAGGCGGCTCAGCGTACTGTCGCTCGAGGAACCCGCCAGGATTTACAGCGGGGCTACCAGGTGAGTTACGCGTCTTGCTGGACCTGGATGTTTCTACTTTTAAAAGCTTTCCCGATAAGCACACTTTGAAAAAAAAAAGAATTCATAAAGAATTCTTGAATGTCCGCAAGAAATAAATACTTATAG
>JAXIUT010000009.1:2641406-2679647 GCA_035586675.1 Eurytoma californica | reverse complement strand
CATTTGTTAACGGCCGTCCTTTGTTTCACATGACAAAACAATTTTGCGCTCTTAAAAATACTTCGCTAAAACTCTTTTCTCATAGAAAAATTACAAAGTAACTTATACACTGTGCATCAAGAAGTATTTTAAAAAGTAGTTCATAAAAAAAAAATAATAATTATTGTTTTCAACAAGTCGATTTTTTTCATTTTTTCATATGTAGGTCATTCTGCGCTTTGCTGTTCGATCATTTTTTTCAATACATAAACTTCGATAACGTACGTTACTTTAATCGAGCATTTTATCTGTAAAAGTTTTCCTATGTAAAATGAGATAGAAATTTTCTATCGCTACGTTGCGATAAATCGAAAAAGTGAAAATATATATAAATAAATAAATTATTTCGTTATTACTGAGGAAAACGCACCTGCATCTCCCCCGCATTGGGGATGTGATTAAAAACGGCCCAAAAGCTCTGCACAGTGTTGACTGTGTAGATCTTCTTTAAGTTGGCCTTGTACTCTTCGGCTGTTAATCCAGAAATTGCTCTGCAGTTGCAATTAATTGATACATTAGTGAATAAAATATAACCCATCATCCATTAATAAATTAAATAAAGATGGATTCCGAATTGAAATGGAAAAAAGGTTGAATAAATGAAAAGTTTATCAATCGTTCCATTTATATTTGTGTTTCATCGAAGGTACGATATTTTAATTAAAGCGATATCCAACCGAATATTCATTGCATTGTATCTTTTCATACAAGAAAATAATATTTCTTTTTAAAAGATATATCACTTTCAAATCAAAATAAATTGTTTATCTGTAAAGCATACGGTATTTATTTTCGATTTACTCTCGCGAAATATATGCGCGGAAAATAAGATTAAAAAAAAACACCGCACTCCATATATAAACCGACGACGCATCAATGTAAACAATATTAAAACGATTTTATGCACACTGCGTGCGAACGACAAACATTGCCCACAGTCTTCCGATCGTATTTCAACGTTTCACATTCCATAGATTCGAGGCAAACAAATTGAACGCGGTTAATCAAAAAACAATGTATAAGAATACAAAAAAAAATTTCGAAGCAAAAATTTATTTTGGAGCAACAATTTATTTTAGAGCAAAAATTTAATTTTGGAGCAAAAATTTAATTTCGGAGTTGCATCTCCGAGGTGGGCTCAGCGACATCTCTCCACGTAGCCTGACAGCTCTGTATACTAAGAGCGCCAGTCCACTGCACCTCGCCCCCCTCGAGGGGGGGAAGGGGGGGGGGTGTACACGAAAGGTGTGTATATAAACGACTCACTTGTCGAGCCAGAAGGTCCAGGGGGTCTGCAGGGGTATGCCGATCTGGTCCCTCTCCTTGATGTTGTCGACGATCTCGCTGCTGAAGACCGGCGACTTGGACAGCACCTCGGCGCTCGGGGCCTCCTTCGGCTTGCACTCCATCGTGGCCATGTTTCTAGTGCGATATCGAGTCACCGCGCCGCAGCTGTGCGCGCATCAGCACTCGCGCGCGCGATCCCGCTTACGTCGGCGTGCAGCCTTTTTCGACGCTGCGTATTATTCCCGAGCCGAGTGTATATTACCTCGGCAGCTCCGAAAAAGCGATACTTCTTTTTGTTATCATTACGATGTTTTTTTTACGTTTTTAACGCTGCGTCGATATTTTGTTTACCTTTTTCTTTTAGTATAAATTGCCTTTTTAGACTTGTTTTCAAGACGCTTGAATCGAAGGTCGTTTTGTAAAATTTAATAAAGACGTATTTTGATAAATGGCTTTAAGAGCGATTCAAAAGCAAGCATAAATTACCGATTAATTTTCTTATCGCGTCGGACGCGTTATATAAAAGACATTTATTCATTTATTAGAAACACGAGTAGTATGAATTTTAGATGACGCACATTTTTTCTTGTTTACTCTAAATCTAAAGTTTCAAGAAATAAGGAAGAGCAAACACATTTCTAAAATTCGTTATTTTGACAGGTGATCACGGTTTAGAGCCTACGCAGCAGTCGAAAAAGAAACGTTTTATCAATTAAAAGCAACAGAATTATATCTAGAACTATTTTTAAGACTTGAATGACAATTTTAAACACAGATAAAAGTAAGATCCTTAAAAATTTGAATTTGTTTTATTCCTTTTAGTTATTTTACAAACATTATTTTGAACGATGAAAAAATTGAAATAAGTATTATTGATTTTTATTTTTGATTTACACCATAAAAGTTTTTTCAAATAGAAATATAGTTTCTCAATAATTATAGATGCAATTATCAAATCGATTACAGTACTTTGTCGTTGTAATTATAATTATGCGATTGAGATACAATTATCGAGGCGGGAAAATGATTTTCAGTGAGTAATTTACTCCAAAGTAAATTACTTTTATCAACTCTACTTTGAGAGAAGATCGTGTGATCTCTGGTGAGTACGCCCTCGTCTTTTAAGATTCACAATTGGCTTGAAGCAGATGACGTCGCGACTTTTAACACAGCATCATTGGATGACCCAGGTTTTTATCTACAAAGTCGAATGGCGCAGCGCGTTCATTAAAATACATATATCGAATTTTAATTGCAACAATGGACAGATCGAGAAAAATCTAGACATCGTTTAATGCGACTGAACATGTTTTATAAGTTAAATGAAATTGATGTTAAGCCTTGCTTATACAATACTTTTAACAAACGCATTATTCCAAACAAAAGTTTAAATCATAGTTAAACAAAAAATACAGTCGCTCGTTTAAGTTGATAAATTATTTTTACATTTTACGTACAAACTTTTAAAGATCAACTTTTATTACAAATGATTTATGACATACTGTACATTAAACGCAAACTCGATTTCGTTTGAAAAAGTTCATATTTATCACACATAAATTTTAGGAAAATTAAACCAGCTTTTTAGCTTCAAAGAAGCTCTTAAGATGACGCATTTGCCAAGTACCCATTGCTGCTAAAATAATGGTCTGAGTGACGGACCACCACAATACTCTCTGATTTGTACTTTCCGAAGTCTGCCTGAATCTTTCTTCCCGATACTGAAAGAAACATTTATTAATTCATAAATTTAGCGTGGACATTATTAACACGTTGAGTACTAAGAATTTGTCAAAAAATAGAGTTTCTGTACAACATAATTATAATTTGCTATACAATTTTTTCTTTCATTCTTTTATATCCGCTAAGAGGACAAATTTTGTGTAGCACTCAACCTGTTAAACATAACAATTAATTAAACATTAAAAGTAATTACTCTTTGATAACTTTGTTCTTTTGTAATTTGGTCCACCTGATCCATAAGTTGCTGGATTCTCAGTTGTAATTCTGATAACTTCTCTTTTTGGGCAACATTAGCATAATCTATTGCATGTTCACCAACTTGAATATCTAAATGTACCCTCTGTAAATAAAAAATTCTTTTATTAATATGTTGACAATAAGTGCATTTTCTCAATGAAATATTTAATAGACTAATTATAATTATAATTCTGAATATTTTTACAAAATATTTAACCTTTTAGTAAATTAAAAAGTTTAAATTATAAAGTTTATCATGAATTTATATTTATTTTCTTGAAATGATAATATATTTTTTTGTATTTGTTATTTCTAAATATATAATAACTTATATTTCACTTAAAAAAAGAAATATTTACTGAAATATTCAATTGTAGAATACTTAGTACTCTTTAAATACTCACCAACTGTCCACCACTAAACCATGCGGTACTGTTAGAGTACAGACATATTACGTGTTCTCCAGGTGTATGTGAAGTAAACGATATCCTTCCTTCTGCACTGTACACTCGAGAAAGAACAATTTTATCATCAGGATCTCTTACTTCAACGTGCATACCTATTCCAGGATTAGATCCGTGCATGAAACCCTGACTTCTAGGGTCGAACAGCTCCACCTTGTAGTTTACTGGTTATGAACAAGAAAGTAGCCACATAAACAAATATTGTCAAAATATGCTATTTAAACGACTTATAAAAGTGGGAAAGTAAAAAGTTTACCCAAAACTGTAGTTTCATCTGGTATCTCCTCGATAAAACATTTTCTTTCCGTTTCGCCTATGTGAAAGTACAGTCCTGATGTGCACTCAAATATAACACTTAAGGTTATCAAATACTGAAGTGTCTTCAACATGATAATGTTTTTATTTCTACAACTATAGACTAATTTAAACGAAACTTAAATGTACAAGCAATTACAAATTAAAGTTAAAATGTATTATAGCCGACTCCAAAAAACGCATGCGAAAGCACACGTCACCTGTTCAGACGGCAAGACGCGAGACACGGAGTACGGACCAACAATTGAAAGTTCCGATCAGATGGCGACACTTCCTTGTGAGCATTTGGCATTTTCGGGTTTCGGCGTTTAAAATTTTGGCGTAGATGTCGCCAGTGTCTATTTACTCCGGTGGGAAAACTCTAATGGCGGTCGGCGACGCAAATATGATGTCCACTTCGTTTGGCGCGTTTTTGTTCTGAGGTAAATAAATATTCATTAATGTTGAATTAAAGTTTCATCGTTAAAGAGATGAGTGAACAATTACTTCATCTTCCAGGTATTTTAGTTTTTCACAAATTAACACAAGGCTGACAACAAAAAAACCAATGATGCATCGCCGAGGCGGTAAACGCATTCGGATGGATGATCCCGTTCCACCGGAGTATGAAACCGCTGTTATCAATTCTGGTGAGACTTACGGTGGAGATGGAGCGGACACTTCCTTCGGTTCTCATTCTTCGCATGATTTTCAAGATCCAGCTTTGGATCCACAGATTGCACCTAGTAATATGCGAATAACAAGGAACACTCGAGCAAGACTACGAGGTGGACCTATTCAGCAACCTAAGTACAAAGAAATCGACGAAGACTTCATACCCTCTACTCCTGCAGTAACGAGCAAGCCTAAAGGAGGTGGAAGAGGAAGGGCAAAGCGCACTCCTCAAACTCACAATTTGGAAGATGAAACAAGTTTGTACTATGCTGTTCGTAACAATCGCTCTTCTTTAACTGGTATAGTTGATGAGTGGATCGAAAAATATAAGTTAAACAGAGAAAACGCTCTTCTAATGCTAATGCAATTTTTTATCAGTGCAAGTGGTTGCAAAGGACTGATTACACCAGAAATGCAAAGTTTAGAACATGTACATATTATTAGAAAAATGACTGAGGAATTTGATGAAGAAAGCGGGGAGTATCCTCTTATAATGTCAGGACAACAGTGGAAAAAATTTCGTTCTAATTTTTGTGAATTTGTACAAATTTTGGTACGTCAGTGCCAATATTCAATTATTTATGATCAATTTCTTATGGACAACATAATTTCTTTACTTACTGGATTGTCTGATTCTCAAGTCAGAGCATTTAGACACACTGCTACTTTGGCAGCAATGAAATTAATGACAGCATTAGTTGATGTAGCATTAACTGTATCAATTAATTTAGATAATACGCAAAGACAGTATGAAGCAGAACGACAAAAGGCTAGAGAAAAGAGAGCAGCCGATCGACTGGATAATTTAATGACCAAAAGAAAAGAATTGGAGGAAAATATGGATGAAATAAAAAATATGCTTACTTACATGTTTAAATCTGTTTTTGTACATAGATATAGGGATACGCTACCAGAAATTCGTGCCATTTGTATGGCAGAAATTGGAATTTGGATGAAAAAGTTCCATCAAAATTTCTTGGATGATTCCTATTTAAAATATATAGGATGGACATTGCATGACAAAGTTGGTGAAGTGAGATTGAAATGCTTACAAGCTTTGCAACCACTGTATGCTTCAGAAGAACTGAAAACAAAATTGGAACTGTTTACAAGTAAATTTAAAGATAGAATTGTAGCCATGACTCTGGACAAGGAATATGATGTTGCAGTACAAGCAGTTAAATTAGTGATTTCCATATATAAACATCATCGCGAAATTCTCACTGACAAGGACTGTGAACATGTTTATGAACTGGTTTATTCTTCTCACAGAGCTGTAGCCCAAGCAGCTGGAGAATTTGTAAATGAACGGTTCTTCACCTCTAATGAAGAAGTAGAAGTAAAAACAAAACGCGGTAAAAAACGTCTACCTAATACCCCTTTTATAAGAGATTTAGTATTGTTCTTTATTGAATCTGAACTTCATGAACATGGAGCATATTTAGTAGACTCTTTGATTGAAACTAATCAAATGATGAAAGACTGGGAATGTATGACTGATTTATTATTAGAAGAACCCGGACCTAATGAAGAATCATTAGATAATCAGCAAGAAACATCGTTGATTGAAATTATGGTATGCTGCATTAAACAATCAGCTACTGGTGAAGCTCCAGTCGGAAGAGGACCAACGAGAAAAATTCTTTCTGCTAAAGAATCTAAGCAAGTACAAGAAGATAAGCAGCGTTTAACTGAACACTTCATTCAAGTACTTCCTTTGCTGTTAGATAAGTATAGGGCTGATCCAGAAAAATTAGCAAATTTACTGTCTATTCCACAGTATTTTGAGTTGGATATTTATACAAAATCCAGACAAGAACAGAATTTAGAATTTTTGCTTAATAAAATTCATGATATTGTAGATAGATCACATAACATAGAAGTCTTAGATACTGCAGCAAAAACTCTGGAATACATGTGTGTACCTGGATCTGCTATTTTCACGAGATGTGATGTAGCTAGGTCCAAACTTATCGATGCCATTGTAATTAAATACAATGATTCCATTACAGAATTTAGATATTCAATGGATGGAAATGAACAGCCTGATGAGGATGAAATTTTTGCTGTTGTAGAATCTTTAAAAAAGGTAGCAATTTTCTATAGCTGTCATGATATGAATGCATGTGACATTTGGGAATCACTTTTCAAAGATATTAAAGAAACCAGATATAAATTACCCGATGAAGCAGTGAAATACTGTATCAGTGCTTGTTTTTTCTCTATTCTTTGGTCACAAAATAACTTAATTGAATCTGCAGATTCAGATAGTAGATCGGAAGATAAATGTCAGTCTTTAAAGTCCAGGCTTCACGAATTTATGGAATGTATGTGTTCTTTTGTCAATGGAGAAGAAGATATTTCTCCTTTGTTAAGAGAAGAAGCTTACAATACCCTATGTGATTTGCTGGTAATATTCTGCAGCCAATTAACAACACAAAAGAATCCCCTTCTGCATCAGCTGATTTACGAGCCAGATCAAGGTATGCAAGAAATGCTCAATAAATTTGTTCAACAGTGTGTTTTTTCTGACGGTGAAGAAAATGATCACGATGAACATTCAAAAATTGAAGAGCTTCACAAAAAAAGAAATTTCTTGGCTGGTTATTGCAAGTTAATAGTGTATAATATGATTCCAACAAAAGCTGCTGCTGATATCTTTAAACATCATGTTAAATATTACAATGATTATGGAGATATTATTAAAACTACTATTGGTAAAGCTCGAGATATCAATAAGACCAATTGTGCATTAACAATGCAACAAAGTTTAAATATTTTATACAATGACATCATTATCAGAGATGGTAAAATTAACAGAAATAGTGAAGAATTCACAGCTATTAAGGAACTTGCAAAGCGTTTTGCTTTATCGTTTGGACTTGATGCCGTGAAAAACAGAGAGGCAATAACAGCTCTTCACAGACAAGGAATATTATTTGCAGTTTCTTTGCAAGATGCTAGTGAAGTTGATCCTACAGGACCTCCACCTAATCTGTCTTATTTAGAAATCTTGAGTGAATTTACAAATAAACTGTTGAAACAAGACAAGAAGGTAGTGTTGTTATTCCTGGATAAACATCTTCAAGCTGGAATGCCTTCTTCGAGAGGGGAAGATTGGCAGCCTTTACTTTTGTACAGAAACAGTTTACTACATGGTGATACAGACACGGTACCAGTAACTAGTAAAAGAGCTTATACTAGAAGAAGAAAGGATCATGTAGCAGAAGAGGAGGAAGCTGATGAAGGGGATGATGGCTCAGATCACGATTTTATGGGATACTGAGTGTTTAGTGCAGCTTATGTCAAACATTTTTATTGCATTTTGTACTTTATTTATTTATACAAAGACTATTAGATGCAATACATATATCCATATGTAGAAAATGAATTTTGCATCATTCGGTATGTATATAGTACATACTTTAGATTTTATGTCTGTAAAAACAAAAATTCAAAATTAAGTTACGATAATATAGTATATAACAAAGCGAGAATTGTGTAAAAATAAATTTATAAAATATATTACAAGAGTCCTTGTTAAAAATATCCACGTTGAAGACTTGTATTTTTAACAAGGATACAAATGAAATATTTGTATATAAAATAATGAATATCATATTAATAAAAATGTGTAACATACAAGATTTTTCATTCTATTTAATTTATCAATTTAACTATCATGTTCAATTGAAAGTCTTTTTTTTTCATTTTTATTTTTTCAATTTATATATTTATAAATTACAAATTATAAAAGTAGTAATTAACGAAAAATTTAATTTCGTTCTTTAACGATTAACAAAAGTATAAAAAGGCGACGCTTTTGAAAAACATTTTCAAAAAGAAAGTGCGCTAATCATTTATTTGAAAAAAGAGAAAAAGAAAAATAATTGAACTCTCGTTTGACTCGAGCACCGCGACCTCTATACTTGGTCGTTTTAGCTTGGCAGCAATGGCCGACGCTGCCCCGTCTCCCGTTCACTTATTCACTGCGCTCATAACTTCATGATTGTTGTGCACGGCATTTGTTTGCGCTGAAGTTCGTCCCCAATCAGACCGAGTCTCGCGATATCTGCGTGTGGCGGTCTATCCGCGGATCGTTTCAATTTTTCCCCCCAAGAGAAACACGTCGCCCGGGTGAGTCGACCCCTTGCTCTATCCTCCGGCTCGGCGCGGCCGTGCGGAAGGTTAAGAACGTCGCCCGGAAAATGATTACGCACAGGGTCCGTGCTATAAACCCGGGCACTGCGGCACCGTCCAGCAGGTCCGGACTCAAGTTAGACCGTTTATGAGGAAAGCTGACAGCAAGGGCGGACTGGATGTCGATTTTTCTGCTGGTCTTAGTCGAAGAGATAAAAAGAGTTTGGTGCTAGGGTACAAAGTTAGTGCATAAGTTGCTGTAATATTGTCAATTTGTACAAGAAGACTTCGTCAAGATGGGCTCGATCAGTTTGATATGTCCTATGTGCTGTGGAGAGACTTTCAGTAACTCTGAGTCTCTCAAATATCATTTATTGAGTATGACCGACAATTTATACTGCCCTGTGTGTACATTAAGGACTTACTCTATGGCTGCGTTGATTCAGCATTTAGATTGTTGCGGAAAAGGTACTGAGTCCGAAGAACAACATCAAAAAGACACTGCGATTGAATCAAGCGAAATGGATACTCAAGATAAAGAAGCTCCAGATATTTTAATGGCATGTTTCTATAGTTTTTATTCTTGTAATGGGATTTTTCTATATTTTATTTTCTCTATTGTATTATTGAATATTTACTTGCAGGATGAGAATGATGATGGAATTAGCAATAGTATTAATGATAGCTTTTTAGCCACAGTTAATGAAGAAGGAATAATGATTGTAGGCGAAGGAAGAACTATTCAAGTTGATGAAAATGGTAAATTTAATTTTTTTTATTTTTTATTTTTGTATAATAAATTTCAAATTTTATAACTAATAAGTATATCACTTATAGGAGACATTCAAGTGCTAGAAAAATGTTCTTCAATAACTGAAGAATCTATGAATATTGACGGTAAAGACATAGGGAATACAACAGAAGATAATCAAATGTCTACATCGTGTAATCTATTAGATCATGAAAATTTAGTTTTAACTTCAGAAAAGGAAAATAGCATGCCAAATATTACTGATACTACTGAATTATTAAATGAAGATGGTACACTAATTACATTGACTCAAGTTGATGATTCACAATTTAGTGACAGTGATTTACTTAAGATAAAAAAAGAAGCTCAAATCACAGAAACAGAACAGGTATAAATGTGATTAATTGAAATTAGAAAGAGGTTTAATATGTTAATTAAATAAAATTTTTATAATTTATGTTTTAAGGAAGAAACAGAGTTAATGTACAGCTGCAGTACATGTGGTTATAGTTTTAATTCTGTATTAGAACATATAAAAGAACATCATGATGGGCAAGAGGTAGTATTAGAAATGGCTGAACAACAAATAAATGAAATAGAATCATCTGCTGGGAATGCAGTCCTTCCATCTGTTGCGATAGCAAATGCACCTATTGAATCAACCAATAATGTTCAGACACCGGCTCCAACAAAACAAAGACAATCAATGAATACACTAAGAACTGAAGAATGTGTAGACAGTGATGGAAGAGTGTATACAAGAAAAGTTGTACAGATTGAAAGGTTTTGGGATAGAACACCAGTTACCTTATCAGCAACTAAGGCACCTATGATAGAGAAATTTTTTTCCAATGTAGAAGGAGTTAAGGTACACAAAATATTTGACAATTTTTTTTATTTTATTAGAAATATGCATCTTTGTTATTTAAATCTTTATTACTATCTAAATTTTTATTCAGAATTCAATGAAATGACTGAGCAATACCTTAAAAAATTCCAGGTTAGAGATAAAAGTGTTACAGTAGCTCCGACTAAAATGTATAGATGCAATCAATGTTTAGAACAGTTTCCAAAATTAGGCGACTTTCGGGTTCATGTGTGCCTCCAAGGAAATAATAAGTGTGACCAATGTGAACAAACTTTTGCAACGGCAAAGGCTTTGCAAGGGCACATGAAAACACATGAAAACAGCGATTTTCCCTCACAAAAAATATTTTTGTGCACTGTATGCGGTACGGAATTTCTAACTCACAAGAGCCTCCGTTTACACTCGAGAATGCACAACCCTGTTCGAGCACGGCACGTAGATGCTCCTGAAGGAACGGAAGAAGAAACCTTCGTTTGCAACGAATGCGGTATTTTATTTTATGCCTTACTTTATACTCAAAGTTTAATGGAAAAAAGGAAGTCTTAAAATTTTTAAAAATTCTATGCAGGTACAACGCTTTCGGAATCGTACAGAACAGCGCACATGGCTCTGCACGCCGGTGACACTATTACATGCGCGGTATGTAATCGGAAGTTCGATTCAGCCGAAAGTCTAGCGATGCACGCGGCAGTACACACCGAGACGAACACGAATTCGCCAAGTGCGGGTGTAAACACGATTACGACGGATGCGACCGTCATCGCCACTCAGGACATCTCCGAGCCGACGTTTGTCAGTTCCGGCACTACTGCTACCACGAATTCTCAGCTGAGCCAAGTAACCACTACCGATTCTGTGGATATTCAGATTCAGAAGCCTTATCAGTGCCAACACTGTGGACGTAGGTTCACGAGGCCTCACGAGAAGGTCAAACACGAAAGGATACATACTGGTGAAAAACCACACTCCTGCGAGGTGTGTAATTCTCTTACATTAATAACTGAATTATACTAATTCTCTTACGCTAATAGATTAATATGATGTTGCCATTTTCTTAAAATCATGTTAAATTTTAAATTTAAATTGTAGGTCTGTGGAAAGAAGTTTCGAGTATCCTATTGCTTGACACTGCATATGCGAACGCACACGGGAGTGCGACCGTATGAGTGTCAACATTGTGGCAAACGATTCAAGGCCTCGTCGGTGTACAACCACCATCTACTGACTCACGGCGAGGAGCGCGCTTACACTTGCCCTTACTGCCCAAAGACTTTTAAGACGCGAGTGCAACTCGCCGGCCACAAGAATAGTCATACGAAGCCGTTCCGCTGCACCGAGTGCTCGCGGCCTTTTGCGTCGCTTTATGCAGCGCGCGCTCACATCAAAACCCACCAGAAGGACAACAATCTTAAGTTCAGTTGCAACATTTGCGGTGCTTCGTATGGGCGAGCTTTTGCTCTTAAAGATCACGTGAAGCAGCACGAAAACGAGGGACTGGCAATACCGCCTGAACCCACGCGCGAAGAGGAAGTTCATGAGATAGAGACCTTCTTTATACCTGAAGAAGAGGTCGACGATGAAGAACTTATTGTGCCCTCTCCGCCCCCTTCCATGGATACCGATCTCGATTAGTAATAGGAAGTTACAATGAAATAGGATAAAAGACAATTGGATTAAATTTCTACAATTTAGTCCGCGGTTTTATTTCTTGTGCGACTGCAAAATTAACAAGGTCTTTTTAAATCTCGAATTAAAAGGTTGTAATATTTTGCCTTTTAAGAAGAAAGGCAATTTATTTTAATTTTAAACGTTTTGGTGATTAATTTAAATTTTGGAAGGACAATGTAGAATCAATAATAATAATAATAATAATGTTAGGTGTAACAAGATAACTAACGTTTTTTAGGTATTATCAAAGTGCCTTATTGAAAAATATCGTCATGATAATAGAATAAATTTTTCGCATGCAGCATGAATGTATTTATACGCATTGACGATAAAAATGTGCAAAAGACTTGTGGTATTAGGATAAATTTTAAGTGAGATTTGCATAATTGATTGCTTCTGTTTGTTCGTTGAGCTTAATTCTTTTTTGAAACAATCAAAGTCTTTTATTTATTGATTTAAGTTGTTATCAATGTTCAAAAGAAAATATAAAGATGGAATTTAAAATATTCAAATAATTGACTGTACATAGTCAAATCAAGGGAAATCGTTTGACTTCCATCTTTTCATTTCTAGAATGTTCTTTTGTGTTCGTATTTTTTAATTAACAATATTTAGAACTGTATTATCATATTGTAATGCAGAAATTTCTCTTGAATTATAAATAACTAAAAAACATTGACATGATTTCTATAATTTTTAATTATAAAGCATGTAAGTTTAAGCCTTAGATTCGGTTTATTAAATTTCGTAAATTTATTTAAAAATTAATAATTTTATACTATTTAACTGTAACATTGCGTTAATATTATTGAGATATTGAAGAGGTATAACCTAACAATTTCTTTTTCATAGTTTAATATATTTATCACATTATAAGAAAGGAGTTTTTTTTAGTTTTGTCGACTAATGACTGATTAATGTACACTTAGTACAAAATCACTCTACAAAGTGCAATTTTAACTTTTTTCTATTTATAAAGAATGTAAGTAGATGCAAAACGTACAATATAAATAAATTTAAATACTTGATTTATTCTAATAAAATAGAAAAAGCAGCTTAACATATCGCTTGTGAATAGTCAAATTTAATTTTGTAAATATTGTTTTTGCATCCAAATAGAAAACAATATCCATAAATAAAACATAGTAAATTATATAGAGCCATTAACATTAGATTTAAAGTTCTGCTACCGTTAAACTTTATGAAAAAATTGTAAAAAGCAAAAAAATCTATATAAAACGACAATATGCGTTTGAGAGTGAAAATTATTTTTTACATCATTTCGAAAAAAATAAACTTTGAACTACATTTACGGCGTGTGGTGAAAAATCATTGATTAGATAAATCAATGAATCTTTTTTTTACTGCTGCAGATAAAGTCATAACAAAATTAATCAAGATTGAACGAAAATGTGTCACTAGCCAAAATCAAAATCAAAGAAATCTCCAATGTTGCACCATGGATAGAAATAAAAGGTCGAAAACTATATTCAAATCAATTGTTATCACATCACAATTCGCCGATCATTGTACAAAGGTGCGGGCGTATAGCGCGGACGACACGCGCGAATACTCTTTACACGAGTAAAAAAAACAAGACGGTTTCGTCAAATAAAAGAAGTCTGTTCCATTGAATATCACGTTTGTTGTTTCGTTCACCGGTCACCCCTCCCACCTGTAGTGTCGGGTCATTATCAGAGTCTCGTCCGAAGATCGGAACCATCAAGCGGCTCGAGAGCTGGACAAACATAGGGCTGGTCGGCGCTAATGCATCATCTGCCGCGAAATAAAATGATCCGCAAAAACTTCCTTTCTAATTCGAACCTTCGTTTTGTACGGCTGCTCATTTGACGCGTGATGAATTGGACTAACGGAAGTGGTAGCCAGGAGGTATATTTTATTTTTGATAAATATACTAAAAAAGAAATTGTTTAGTGCAGTTATACTGTGTATGCTTTACAAATTAAAACATTTATGAACTTAATTAATCGTTGACCTGATTACTAAATGTGTTTTAATTGTACTTTATTTTTCATGAAAATCGTGTAATTTATAACAAAAAAATGTTTAATTTGTGCACTCCTCGCTGTGTGCTTAACTTAAATAAACTCCAGGCAATTTGTAATATATAATTGATGCAACGCGTATTTTTTAAATTGAAATTACATTTTCCACTGTACAAATCTACGCATTCGATGTATATTTTTCAGTCGTTTTCACTCCCAAAGTACAAATTTGTAAACCATACTGCGAAAGCAAAGGCTGTAACTAATGTCTTTAAATTCCAGATCCCGCACGACATCGACACGTCGGAGTACCCGTTCCCGCTGCGCATCTGGATGGTGCGGCCCGCTTGGGAAGTCTGCGTGAAAGTAGCCAGCCTCGCGCCGATCGTCCTGCTAGGCCTGGTGGGCAACGGCAGCCTCGTCCACGCGATCCTGCGCACCAAGTCCCTGCACAGCACGACGAACCTCTTCATCCTGAACATGGCGGTCGCCGACTTCGGCACCAATCTCCTCTGCCCCTGGATGTTCGTCTGTGTCGACATCTTCCAGAACTACATCTTCGGCGAGGTCGGCTGCAAGTTCGACGGGTTCCTGCTGCAGGCGATGACCCTCGTCGCCGTCATCAGCCTCAGCGCCGTCAGCTTCGATCGCGTCTGCGCCATCGTACTCAACTGCCCCGGCAAACTGTCCGTTAGGTGAATTTTTACTGCGGCAAATCGAAAGAACGGAAATCTCATTGAATTCGAGTCGCACGTTTAAAAGTATCTGAATTAGCAATTTTTCATAATTTCATTTTTCACTGCTTATTATTATTGATAAGTGTGCAATTCTTCAATCAGTATAATCACTTTTATTCTGATATATACTTTTTTTACTTTTGTAAGATAAAGTGTGCAGTGATTATAATTTCAAACGATTGACAACTTTTTAAAAGAAGAGTAGCTTTAAAGATCTAATTTTTTTGTAGAGAATTTTTCTAAAAAAATACTATTAAATATCAAATACTTGTTATTAAGGTTGTCGATTATATTTATTTACAAAGGAGTGCACGCCTCTTGATACTGGTGTCGTGGATTATAGCTCTTAGCGTGGCTGTGCCATTGGCTATCGTTCGCCAATATCACGAAAGACAATGGAAAAACTATACGGAAACTTTCTGCACGGAGACCGTAACCGCTTATCCGTATTGGCACATTTTCGTCGGTCTCAGCGTGTGCACGCCACTTGGTATCATGGCTGTTTGTTACTCCACTATTTTAATCAAGGTACAGCTTTCATTAAAAAATTTACTTTAAATTATTAAGAAAATTTAATTTGTACCATTTACAAATTAAAGGAACTATTAGTTATTAATTTACGTAAAACTGTATTTCTAATAATTACAATAATCTAATTGTGGTTCAATTTCGTAATTTTTCAAATTATTCTAAATAAGGAAGAAGAAAGTAGTAATAGCAATAATTGAATTTTGCCTTGTGATCCGAAGCTGGACCGATACGAAAGCCAAGCTCTGAAGAGTAAGCACCCGATCGTAGTGAAGTACAAGGGTCGAGTGGCGCGGATACTCGCGCTCATCGTGCTAGCCTTCATCATCTGCCGCGTACCATTCACCGCCTTGGTCATCAGGAGAGCGCAGATGAAAAATGCGGACGAGTTTACAGTGGGTCAAGCTGGATCTATGTATGTGTTATGGTAAGTCGAATCAATTTCCTACATTCAATTTAAAAACTGTTTCCTTTTGTCTACGTGTCAAATTTTCGAACCTTTGAAAAAAATGACAAATAAAAAAAGATTAAAACAAATTAAAATTGAAAATAACCAGGTACACCAGCCGTTACCTGGTGTTCGTCAACGCGACGCTGAACCCACTGCTGTACGGTTGTACAGGTGGATCATTAAGGCGGGCGCTGGTCGCAAGCCCGCCGCTCTCCTGGATAATCCGAAAGAAGAAGCTGACACCGAAGTCGTTCAATCAGACGCAGAACAGCCGGAGAAAGCTGAAACCTCGCGGACCCTGCATCAGGCTGGACAGCTCAAGGGAGGTCGTGCCCAATATTTCGTCGGCCGTGCAGTGCAAGACGACAACCAGCAGATCCGAGAGCCGATTGTACAAGAAATTCAAAATTAATTCCATCGTCAAATGAATGAACGATGAGGGAAAAGCGGAGGGGTTTATCTTATTTTTGTTTTATTTTTAATTAAACATTTTAATGTTTTTGTACATACTAAGTAGCTAATTTTTTTAACATCGTTCGGTGTTGCTGTAATTGTTGCAGGCTCTTAATTTTTTTTTATCATTCATATTTTTGTTAATTCAAAAATTAAAATTGAATACCTAAGTTTTCTGAAATCACACAGTACTACTGCAATTATTGCATTTTTGCTATTAAAATAGTTCTTTATAATTAATTCTTCGTTTTACTACTATTTATATTTTTGTTAATTTGAAAAATTATATTAATATTGAACAACTGTTTTAAATATTCTCTGAATTTTGTATTTTACTTATAAATATTTTAAACATAGAAACCTGTTTTTTAAGCAATCGTACTGAAAAAAGCCAAAAATAAATTTAATCCATAAGTGTACCTTGCGTTTACAAAGTAATCGATTGATTCCAAATAGAAGACCGAATAAAACTCGTCCAGATGTAAAATTGTACTTGCCTCCGTGCGACTACGCGAGTCAATACTACGCCTTTACTCTCCGCTTTTCCCTCTTCGTTCCCAATTCACGTCGAAAAACCGAACGCTCCATTAAAGTCGCGCAGCTCCAAAAACCCCGTGGCCTGCGTCCGCAGTCGGAAAAAACTGAATATCTTTTAAAGAGCCGCATCGTTCGTACAGTCGCTCTATTGATTGGGTGGGAGTCGACGTCCATCCTGGAAACAGATGATAAGCCGCCTACAGTGGCTACAGTGCCGCAAGTGTACGGCAGTGTGCGTGAGTGGCTCCGCCGTCAGATCCATTGTTGCGGCGAAGGAAGACGATTATACACCTCCTCCGCTCCGTTCGAACCTCCATCGCTCGCGAAAAATCACAGTGTAGGTCGTTCGTTGAAAAAAAAGGCAGGTGACAATGGTGCCGACATGGTCAGTGCTTCTAAGCCTCGCGCTAGCCTCGTCTTCGTTTGCCGCGGAGGGACTCTACGATCGAGCAGTCGTCGAGGTAATGCTCATTTTCGCTCTTTTTTCTCTGATTTTTTATACATATTTTATTAAGTGCTTAGGTGTCTTGAAGAACAAGTGTTTTTTTTTCTTTCTTTTTGCTTATACTCCGCATTCTTTCAGAGCTGCCAAGGCTGCCAGCTCAATCGACTGCCCGACGTGAAGAAGTTCATTTTTGAGGATGTACCTCACTAGTATCCTTTTTCTGCATAATTCAAATTTGCTTTGTAGCTCTAGATAAATTTTTATTCGCGTATGAATTTTCCTTAACGAGATTCTCAGTGAAAACGTTGAATTTAAGCATATTCAAGGAGCACCACCAGAGTTGGTACTTTACAATAATGAAGAGGTATAATTGATATTCTATATTTATTTCGTAAGAGTTTTATTTATTGAAGGATTCCACTATCATAAATTTTTATTTATTATATTTTTTATATCAATTATGGATTTTTTAAATGTGTCTTAAACTATTAAATTCTTATAACAATTCCATCTTGCAATTAATCGTTAATAATTTTTCTATTATATTATTTTATTAAACTAATTTAAGGTGATGTTTTAATAATAAATTATACCTTTATAGTTATTCATACTTTATTTATGAGTGCACATATGAAATTATCCATACTAACAATTAAACTGTAGTATTATTTATTGATACTTTAAGCTATCAACACCAGTCATAAATCAATAACTCAATAACTGAAATTCAATAACTGAATCATAATCAGTAACTGAAATTACAGGAGGTAGAACGATTGCCATTAGCGAAGCTGACGCGGGTCGAATGCAACGATTTACTGGTGGTAAAAGGATTCAAGAGACCGACACCTGTCAAGGATGAGATTTAAGTAACACCGTCGCCGTCGACCGAGGCAGCGGTCAGTTTATCGGATCTTAAATAAACTTTTATATACTCTTGTTCCGTAACGTAACGTTCAATTGATGATGAGGTGCGAATCGATCCACAAAGTAAAAGTAATTGCGACTTGCACAAAGAAAATAAAAAAATAACGCAATAACAAAATGGATTTAAAAATACTTAAGGCTTATAAAGGAAAGCAATGCACGAAGAATAGTTAATAAGATAGGCACATTTTAATGCACCCGTTACGAGCTTTTTCGTTGAATCTTGTTATAAACCGTAGACGAGGGGAGTGCGAACTCACCCTCCTTGGAGCTGCAATCTGTGATAAAACCACTAGTAACATGAATTCGTAATGCGACTAAATTGTCCAGCGCAGCATGCATCGGCTACCTCTTATTCATCGAAATACACATTACACTCTCGCGCACATACACACACGTACACGCATCAGCGTTTTTTTTTCATTGAACGAAAGAACAAAAAGGAAATACGAGTCTCTCTATACTTAAACGTTAAGACGAAGCGTAAGAAACATAATAAGCCCTGTCACGAATGTACACTTAATTTTTCGAACTACTTGGGTAGCCGCATGCAAAAGTATTGTGCTCCGCACAAAACTCATTTCGTCCTCTTGACATTGACATTCTCCAACTTAATCCTTCAATTCGCCCGATGGCGAAATTTTCTGTAAATTCAAGCTTTCTATCTTCTTTGTCTATCTAGAGTAAATGCAACGAACGTATCCCTTATATGATAAAATTTCTACTCCAACGCCAATGTAACGCAATAAAAATCTAGCATCTCGCCCTCTCCTACTTCTTTTCACTTGCCTATTTTAGGACATTTCTTAGATGTACATAAACTTTAAGTATGAAAAAGTCGATCGGCATGACTGAGCCAAGTTAAAGCAATATTCGGTGGGGTTTGAAGAAAGCGCCGCAGTTTGGATTAGTAATGATGCCGATTACATGTGAATGAATTTTTTCTAAAAGTGGATAATAATTATGCACCACAAGGATAAACGTGAGCGAAATATACATTAATTTATAGTGAAAATATTTGACGTGCAGTGTTTGTAAATTTCTTTACAGCGTGGATCTTCGTAAAAATAATTTAAGTTGCTTTATTTTTTAATAGTTTATTGTAAATTTTTTTTTATTTTACAACATATATTTTAAACAGGAAACTTTTTTAAATATCCTTTTTATATTACTTAATATATTTTACACGTAATTATACATCGTCTTATAAAATGCACCCTATGCATTAACAATCAAAAATAACGAAATTTACAATAGAGAATTTGTCACGAGACTTTGATACATTTTGACTAATGATGTGTAATAAATAAAAAAACTTTAAATTTTTTTTAAAATTTATTTACTCTTTCTATAACATAGTCAATTACCAATTCGTGTATGCACAGTTATTAAATTAAGTTAAATTTTAGCACAAATATAAATAAAAATAAATTTCTAAATATGAAAAAGAAACTGATGCAAAAATCACATGATATATTAAATGCAATTTAAAATAGTAAACATTGTTTTATTTACATTTTTGAATCTTGAAAATATTGTAGATGATTACTAATCAGAAGGAAGGCAGTGCTTATGTTGTATCCAAAAGACATGAATTTCCAGAAACGGTATTTTCGTTTGTTCTGTAATATTAAAATGTGTATCGACTCAATGTAATAATTCTTTATAAACAAAAATATGGAATGTGAATATGAATAAAAAAACAAAGTTAAACAAGTGAATCAGCGTTTAATTTTTAAAATAATGTAAATTAATATTGTATGCCTATATCTTGCGCGAATAAAAATCACAAATTACTTGTAAGTAATTCATTCATAACGTGTATACTTTCTTTTCCATACATCATGAGATAAATTATAAAATAAGACTACTCATATATATATATATTCTACACCATTGTAATATTAAATATTACAATTAACTATTTTTATATAACGTCCATATACGTTTTTAATCATGAAGACTCTTAAAATTAAGAGTGTAAACTGATACAGGTTGTCTTAATAACTAAATTATATACACTTTGTATACCTAACAGTAAGTCAATAACTGTTAAGGTATTCCAATAAAGTATCATGTTTAAGGTATGCAAACCTACATTTTCAATATGATTGAGAAATATTTTATATAGCTAAAGGTATTTTTTAGATATATACAAGTAAAGAATCAACAATATGTCCAGAATGAAGCTGTCCTTAAACTTTTACAGAAGAAATAAGAAACAAATCGATGATAGAAAATTTTTATATATATAGTCAAACCTATTATGCATTTTATACATTAATTTAAAAAAAATTACTTTTCAGTTCACGCTATTAAAAATATTTTGAGTTAGTTTGAAAAGTATCAGTCAGTAATTAAATCACTCACACTTCTTTAAAAACTGCTATGACGCATTTGTATCTTTTTCCACAAACTGGATATAATAGGCAATGACAGTATTCACTGACATATTTTAGCATTTGAAATTTCGTGTCAGATGAAAAAACACAATTACAATATTAACAAAAGTTCCACTAGAAAGTTTTTTCAAAATATACAGGAAAAAATCCGTGTATTTAGAACAAGAAGTGGAGGAGTGGACTTACAGACCCAGGAGTTACAACCTGGAAAAACTGTTATGCCAAAAGCAGCCACACGATGAAAGCTAATGCTAACCATAAAAATAATTTGGACAGGAAAGTTTCTTCTTCAAATTGAGGACTACCACGTGGTGCTAAAATAAATAGTTTAATTTTATTCACAATAATTTTACAAAAATTTATACGATATTTAAAGATTTATTTAAAGAATATCGAAAATGTATACCTGCACTTGGTCTTGCCTCTCCAAAATTTAAGGTTGATGTGAAAAATCCAAATGGAAAAGCTCCTATGCCGAAAGACATATGAAAACTACCATCACCAAATCCAAAATTTGGAAACCCTACATTGGCTTCATGCTCTGATCTTTGACCAACTGGACGAGGAGGAACATTATTTCTATAAAAAAAATATAATCTAATTAATATTATTATTTATATTATTAAAAGAAATGCATAATTTATCTCCTTTTAAATATATATACTGTTTATTAATTTTTGGTAAGATAATTTAATAAAATAAATTCAAAATTATTGTTATACATTATACCTTGGGTCTTCTTGCTTTGTGGCTCCCCTTCCATAAAGTGGAATGACTTTTTCTCTACTGATTGCAGCTTTGCAAACTGGACATACTTGCCGGGTAGGGCGTGTTTCTAGCCACTGATGGAGACAAGGCCAACTGTAATATATACAAAATTTGTTAAAAATAAACCATGTAATAGAAACATTTTTAAAATAATTACTTTTACAAATTATTATTTAGTAGAATTAAATAACATAACTGTAAATTACAACTTTAATATTTGTTTTGTAATGATTAAAAATAATAATTTTTATGAAATACCTTATGTTTTAAGTTACATAATTTTTGGCACTGACAATAAGAATATCTTGAAATACATTTAGAATATTTATTATATATCAGTGCTCAAAATTTATGAAAACAAATTACTTCTATTCACATGCAATTTTAAAGGCCAACAAAGAAAGAAAATAGCTACAAGTGTCTCAGTTCATTGCTTATCTTATGATCTACGATTAATCAAATTCTTATCACTCGCATGCATAATATTTGTAAAAGCTTTAAATAACACTTTTCAGTACTTACCAAAACAAGTGACCGCACATACTAACTACAGCATCCTTAGCGGTGTCTAGGCAGATGTTGCACTCAAACATGCGATCATCCCTTTCCTTCTCCTCAACAGTTGGCCCGGATGGGTTCGATGGACCAGGCTGCTTCTCTGTTGCCACCATCTTGTACACCAGCTGTGTGACTGCTTAAAAACAAGGAATCTCCTATTATCACTGATGAACAATCTAGCGATAGCAGATGCGAACTTAAAGATCCGCTGCCGGATTTGCAACGAGCTGTCGGAAGCTTCCAGAACGCTCGCTTTTGCCGACGTAAAAGGTAATTAACATCAAATCGTCGCACTAAACCTCACACGACAGCCAGTCGTCCGAGCCGAGAGCACCTCCCATCACTTCTCTCCCGCCGACGTATATCGCCAAACGCGAAGTACAGAGAAAGTGCAAAGGCAGGACGCAGCCGCGAAAGAGAGACGGAGACACGCACACGACAAAAGGGGTAATAAAAAGGCGAGGAATGAAAAGAGAGGCAAGGTCGACTAACCTTTCGCCTTATATATAATCAGGCAGTTTTCTCGAAGCGACGAGAGCTACTTTTATGCTGCTACAGAGCAGGTGCACTGGCATACGAGTAGCCGCGCGGTAACCATCGGTGCTCCGAAAACCAACGCAGACGCCTCCCCGCGAGGACGAAAACACAGATGTGACGCGACCACTAACTCCCCGGGGTCCCGGGAGGAACTGCGCGTACACAGCCGCAGTCGTCACGCGCGCACGCACGAATACACCGCCGGGGGGCTATCGGGCTGTCCGATCGGCAAACAACACCGCGCGACTTGGCGCCCGCGCCAACTTCCCAAACGACGAAGATCAGGCGACTCCGAAAAGCGCGAGATTCCGCTTTCCTCCGGCGCAGTATACGAGACTCACCTCCCCGTGACTTTCGGCGCTCCGTACAACTAGATATATATGTATACACACCCTATTTGGCGCGGTAGCGCTTGTGTACACACAAGAGCGCAAAAGAACACTATAACCCCGGGAAATCCCACGGCGAGTAAACTGCGCGTTCTCTCGGCCAACCTGCGCCCTCCAGCTCACTTACCTTTCAGGTGGTGGGCGCGCGGAAGATTTTTCGGAGCCCCGCAGACTCCGTGCTCCGGTGCAGGCCTGCCCGGGCGGCGGCGCTGACGACTCCTCGATTCGGGGAACGAGTTCGATGCCCAGCTACTACGGGAATGTTGCGCAAGCCGCTCTGCGCTCACGACATTCCCCTCGCGGATAAACACTGGCGAACCGCGGCACCCGGTGAGACTGACGCGCGGGTAGCTGCACGACGAGGCGGACTGACTGACTGGCCGCGGGCTGCTCGGCGAGTAACACGTAAGTGATTTAACACACGGGCGCGCGCCGTGGCTTGTACGCAGGCGCTCGCGCCTACGGGAGTACGTGTATGCGCCTCCGGAGCCGATGGAGGGACGGACGACGCGAGGGAACGAGGCGGTGGCATCGGAGTGGGAGGTGAAGAACGCGCCCAAACAATGAGAAGGTAAGCCGGGCGCGCGCGCTGACGTATAGACTTCTTTTAGATTATTACAGTTTTACTACTTACATTGCAGTTTTTTCTGCCCTGCGTGCAGTTCTAAGGTGTACAGCCTCTCGCAGAATGCTTGTTAAGGCACCTGATGTGCAATATCACGTATGCACATCACAAAGTATTCCTATAGTTTGTAATGGAATGCGAACTACTTGGTCTTTAGATGTTATTAGACAATTGCAAACTAAGTATAGTTAGTATGCCAGAGTTAAATTAACCAGTGATTTCGGCACAAGCCGGGGGTCAAATCGCGGGGTTTAGGTAATTTAAAGGATTGCGAGTTCGACGCTCTACCGACTGATACATGAGCTAACATATTATGTTTGCAGGATCGATTTTGCAAGCTCGCGGACAAGTAAATTGCTTTACTTTTTAATTAAAGAGACTCGTCGCAGGCTTATTGAATGTAAGGCGCCTTTGAATATATGTACCTACAGCCTGGAAAAAAAGTTCAATTCGACAGATCTGACGGCAGGTCGTTATTGTAAAAATAATCCCAATTTTATTGTAATTTCAAAAGTAAAAAAATTGTGGTTATTGATTTCGTTTGTCAACATTTTAATGAATTGAAAGAAAATAAACTATCTTTTATTATAGAATTCTTCGGAGTGGGAGAAAAATATATAACATGGATCACCCTATTCGGAAGGAAGCTGGCGACACGCTACACGGCCACGCCAATATCAATTATTGACAAACTTCCTTACTGCTTAGTCACTGGTCCAAACGCCGAGTCCTGGAGCACATACATCTACGTACTTACTTAGTATATACTACTATACTCAGCGCATCGCGTAAATGCGTGGACTCAATGACATATACCTTATTTTTAATCAATTGGCGTTTGATGATATGAATTGGTATGATCGTTCTAATAATGAGAATCTCAATGAGAATGCTTATCTTTCCACGATGAAGGTAAATAAATTTAAATATTTACTGCCTTGTAAGTGTCAAAACAAATGTTTATAGAGCATTCCTTTTCTGTAAGAAAAGTTATCAAAATTGAACCATTTTTACTATTACGTATTTAGAGGAAAGAATTTCAAATAAATTTGACATTAAAACGACTAAATATTATTTTTTTCCAGGTTTTTTAGGTCATTTGCTTCGATACGGTACGATAAACATTACATCGTATGATTGATGGCTTTCTGAGCGGCATATATGCACTTGATGGAAATATCGGTGCAATAGATATATTCCAAAGTCAAAATTAAACATAAAAAATATAGGTAACTTTTTCATTATTCAAAGTAATGTACAAAAACATGACTTTTATTTATAACATTCTTTGGTAATTTAATATTATAAATATAAATTATATATAGATTGTCAATTGCGTATAAAATTTCGCACAATCATAGTAAAAAAGTCGAGAAAAAGTCCTATCAACACATGCAGCATCGCAATTTTCCTAATAAACGATTTGTTCAGATTCCATATGATGAAATTGATGATTTGCATTACAATATCTCAGTATAACTATATCAAAGTAATTTTTTATAAATATGATTTCTACACACATTAAGTTACATATTTATTGTTTGCATTTTTAAAGAACCTGTAAATTTGATGTTCTCCATTTCTAGTGGTACAATGCTTCCATACAAAGTATACTTTATCGATCTGCTTTTTTTCAAGCGTGACCGGCATGCACGGTTTCCTTGGTATCATTAACAACGGTGGCTATATAACCGGTCACAAACGAGAGTGTATGATAATACAAAACCTCTTTTAAGCAAACTGGCATACTTTAATCGCTTAATATTTTATTTATTTCAAGAAATTCAGTAGTATTGTAAAACTAGAAGACGTGTCTTCACGACAAGTACTCTTATCAAACGAAACATCACCATTGTAGAATATGATTACAACAATAAGCCAAAGCGCAAGTCAAATAGTAGACAGCTTCATGGATAAACTTTGATCAAGCATCAACTTCACGAAGTGAAAATTCCAACCTCAAAGTAAGTTGAATCATCATGTAAACATTGCAATTATTCATGTCTCAATTGTTGATATAATTATTACGCGCGATCAAACGCGATGAGGTAGAAAAAAATTGCGGTGTAATTAACGGCGGCTGTTGCGCGTGTCGTCGGATGATAAACGAGCCACGCGAACTGCTTGATCTTTGACAGCGATGCAGCAGCAGAGCATCCTGTCGACCGCCGCCCAGGAGGTGAACCGACAGCGGACGCGATCGCGCGTGGCCAGCACCGTCTCGGCCCGCGTCAAGGTCAGCGCGTCGTCGGCCTTCCGACAGCGCGGCCATCGGGGACCCTCCTCAGGCACCAACAAACAGCATCAGCAGGTGCGGATATCCCGTATTGATTTTGGCAAGATGATTTTATAAACTGTTGAGGTGATCGATTTGGACGGAATGTAATTTTTTACACTGCTCTATTTGTAATCCGAAAGAGCGAAAAATTGAAAGATTCGAGTCGAAAGACAGCTTGCACTTTAACTTTTCACTCTTCATTTCTTTTATATTATTGAATATTCGATGGAACATTGTTATTTTGGATATTATTGTTATGTTTATCAAAACGAATGATTGAATATTACAGAAGATTATAATTTGTAGAACTAAAGAGTCATTTAGTAATTCTATCAATTAATTTTTAGAAAAACGAGATATATGCACTTAGGTTGAGAGTCATTCGTAATACTTTTAAATAACTTTTAGTTGCATTCACCACTTCGACACTATTCTTAGAAAGGCATAGACGTTTTTCATAAGTCAATAGAAAAAGTTTTATTGATTGTCGGCCAATTCCATTCTTTTACTACTTGTACCCGCACTCAAGAACTTTCACTAACATTACTTTGAGAACTTTAATCAATATACCTAATAATCAACTATCGTGACACTGAAATTAACAGGGAATATAAAGTAGAAGACTCCAAAATACAATATTATTATATCATATAGGTACTAAAATAAAAATTCTTGTTTCCTACTGTAGAATATAAAATTATTACTAATCTAAACAATTATTGACTTGAAAGAAAAAATAATTACGTGTTCTCCAAAATTTTTTTCTTCGAAATAATACGAGATTTCTTTGAATATGCAACCTGGTAAAAAAATTAAATACAACAGATACAACTGTAGGTGAATTTGCAAAGATAATTCAATTTTAATTTTAGCTTTCCGCGATTTTTTGTTTATAAGCTTTTTCCAGAATTGTTTTTGCTAAACCGCTACTAAATTTCAATAATGAATTTTCTTTATTATAAATATAATAAATATAACAAAAATAATAATAATTTTTCTTTAAACAAAAAAAAAAATTAAATCTCCCCACACAGAATGTACTGACGGTGCTGCAGCGGCGCGATCGGCTGCGCATCTACGAGGACGGCGAGGACGTGACGCCGCGTCACCTGGTGCACCCGCAGTACCCGAGCCTCGACGAGCGGCGCACCGCGTTCGACGCGATCGGCCTGGGCCAGTCGGGCTCGCGGCCCGCCTCGAGGTCCGGCTCCCACGGGGGCTCGCGGACCGCCAGCATCCTGCACCTGCAGCCCGGTCGACCCAGCCTCGACACCATCTCTTCGTACTCCTCCATCTACACGCTCGACGAGTTCCTGGCGGCCAAGCACAGCGACAGCGTCAGCAGCTCGGGACGCATCTCCGCGAAGGACTCCCAGAAGAACGTCACCGACGCCGCCGATGACGAGGACGTACCCTCGCAGTTTCACGTGCCCAGGTTCGCCGCGCACTTGCTTAACTGATTTCGCGTGGTATATACTTTAGAGGTGCAGATAATTTAATAAATGAATGACTAATGGACTGTTATATCTGATAGAAGATTTAAGGAGTAACGATGACAATGCTAAAGTAATGCATAACGAATAGTTCAGTTGATAATGTATTTGAAATGACTTTTTTATTTAAATGTAATATATAACTACAGTATAAATGGATTTAACGGAATAGAATTACCAGCTTAATTATTTAAATCAGAATCAAATAATAAACTTAATTTAAGAAATGCAGCTTTATTATCATAACTTTGCATTCATAAAAATGTACTATTCTTTAAAACGTTTGTAACAGGTGATTAATTAACCGTTGCTTCCACCAGATTCGACTCGCGGGATTTCTTCTCCCTGGACGATCGTGTGACGATCACGCTGAAGGAAACGGAGACGCTATTCATCTTCGAGCTGCCGCAGCTGACGGAGGACTCGCGGACGGCCGAGGGTCAGACGCTCATCGAGGAGAATGAAAAGTACCGGAGGATAATGTCCGGTGCCGGGCGCAAGACCCTGGACGCCGAAACGCAGACGGCCCAACGCTACACCAAGACACGCAGCACATACGTCGGTCGCGAGGAGCGCATAAATCACGCGACTTTCGTCAACAACTGGGTCATGTACGACACTTACCGGAACGAGGAGGCCAAGATGGCCAGCGGCGAGCCGTTTCAAGTAAATCGTCTTTTGCCGTGTTCTCAGTGAGACTTTTCCGAAGAAAGCGAGCAATGTTGTGTCTGTGTATTAATAAGTATAAAACAATAATTAATAGAAAGCGAGGAGAGTGACAGAATTTCCGATCACAGATTTCGTAGAAGATCCTTTCATTATACGTATCAAAATGAAAGAGGACAACAAAGTGTTAGGCCTTATTGTGTAATAATATTGAAACTAGATAATAGTGATAATTTTGAATCGTAATATGTATACATCATATTACTACTGTAAATTGCCAAAATTTAGCGCATATATATGCTTTCGTTTATAATCCAGTTAAATAACATGAAAAGTTAAAGAGAATAGTTGTGATTTAAAAGATAACGATAATCAAAGATAATTAATTATCGAGGATGCATTTAAACTAGTTCGTTGAATTGCGTATTCAAATGTACAGTCGTTCTTCTGCTTTGATTTTGAATTATCTTTAGATCTAATTAACGTATTTTAACGTAATAAGACTTAACTTACAGTGTTTCTTATACATTGACAGCAACTTTGGAAGCAAACGCAAAGTAAATTTTGAAAATTTAGAGCAATATTATATTTTGAATTCTTAATTCAATTATACCTGCTAGTTAAGAATTAGAATCGATAATTTTGTCTTTTTATTCATTATATGCAAGAAAATAACAGGTTGTTTAAGACTTTTCACTTGAAATAATGTGCAATTCGCTTATTTCACTTCTCCATATTTGGAGAAATGCCTTCGCAACATTGCTAAATCTTTAGTTACAAAACGCCGATAATATGATACAAAATCTGCTTAATTCTAGGAGACGCGGTTCAAGTTTCCAGAGTCCAAGCCAGAGGAGCACCGACGTCGGCAGTTGGATGATCAGTTAGCGGCAATAGGATCGCGCGTCGAATATGAAGATGCAGCGCGCGTAACATTGCGCATTCTCGCGAGCAAAAATTACGAGGAGGCGCAGAAGCGATTCGCCGGGCTGCGATGCCAGGATCCCGGCGACTTGAATCTCGAGCTCGTATACGAGCTCGATCTGCTCTGGCGGCACTCGCAGTCGAAAGTTAACCGGAGACCGGCAAACACTTTCAAGTGGAATCCCGTCAACGCCAGCCTCCTTGCCGTTGGTTACGGAGCCCTTACCAAATCTACTAGGTGGGGGATATTCTAAAATTCGGCAAAATCAGCGCAGCAGATGTTGCATGATACTTTGAAAATGGACCTCATAACACAGAAAATTTTCTTTACCCTCGATAATGATGCGAAATACAGTTGCAATTAGCAGTATCTTGACAACTTCTGATTATCATAGGAGAAAATTTAATTAAAAATCATTATCGCTGCACTCACTTTGCGCTCAAACTATTAAAAAAATGTCAATAATATTTATTAACTTAAAATTATTTTTGTACTCTGTTTAACAGTTCTTACATTGTTTTTTTTTTAACAAATTTTGGATACCTAGAAGAATTACTAACGATTGAAACTGCAAAGTAAATTTTGAAAGCTAACTTTCTTTTAGCGTAGTTCGGAGGAGGCACCGGAAGGCATGGTGTTGATCTGGTGCGCGAAGAATCCGAGCGAGCCGGACCGCATGTTCGAGTTTAACAGCGCAGTGAGCGATCTAGATTGGAGCACGAGTCGGCCGAATCTTCTGGCCATAGGTTTCTATGACGGCATTGTACGCGTGATCGACGTCAGCAAAAAGCAGCTAACCGTAGTTTTACAGTCCGATCGTAGAACCTCGCCTTCCTATGATCCGCATTGGCAGGTAATTGGAACGCGAAGTTCCTTATTTTTTAAGTAAACGTTTTATTTGATGAAGTAAGCGTAACGTGATAATTCCCGGGTGTATTATTATTATTGTCAAACAGGTGCAGTGGTGGCCAGTAGGCAGCGAGCCGTTCGGCTCTCATCGGAAGGAGGATCAATTGTTCACGAGCAATCAAGACGGCCGAGTGTTTTGTTACTCGACCGACACGGAATTCGCCGCGCAAGAGATTCTTTATTTTCAGCGCATTGACGGTACTTAACAACTTCTTATTCGCAAAAATTTACAAACAAACTAGCAAAGCTTTGCGACAAAATTATATAAGCTATTTGAAATTTTAGATCGTACTCAATTCAACAAAAAATACAAAGACAAAGATACTTTTTGTCTACACTTTAGTTACATTTTGTAGTATAGTACAAAACGTAAGATTTTGAACCGTGTGTGTTAAATGCGTTTCCCTTGTTCTAATAGCTTATCAAATATAAAATTAGACAAATTTTGATTTAACGAATCTTTAGGATAAAAGTGTTCGTAAACAGTTTAAAAATTTGCCTCTGTTTGCGCACAGGAAAAATTCCAGGTGTGGCGCGAATAAATCACTGCCTAGGCCACGCCATTCCTATAAGTCGAAGCCCCGGAGTACTACTGCTTCGCAAACATCCTACGCAGCAAAGCGTTTATATAGTGGGTACCGAGGAGGGCTGCGTATATCGTTGCGCCATGACCCACCCCCACACACATCTTGAGAATCTCCTTGCCCATGACGGGCCAATCTACAGTCTGGAGTATTCACCGTTCTGCAGGAAGCTTATATTGACCTGCGGCGCCGATTGGTGCACTCGCATCTGGGCCGAGGGTCTCGACGAACCTCTCCTCACCTTTGGGACCCGCATGGCTTGCGTCACTTCGGCTGCCTGGAGCCCAAGGAATTCTACTATTTTCGCCAGCGCCGTCGCTAATGAGGTGCCTTTTCCAGCGCTTTGCCTTGTTGTGCCAACAACGATTTTACAAAAATTAAAGGCTTTTTAATGTACAAATTTAAAACTTTCTCTAATGATTATATGTAACCGTAAGGCTTTTTAAACACGTGTAAAGAGTCTGATGAACTGTTCGTTATTTGAAATTAGTATTTCTTCATTGTTTCGCTTTATTTAAAAAGTCATGTAAAAATCATTTTTGCTCCGTAGATCTGCATCTGGGATTTACGGCGCAAGTCTTACCGGCCGGCCTCGACGACGCGGATCGCCCCTCAGGGCGTACGACTGCTGCGAATCGAGTTCACGCGGAGTGGCGAACAATTGGTCACCTCGGACGAACATGGCACGGTCTATGTGTACGGTGTAAGGGGGATGCCGTTGCCGGCTTTCGATCCAACCCGCGCCCTCATCGACGCTATCGAAAAGAGCCTGCTCACCAAACCCGAGCTTCTCAGGCGACTCAAGAAGCTCGGGCCGCCCTTCGGTGTGCACACCGAGTGAACATTGCGTATGACGTATGCGCTTATCTTGAATAAATGTGATATTTTTTTTATTCTTTTTTTCTGATGACATTTGTAAATGTAAATAATTATTGCTAAGATATTTTTTTTTTAGTTTTATACAATTATTTTAAAAAGAATTTATTTGAGATTTGAAACGTAAAAATACATTATTATTAGAACGAATTGCGCGTGCCTCTATTCGTCCAAATAAAGTAAAACAAGTTTACTTCAAATTTTTATTTAGAAAATTACTTTATTTAGTTGTACTTTTCTTTATAATGATTATAAATATAAAAATGGATTAAGTGCATATTGAAAATCTAATCATTAAAAAAAATTATGGCAAGTTTAGAATACAGTTAAGAATTTATATTAAAGTATCTGTATTATAAATTTTTCTTTGTGTTTTAATTAAATTAATATAAAAACTTAAGTCTTATAAACATATACAATATATTATTATGCCTTAAATATTATACAGAGTATTACAAATAACGTTACAAAAAAATTACTATTGCGGTAACGTCACAAATTCACTCATGTGGTATATAAATTTTCATAGTTAATTTTTTTTTAAGTATTCTGTATAAATAAATACACAATCTCGCGGTATTATTGTAAGATGAAGCAATGAAAACACATGTCAAAGTGGACCCTCGTTTTCTTTGGTTAACGCAATACATGTAAGGGCAGTACAAACGTTAGGCTGTGCGTAAGTCTCGCAAAATGTTAACCCTCGCGGAAAAGAAAACTTATAGACTTTAGAAAAAATTTGATTTAAATATTATATTACATATATATTATGTTTCATCCAGTTTCCTTTTCCTCAAAGTGTTGCGCGTTCTTAATTCATACATGATTTTTTTTCACTTAATTAAATTCTCACTAGTAAGCTGCCTTATAAAAATTACGATCAACTGTTCAAAAATACTTTGTAGCTCGTAACCGATTGAATTACAAAGGACGATTTATTCAACAGTGACGTATTGACCAGTAACGTTTGCTATCTGATGATATCGTCGCCTTCCTGCAAAGTCTTCGTTCTCTTCATTCAGTTGAGCAGAACAGGTCTCCACACCAGGGTGAACTGGCGTTACTACGATTTGCTCGTAGTCATAAACCTTTTTCCTGTAATAGATGAATCATAAATATTTATTGTTTTTTTATTGATTATATTTTAGTTCTACTAGAAATCAGCTGAAATATGTCAGAATTACTAGCCCTAAGCTGCTTCACACGTACTTTACGCCAGACATCTTAGTAGATTTCTAGTTGGAAAGAAAGATATATTTACCCCATTAGTCTGAGGATAGAATTTTTAAGCCACTCGAAAAATTTGAATTCTGCCGATACTCCGGGTTTCACAGCGGGATTGGCGTGGCCAATATAACTCCAAACAAGGAAACAAACGATTATATTCGCCAGTGCGTAACCCCAATGAACCAAAAACATTATTAACAGTTTAACCAATGCCTGAAATTGAAAGTGTTCTTATAATATTTATAATAATTGTTAAATATTTCAGAAAAAAGCAATACTAACACCCAGGAGAGAAAACCATCTATTACAAAAAGGGCTGTACCAGTTTCCCAATTTTCCGTGAATATGAACTTTCTTTTGTACTTCACTAGTTACACTGTTATTGTCTTCAATACTCGGAGATGAATCGACAAATCCATTGCTTTCAACGCTGGCATTTCTCTAAAAAATTTGAATACCAAATATTTGTTAAATGTTTACAAAGTAAAAAATAATACATAGCTAAAGTAAAAAGGATAATTTACAACAAGATTTTTATGACGAGTCCTCTCGGGAAACAGACTATCGAGATCATTTTCAGCCTCTATTAAAACGTTTCTATCGGAAGTTCCGTAATTTCGGTCAGCCGACGGAGATTGTGCAGAAAATCTTTGCTCTCGTGAATGTCGCAAGTCGAATGTTTGAGCAAGAGCGAAATATGCATAATCCATACAAGCGTAAGTCAGCAAAAATGGCATTGTCACTATAGGTGCGAGAGTATTTATTTCACCAGTAATGATGAAAGTCAGCGTGACTATAGCGACAACCAACATTGCATAAATTGGTACTTTATTCGGGCCTTTCTGAAATAAAAATAATAAAGTGACAAACGTTGCTAATGGTACTTGGAAAGCTCTAGACATGTGCTAAATTAAATATTCTTAAACTTTAAATATAATTTAAGGCTTGCGACGTACTCCTCTCTGTAAGCAGCTTATTCCAGGAATGACGTTTTGACCTGCGATCGATTGTAAAACGCGAGGCGTGCCGTACATTGCTCCTAAACAGCTACTGAATGACGAAACGTACAGACCAGCAAGCAATAGGACGGAGAAAGCCGATACTGTTGATGCGATCATGAAATTGGTTTGCAAGGTTTCCCTTGCGCACGTTGCCGCCAGAAATAAGGAAAAGCATAAGTAAAGTACCGTGCTGAAAAAGTTAAATTTTTTTTGTGTAATCGCCCCGTCTTTACTTTAATAAAAATTTTTAACAAAAATTTCTTTGTAAATACCTTAGACCTAACGCAGCCAGAGTACCATTGGGAATATCAGTGGATGGATGTCTTAAATCTCCACTCATATTGATACCAGCCAGTACACCGGTAACAGTGGGAAAAAATACTCCAAATACAGTGAACCAGCTGTATCCATTTTGATACATAGGAAACGTGTTATTTTTTAAAGTTTCAGTCGACCAACCCAGAAAACCGTTCTCTATATTAAAACATTTTTAAATAAATTTAGAAGAAAAGTTAGAATTTTTCAAAATTAAATTTCATTTACTCACGTGGATCGGTATGTGTAAAACTTCCAACCATGAAATCTAGTCCAGCAAATAATAAAATTAATAGTAACATGAATTGCAGTTTAATTACCCACTTCACACCTGCAACATTTATTACAGAGAGAAGTATAACTGCCGTGCAAGCAAAGCCTCTTTGTGCCCATGGTGAGTCAAGACCAACAAGTCCAGCCATGGATTCACCAAAACCTAAAACGTTTAAGGCGCATCCAACAGCCTGCAATAAGGGAATATTGTGATTCACTTTTTTTTTACTTATTTATTGTTGCTATCAATGTAAAAAACTGAACATACCTGTCCAAAACAGTATAACAAACCAATAGATCCTCCAAATCTTGAGCCTAGTACATGTGATAATAAAAAATATACTCCTCCACTTTCCACTCTACACCTTTCACAAATTCCAACTGCTGACAGTACCGATACCAAGGCAACGCATACTGAAAAAATTCCTTATTAAAGCATCTAAACGCAATTTTGTAGTAAACGGTACGTGACACTACAATATACCTGTACAAAATATTATCAATACAGCATTCAATGCTCCAGCCTGTCCAACTATCCAACCAGACCTCAAAAAAACTATAACTCCAAATATATTTATGAGGCAAGAAGTGAACACACCATCCCAAGTTCCAAACAAGACTGGTTGGGATATAAAGAAGTTTGATTTCCACCACGGATCCGAATTCTGTCAAAATATTTACAATTTTAAATTCGTAATTGAAAAAAGTTAATATCGCTGTAACTGTAAAATGACTTACAAATTCTTGGGCAAATAATTCATTTGTACCAGTTTGATACATTTCAGGACCCAACTCCTCGTGAACTCTGTTTTCAGATCGAGAAGATCTCCGATTTTCTGCATTTCCAAGTCCATATCTGGACCAATCAACTTCTCGATCATTTCCAGCACTCTCCGGGTCACGATTTCTTTGATAAGAATCCATGTTTATAAATTTTTAATCTGTGAACTTATTATAACTAACTCATACTGTTACTAGTGTTGTAACACCATTTCCTTGAGGTTATTATGAAACATTTTAAAAATGCTCCTAAAATTAAAAAAATATTATTACACCAAAGCAAATCATATTTCTTGCTAATGGGTTATTTCAAAACAAATAAAAAAATTCACTATTTAATCTTAATGCAATAAAGTGCTTTCTACATTAAATATTTTTCAGTTTGAAAAAGTTTATCGAATGTAAATGGAAGTTTTGACAGTTGTAGGATCTGTGGTTAGAGGCTAGAAAACAAACCTTTCGAAATGCAATTTGCATCATTTGCAGGTCCACGTTCGCATCAAAGAAAGAAAAATGAAAAATTCTGGAAGTAGCAAAGGTGCTGGTGATCCTCCAGCGATGAATCAATGATAACGCGTCATATTTTTAAGCGATAACGGTAAAAAGCGGCGGACCTACTGCGTGATCCGCGTGGGTAGCCATGTTTCATAGAACATATGGGATCAATTTGTGTTGCTGGAGGTGGTGGGAGGTGAATCACAAGAATGGAGAAAAAATGAATTGGTACCCCCACTCTCGAATACCTATTAAATTAAATTTGGCGGTGATCAAATAAATTCGCATTTATCCAGTTATTCTAAATATTATAACTTTTTAAAATTTTGGATAATTCTGTAATATTTTATGAAAGTTGATCAGTCTTGTTAGATTGATAAATTTTTAGGAGTTTTTATTTGGGAATTTTTATGAATTAATAAGTATTGTGATTTTTTAAAATATTTTATTTATGTATTTGTTTACAAACAAGAGTCTTTCTCATATTGCAAATAATTATTTAAAAAAAAAAAAAAAAAGTTTACTTATTGACAAAATCTTTTTCCAGGCATACATATAGGTCACATACGTTCAAACTTTCATTTACAGTCACATAATATTCATACAAGAAAGGTAACCAAAGCTTTTCCTTGCTTTTGATTATAAGTTCTTAACAATTGGCTTAAGAGATATTCAAAATTCCTCTAATTAACTTATATTAACAAATATTTGTGATGAGTCTAGTGACAATAAATTTTATACAGAATTATGTCCCTCGTCGCCATTTTTCACCATTGCTGAATTTTGTCATTTCTTTACCACTGACCCCACAAGTTCCTATTCCAACTCGTCCATTGACATTTTCTGGTGTTGCAAATATACTTTTCTTTATCACTCCTTTTTTCGAAGACTGAAAATAAATGTACAGCATGGATTAATATATATTTTTTATTTTTAATTTAAAAAATTTGATGAATTGATGTTTACCTTATTTGAAAACGCCAACCACTTATTTTTTTCTTGTTCTCTTTCTTCTTCTAATTCCTTAAACCTTTGCAATTTCTTTTGTTTCCTTTTCTTTAAATATTCACGTTGTTTAGTTGGATCCATCCCTGCTATTGCAGATACTTGCATTTTTCTAAACAGATGTAAACAATATTAGTTATTTTTCTATTAAGCAATATGATGTACATAAAAAACATAAAGCTTAGACAAATTAAAAAATATTGGTATCAAGGATATTGTTTAAAACATTCATAGCACATTAAGTTTACTGGCATTTGTCAAGCATAATCAAATTCTTACTTCTGCCTGAAGTGATAGTTCCATTGAATATAATCACCATACATCGCCAATGGATAAGTAGACAGTAAACATAATTTGAAATATAAGCCATGCCAATTTCATGATGGGTGGATTCGATATTGATGTTTGGAGAGGGTAGAGGAATGGAAAATTAAATATTAGTAATATTGTTCTTAGCTTAATCAAACTCATTACTTAAATTAGATTATCAAGCAAAATTATAACTATATAAAATCTAACAAATATAAATTAAATATTCTTTACAAATACAATTGAACTAAAACTTACTTCGACTTCTGTTCAGCCCAATCTGACGCTGGTCTTTTTGCCATAGATTTCAAGTTACTAAGCATTGTAACATCTTTATTTTTATATTCATTGAAAGTAAGATTAACAACTCCATCCTCACCTATAACATCTATTGTTGCTTCGTAATATCTATAAAAAGTAATATTTATTAAAAATTAGATAGAAATAGAGAAGAGTATTTATTTGTTGATGCTATTAAAGGTTGTAATACTCACTTTCCATCCTCACTCCAAGGTGCCATACACTGGTCGCCAATTTTCCACTTGCTAGCTAAGGCAGCTATTACTTCGGGATCTTTCACCTCTGTCTCCACTACCTTTTTTTCCTGTTGTTGAGATCTTATTAGGTCCTGCGTCAACCCAATAACCTCCTCCAAGTCGATTTTTAGTTTCAATAATTCCTCATTCTCTGGATCTGTTGTCAGAGCTGCTTCAACCTACAAACGCAGAAACACATTTTTAAGAAACGTTGTTAACTTATTAACAAACAAACAAATCAGCTTCCATCACTGAGACGAGTATCGTCGACGAGCAGAAATAATCTATTGCTTTACCTGCTGAAGCTGCAGTTTATAGTTCTGAAGATCGTCCATGTTGAAGGTCTTTCCAATTTAGCCTTTTCTCAAATCAATGGAAGAAAAAACGTCCTCGGAGACCCGCAGGCAAATTGCGCGTCGCACACAACCTTAACAAAACGACTAACAAACATAAACTTTGGAAAAGGGTACCTTTTTACAGGGAAAAGTTTAGAAAACAGTCTCACGATAGCAGTGTCAGCGCCATGAACGCCATTTTTGTATACATAAAACAGCTACTGCGAAATGCAACCACGATATAGGCAATTTCGTCGGCACGCACAGTGCCTATGTTATCGACAGAAATGCGAAAACATAATTTTCCAAATTTCGAATAATGTTATTTACATTTTTTTTATACCGAATATAAAAAAAATGTAAGTGAAGAGTGTATAAGTAGATATGTACTGGAACACTAAACTTGTACACTTGGAACACTAAAACTTGTACACTTGACCACGAATGACTTCAAACTGATCAAAATCGGTCCCTTGAACGCTTCTTATACCTATGTGTGCTTAGGACCTTAGGGTCTGTCTACACGTCGGTTCGCTCATTCGAGTCGTTTCAGTTCGGTTTCAGAAAAGGGTTATTTTCAGTAATTAAAAATCACAAGTGCTAGGGATAATCGAACTATATATTTTGTCCAAGATACAGGGTTTCGGTAAGAAGTACGAAACGGACTGTCTGTCCTGATGTTCTTTGCTCCTCCATATATACTTC
>JAXIUT010000009.1:2579124-2641306 GCA_035586675.1 Eurytoma californica | reverse complement strand
ATCATCTTTCTCTGTCTTACAACTCGGCAACACAGGAGAATAGGCCGTGCGCGGTCCAGTACTATATGGTCTAAGGTATTACATTGCTTGTATATCTATATATAGTAGGAACAAGAGAGAACAAGCGCTTGTTCCTGATGTATATATATATACAAACAATGTAATTCTTGTTCCTTATCACCTATTCCTTTTTAAGTGCGGAGGCCCTAAGATGTCTGGAACTTGTCTTAAGTATGTCTTTAAGGTGTCTGGATGGCACGATCGGTAAGGTCGGGTGGCGCACCAGTTAGTGCGCAGTTGCGCACACGGCGCAGCGCATAGTTGGAGAAAGGCCTAAGTGTACATACATACGAACGTTATGCAATAGCAGAATATTTCTTAAAAAAATTTAGCCAAGTAAGCACAGTCAATTTTAATTTAATTTGCTTCTTGAATTTCTTATACTTACTAAAATTTACTCTATTTTATTAAACATCTAACGTTTAGCAATAACTGCAGTTTATTGCATTTTTACATTATGTTGAATAAAAGCCCGCTGTTTTACAGCGCGCTCTATCGTTTGTTACCTTTACCTTAGTTAAAAAATTTAGTGCGTGTTGGAACTTGTCGATCAACGTGAATACAGCCGCGACGTAATGTTGTTTGTTGTCGTAAACAACACCTGAGTCCTGAAAATTGTTTTTTAATAACTATAAAAAGTTGAAATAGAAGTATTAGTGAAGTTAAAATTAATGAACAGGTTTAAAAATCTTCATTTCGTTAAGTCTATATATGCGTTTGTACGCAGAGAATGCGTAGTGTGTAACGTATTAAAAACGAAACAAAGAAAACCGTTTAAAAATGTAATTATTGCTCAAGTAAAATAATCGAATTGCGAAAAATGGCGCGAGGTAGAAGAAAGAAGACAGTTGTGAAAAAAGATGCTGGTACAAATAAGTACTCTCTTAGGACTCGTCGAAGTTCCATGAGAGTCAATTTAAGTTATGTTTCCAACATATCAGAGCTGGAAAATAGTTCCCTAAAAAAGTCAAATGGTGATATTAATGAAGTGGTATTAGAAGAATTATCATTACCAAGTGACTCATTGGAAAGTGTAAGCAAAAATGTGTCAAACAGGCCAGTCGAAAATGATACCACTGCAACTCCTGCAAGTGTAGCGAATATTACTGTGATCAATAACGGTGACCATGACTTGGCCGATTGTAACAAAGAAACAGATGTAACTCAGAACAATTCCTTGCAAATTATCAAAGAAAAAGAACAGCAACTAAATAGAACATGTATGCGATTGAAAAATGCTATAATGAATAAAACACAAGCATTGTTTGATAAAGAAAATGAACTAGCAATAAAAACGACTGAAATTTTAGCAGCCCAATGTTCATCCCGTACTAGTCAAACAAATGAAACAGATCAAGAAAGTGATAATGATAAAAGGTCACCTAGTATCAGAATTGATATAGGAAAAAATAATCAAATCATTATGACAGGTGACGGAAGAAAAAGAAATCCAGTGCAAGTGTTAGTACACAAGTCACCAGAAAGAGAAAATGCCCAATTTAATGAAGATACAGAAGAAGAGGACATAGATTGCAGTCAAAGCATTGCAAGTACACCAAAAAAATCTAGAACAGAAAGTAAAGATGATGAATCTAGTGAAACTAGTATGTTAACAAGAATCCCTGTTGCCAGATTATTTACTAATGATAATGATCCAAATAATCCTATGTCTGAAATAAATAATTTAGTAAATAATAATGTAAATAGTCCAAAGAGAACTGATCTAAATATTGACAATGCAAACAATGTAAATAATACTTCAGGAACATTGAATGAACTGAATTATCCAGTTAGTCCTATTTTAAGTCAAGGTACTAGAAGATCTAGACTTTCCCGCCTTTCTTTAAAGAAAAAATCTAAAAAAGCGACAGAAGAGTCTTCAAAATTATCTACCTCTACATCGAATGAAAGTTTTATAAATAAACTTCCAATTACTTGTTCCTCTTTTCTTGAACAAGGTAACACTAATAATAGAGATGTGATCTCTAAAAATTGTACAACTATTAATTTAAATGAAAAATCTCACTCAAGAGTTAATCAGACTATAAATGTAGAAGATAATGAAAACAGTAAAACTATAAACATCGAGAATTCTACTGATTCTACTATCAAGTCACACATGGAAATTACCACAATTTCATCAAGAATGCCAATAATTCGTAGGTCTTTTCAAAATATAATTAGAAAGTCACTTAAACTTGAAAATTTACCATTTGTAAATGAAAGTATTCAAAATTCAAACGCTACTCAAAAAGAAAAATCACCATCTACTGATCAAAGTAAAAAGTCTAGTTTAAACAATCAAGACTGCAGTGCCAATACAGTGCATACTTCATTAAATGTAAATACCTCGTTGGATCAGATTAATTCAGGAGAAAGTATTATGCAAAAAGAAAATCAAACTCCAAATAATTTGAATGAGATAAATAATAAAAGTAATCAAACTGATGAAAATGAAGCAATTATTCAACGCCAAAGTACTTATACAGCTCGCACTTCTATGCAAGTAAATACTTCTCTTGATTCTGTAAGAAAATCAATCGCATCAATTTCTACTGTCACGCTAGAACAAAATAAGATTAATAAAATTCTATCTAAAACATTATCAAATACTGACAGTAATAAAGAAACAGAATGTAGTGACAAAATATCCGAACCATTAAGTAATCAAGAAAAAAATCACAGTAGTGGAATTAAATCCCGACAACCAAGTACTAGTACAATTCGTTCGTCCTTGAAAGTTAACACATCCTTGGATTCAGCTAGATCTTCAATTCCTAAAAATTTATTAGATTATAATAAAATACTTTCAATGGTAGAAGAAAATACTCACAAATTCAATGAAAGTGATGCAAGTAAACATACCTCAAAAAATCAGTCTTCAGATAGTGATAGTGAACTTGAAAATATGTCTTTAATGGAAAGAATAAAAAGTCATTCTACAAACAAAAAAAATGAAAAAAACGACAAATTAAATAAATCAGAAACAAATAGAAAAAGAAAATCTGATGAAGTTCAGGATAATGCATCTAAATCTTTGAGAAAATCTGTTAGAGTGAAGAATGCTAAAAAAGGTGTGAATAGAAAGTCTGATGTATCTACAAGTATTTCACTGGATAAGTCAAGAAAATCTACTAATACTAGCTCCAATGAATCAAGTGTAATAGAAGCTACACCATATCCAGTAAGTCGATCTGTTTTGATGAAAACAATGATTAAAAACAGTATTGCTATGAATACTCTAGATCCTAGAAAATTAATAGATTTATCCTCTGATGATTCTCATTCTGAATGTCAAACAATTATAAAAAGGCTAACAAATTCTACATCCAAAAAGTGAGTATAAGTTACAACATAAATGAGTTTAAATTAGAATCTAATAAGTCATTTTAAATGCAAACAAAATTATTTTTTTTAGACATAAAAAACCTCAAAATAAAGAAAAGATGCAAACTCTATCATTATCGGATACAGTTGTTCTTAGTTCTACGGATGAAGTATCGAGTGATTCAGAACAAGAAAAAGAACCAGTCATCATAGAAGAGTCTTTAAATGAATCTGATAAAGATGCAGCAAAAACAGAAGAGAATCTTATACAAGAATCTGAAAATAAAAAAGGAGTAATAAAACGAAAGCTATATCCATTAAGAGAAAATTCACAATTAATTTCCTTTAGTCCTTCTGATTTTCATGAATCTTTGAAAAAATCAGAAATTGCAGTAACCACAGTAAAAAGGAAACGAAAACAAATTAAAAAACGAAAAGAAGAAAATAAAGTGATAGAAAAAAGTCCAGAAGCTGCCATTGAAAGAGAATCTATTGAAGAAAATGAAATAACTCCAGAAATTTCAAAACCAGTAAAGAGGAAAAAGAAAATCACAAGTAAAAAAATAGTTGTTAAAAAAGTAAGAAATATGTCTATAATAGATACTATAATACAAAGTGATAAAGAAACACCACAACGATTAAGCGATAGAAATTCATTAAGAGAATTTGATTTGAGGAGATCGAAGCAACGAAATGAAAAATCTCGTAAAAACAGTAAAATTATTATTGTTTTAACGGGATTATCAAAAGAGTAAGTAATTTTATAAGAGCAACATTTTTTAAAAGAATTTATTTAAAATATTTTTATCTAACTGGTTTATGTTTTGTTTTCAGAGAAAAAGATTTAGTAAAATCTGTGATTAAAGCCTTAGGATCAGCTACTTTGGAAACGACGGTAACATCGCGTACCACGCATGTAATTAGTTCAGGAATTCGAACAATTAACTTATTGAAGGGTATAATACGAGGCTGCTGGTTACTTAGTACGGACTGGGCTCTTAAATCACTAGAAAGTAAAAAATGGTTGGATCCTGCTCCTTATGAAATGTGTCATTTTTCAAAAGCAGTCCAAGTAAGCTTTAAGCAAAACTGTTAGCAAAACTGTAACAATTACATTTTCATATTCACAGTGCTTTTAATGTTAATTTTTGCATTTTCAGGAAAATCGTCGAGATCGGCAATTATTTGGTAAAGCATATGTGCCAGAACTTTTTGTAACATGTGGCTTTATTTACATTGAAAATGGCACCTCACCGCCCACTTCGGCTTTAAAAGAGTTAGTGAAAACAGCAGGAGGAAGAATCACAGAAGATCCTACACGTGCAGAGATTGTTATCGGTGTAGAAGGTTTGAAGGAAATATGGATTTTAGATTCTATAACTACAGGTGAAGTACAGCCTACTGTTCAGTACAAACGAAATTAAGCATAAAACACTTTTCTTATATAATCAGTAAAAAATCATAGATCTATTTTTTGAGAAATTAAGTTGACCTATTGTTAAGTCTAGATGATGATGTTTGATTAACGATAGTGTTTTGTATTTATAAACGGTACATATTTATTCAAATATCTTTAAATCAACTGTGAGATTATTTACAAAAATTATAAAAGGGAACAAGTACAAACTGTAAATAGTGTGTACAAGATAGAATGTAGATAATAATATTATATTTTATTTTGAAGACATTAATGAATCTGATTTTTTTAGTTATATAATCGTTTGGTTTTGTGAAACCTATTAGCATATTGTTCCTTGAGATTTCACAGTGTAACTCAAAGGCCGAAACAATTTTTGACTTTCGATTATTAATTCATTGTATAATGCGAAAAATAGAAAGTATTAAAAAATATTTTTATATTTATTTTGTATTATACTTTGTAAATAGCATAGTTATAATCTAGAATTAAAGGCTTAAAGCCACCTTTGTTAATGATTTAGAGTCTATATTTATAATTATTTATATAAATGTGTATAAAAGAGATTTTTAATTAGTTTAGTGCACTATTTAAGAATGGCATACATTCAATTTCTCAAAACTTTCATTTTAACCATAAATGTAATTTGATTTTAATAGTTATGCAAATATTTTATTTATCATAAGAGCATCTTGAAAATAATATATACATAAACTTTTCAAGCAAAAAATGTATTGTATAGTAAAATAAAAGAAATTATGAACGATAATACTTCAGTTAATTTTATATTAATGTGTATCATTGAAAAATTTATTATTCGTTTTGATTACTTTTGAAATAGTCATTAATCTCTGTATAATTGCGTGATTTCAAAGAAATGACGACGTGGCTAAACATATTTCAATACTCTATAAAGAGAGAAAAGAAATCGCAACGTCGTCAGAAGAGAAAGTGTACGAAATTGATGTAGAACACACAATGTAAGATATCCTTCTTTGCGAACCGTGACGATTCATGAGTCATTTCTTTGTATAAAGTAGCCGAAGTCGTCGAGGTAAATGTGATTTTCTTAATCGCGTCGTACCATATTACTTCCTTCTTTTCAGAATAGATAATGAACTTGCAAAAGTTACCTTATTCATGGAAAGCATAATTGATCCTTATTAGTAACGCTACTTGGTCCTTCAGTTTACTTGGTTCTCAAAATTTATGCATTTATTGCGGGTCCGTTCCTGTAATCTGATTTTACGGCCTTATTTAAGCTCTTCGTTAATTAGGCACCGTAAAACCTTCAATCGAAGCTTGCGTATATTTTTGGAGAAATTTACTTGGCCTATAAGTGATTTCAGAACAAAAGAGTTTTTATAAAATTGATGTCATCATTGTTTACCTATTTAATGGAGAACGCGGAGATACTCCAATTCTAATATTATTATTTTGTATATCCGTTATCATTTGCTTGCTGCAGATTAAAATCAAAATTGATAGTATTTAAAGCACAAACTCTATTTCTACTTATATTAAACCTCTTACTATAAATGTTCATAAATGTCACCCTTTAAAATCGAGGTCAGTAATTTCATTTAAAAATCACTTTTCCTAAAATTCGTTGAAGATTTTTTTCCTCAAAGTCGTTCGTTATACAAGAAAAAAAAGATTCGTCATGTTCCAGCTTATCATAATATATTTTTTTTCTTTGACTCCATTACAATAACAGAATTGCGATATCTTATCTTATCAGATACTCCTTTTTTACTTAAGCTGTACAGAAACCGAATCATAAAGCAGGAAGTTCGTCCATTATCTCCAAATTATAAGTTAATTTAATTTTACGTCGCGACATTCTTCGACTTATCTTTTAATTTATTCAAGATTAAATTCTTATTTTCATTATATATTTATATACAGGAAAAATTAAAATGGAACACGTAATATTTAAATTACATTAAATTTCTCTTTTTTCTTATTGTTATCAAACACTGTGTAAATACAATTTCCAATAATTAGTATGTGTACATATGCCTGGCGTCATCGGAAGTTTTTATTACACTGTTTATAAATTTGTAACTTACTACATTTCTAAATCTATCGACTAATCTCAGTATTATGCTACTATTGACGATGTATTGTAAATTGCTTTGAAAAACATTTGCGGCGCCATTAAAACATTTATAAAACGTACACATCGAGAACAGAGCAATAAAAGAGTAAAAAAACATTTGCTCCAAAATGCATTTCGGAGCAAGCGCTCGCGGCGTTCAATTGCTCCATGTGCCGCAGGTTCAATTCGCAAAGTAGCCTTCTAAAAATAAACCCTCCTCAGCGTTCAATCGGCATTCACCCACCCTACGACACCCACGCAAAAGCTGCCCCCGTCGAAACGGAAAAGAAAAAACAGCGGCGAGCCACCACCAGGCGGCCGCGATGAAAATCAATGAACTCCACCCTACCATTTTTCCATCAACCGCGAAGACGAAAATAAACACGCGGCCATTCCCGAGGGCCAGGTCGCGAAGCCTCGGCCAAACGATCGCAATCGACGGTGTGTGCCTATATACGCGGGGGGCAGGGTAAGGTTGGGCGCGAGTGGCTCGCGCGTCGCGTGAATCGGAGCAGACGGCAGACTTGTGCGCGCCGCAGCGAAAGGCGAGGAAAAAAACGGTACTGTATAGCGCAGGATAGACTAGTGTACTGTTCACCACACCACACTGCTGGCCAGTTGGAAGCAGATCGCCAGGAGTAGGGGGAGGAACGCGAGAGACTGGCACAGTGGGAAAGTGTCGGAGCAGCGCGGCGGTGATCTCGGGAGTCCGCATAGCCAGCTTGGAGGCGTATGTTCGTCGCGCGAGTGCTGCATGCTGCGATGTGTCATGTGTCAGGCTGACACGGGCCTGCTAACATGCCACTCTGCGCTCGACTAATAACAGCCGTGAGAGCAGCAGCCTGATCCCCGCGGAACGATGGGTCCGGACGCCAATTTCGACTTTCCGAAGTGAGTGTGTGCGCGGCGAACGCGTTTTCCGTTTGTTTTGGCACCTGCTGCGCGCGAGGCTTCCATGCTCGCTTCTACGCGTTTAGAAGGCGCGTACCTCGGCGATGAGGTCACTGCCGCGGCGTGAGCCTGGAGATGCATCTTTCTCCGGATGATAGAGATGCAGTAATCTGGCTTCGCGCGTTGCTTTTTTTTATTTTGAAAGTGATTGTGCGTTCGAGAGAATGACGCTGGTGTGTGTATGTGTGTATATAAGTGGCTGTGTGTGTGTGTGTACGCGCGAAGGCGTACGGCGTTACGCCACGATGACGCTTGTGATTGTTGTCTTAATTCGCGTTTCGTTATTATCCCTTTGTGGGTTAGACCGGGAGAGCAAGAGAGAAAGATACATGCGCAGCTGTAGTTTTTCCTCGCGAGCGAGACGGAGCGATATCATGACAGTTCTGGTATATTCCAGTAAGGCACTTCGAATTGACGCGAAAAGTTGCGGTGAAAGTTCTTTTAGTGGACGTAGAACAATTACTTAATTGCCAACTGTTGCTTCGGTCAGCGAAAATTGCGTTTAAATAATGCACGCGGCCACTTGGCCAACGATTTCTTATTACAAATGCCGTTTTGTGCACTTGAAATTTATATTCCAATTTGAATTTGCTTACCCGCTAACGCGTATTAGTCACTGTCATGTTTTTAGATATTTGTTAATGATGTCTTGATTAAAACCTGTTTATTATTTCATTTATCTTACACGTTCTGTATTGATTCTTTGTTCCATCAAGTTGTTTTGTTTCTTTTATAATTACTGCCATATGTCGGTAAATGCTCCAAAATATTATTTCTTTATTATGCCATGTTTATTTATTATTGTTTCTTTTTTTCGTATTTTAAAATTACTTTTTTTAGCTATAACATACCTACAAATGAGTTTTATTCTTGATCAATATATTGATTTAATTTAATTATATAATTGTTAAGATAATATTTATTATTTTAGCACAAGTCAATATACAAACCCACCCACGGAGACATGTGTTCTAGTTAACAGGAACACAACATTAATCACAAATTTATATAATGGAGTACCTGACAATCTTCTGGTGAATACTATTGCTTTTATTGTAAGTATAAAAATTAATTCTTATGCAAATAATTGCAAATCTATAGATATTTTATATAATTTTATTTTGCTTGAATTTATAGGTTTTGGTATTATTATTTGGTTTACTTCGGAAAAAAGCATGGAACTATGGTCGATTGGCACTTCTGCACAAAACAGAAAATCGGTGGATGGAATTATTTTATGGAGATAATGAAACTAGAGAATCCGAAGTAACATGTATCGAGGCAACAGTCAACTTACATTTATCTCATACAGACAGAGGATTTTTATCATGGATGAAAACAGCCTTCCAATTACCGTAATAATTTTTCCTACTTTTATTTTTTTTTAAAAACATACATTTTAAAAAATACGTTATATTTGATTTATATTTTTATCAGAGATGAAGAACTGTTGAAGAGAGCAGGACCAGATGGATTACTTTACGTGTCATTCCAGCGTCATTTAATAGTTTTAGTTGGTATAATGTCTGCAATTTCAATTTGCATAATTTTACCAATAAACTTTCATGGAAACAGTTCTGGAGATGTGCACTCATTTAGTCATACAACAATATCAAATCTTGATTCGCAATCTCCTTGGCTTTGGGTACATACTTTAGTACTTTTATCATATCTACCAATTGGAGCTTGTGTAATGAGACATTTCTTAAAACAAGTAAGTTAAAATAAACATAAATTTCTCTGCCAATGTATTAATATATAATATAAATTATTCTACAGGTAAGAGATATGAAACCAGCTGGTGAGCTAGCAGCAAGAACACTGTTAATTACTGAAATCCCAAAACATCAGTGTAATGTAGAGGGACTGACAGAATACTTCAAGTTAGTGAAATGTTTTTATAATAAAATATAAATTATTTTTTGTTTGTATTATAAGTGTGAAATATTACTTGCAGAGAAGCTTTTCCAACGTTAACAGTTGAAGATGTCGCGTTAGCATATGATATTAAAGAACTTTCAAAACTAGATGCAGAAAGAGATTGTGCTGAGCAAGCAAGGCTTTACTGTGAAAATTATAACAGAAGAAAGGGGCCATTAAAACTATATCCTCAGTGTTGTGGTCAAGTTATAGGATGTTGTTTCAAACAAGTAAGTCATACAGCATAATTTTTATTATTTTTGTAACTTTTATATTGATTTTTGAACACTTATATTGATGAAAGGACGAAAAAGTACTATCAAATTAACTTAAAATACTTATTCATTAATCTCTTATGGAATAAAATTATTTTTTCACATTAATTTTTAAAATTTATGATTTTTAAATATTATGATAAGTTAATGTACAATATTTTCATCAGAAACAAGTGGATGCGCTTGAATTTTATACAGCGGAAGAGGCTCGATTGACCTCTCTTGTGGAAGAAGAGCGAAAAGTTGCATTAAGTAGACCAATTGGTGTAGCTTTTGTAACATTAGGTATAACATCAGAATTGAAAACTATTAAAGCTCTGAAATGTGAGCGAATTTTCAAAATGTGCAAATTTTTTCCTAGGAACACCTGGCGCCGCAAGGACCATGAGGCGGCAGTTGCGTTCATCACCGTCAATTAAATGGATTGTCGATTACGCACCCGCTCCCGCTGATATATTTTGGGAAAATCTAAGCATAGCTAGACCTTGCTGGTATTTCAATGCAATTTTAATCAATGCCTTCTTGTTCCTTCTGACATTCTTTGTCACGACTCCTGCTGTAAGTATACGGTTATTGTATAATATTTATAATTGCGGATCAAATGCATAATAAAAGCGTTAATTATACAATTAGTTTTATTTCTAAGATATTTTAATTTAAGAAATAGAATAAAATTGTTTAATCCATTTAATCCATTTGTAATAAACTCGCATCTATAACAAACTCATAACACTTTCTCAACGTGAATGAATTTTTTTTTATTGCCAGTTATAAGCTCACGTTGAATAAAGGCCACATTAAAATTTTTTCTACGGTTGAAATAACTTGGGAAGTTTATTAACTCTTTTACGTAACCGCAAGCATTGCGAAATCGTATAATTGTTAGCTCAATGCGCGCGGCAGTAGCAATTATCGTATTTTTTTTTATGATCGATTACAGTTCGTGGTGACGGCTGTGAACAACCTGCCGACGACCGGGGAGATAAAGAAGTTAAGCCCATTGGTATCGGCTTTCCTTCCTACGGTGCTGCTGGTGAGCGTAGCCGCCCTGATGCCGGCCCTCGTCGGTCGGAGCGAGTCGCTCGTTCGGCACTGGACGCGGAGCGGACTCAACAATGCCGTTATGAGGAAGACCCTGCTGCTCTTACTACTGATGGTCTTGATTCTGCCGAGTCTTGGTTTGACTAGTGCGCAGGCCTTTTTCGAGTGGACTGTGAAAGAGGGAAATAACACCGATCGGTGGAAGTGCGTCTTTTTACCTGATCAGGTAAGATGCTAATTTTTGATATTATTTTAAATGAAGGAGTTAAAATTTATTAATGCATATTGTTTAAATAATTTCAGGGTGCATTGTTTGTAAATTATGTAATTACGGCAGCCTTACTCGGAAGTGGTCTGGAGCTCGTTAGATTCCCGGAGCTCGCGCTTTACACTTTTAGATTATGGACTGCGAGAAGTCGAGCGGAGCGCATTTACGTTAGGAAGGCAGTGCTGTGGGAATACCCGTTAGGTGCCCATTATGCTTGGCTGCTTCTGGTATTCACTATGACTACTGTTTACAGTTTAGCATGTCCACTTATCACACCATTTGGACTGCTCTACATGTCAATTAAACATTTAGTGAGTATCTTTTTGCATAAATTAATCATGAATACTAATTTTTCAGTTATTGTTACCGGCACATTTTGGTAAATGATTGATAAATGCTTTTTGCTTTTAATGATTAGGTGGATCGTCATAATCTATGCTTTGCATACGGACCAAGTGTTGGCGGTGGTCAGTTATCCGGAGCAGCAGCGCGTGCGGCCGGAGCTGCACCTGTTCTCGCCCAGGCAGCGTTTCTAGCCTTAGGTCTCGTGAGAACAGGTTTGTCATCTTTAGCCGCTGTTCAACTGGTTGGGCTGGCAGCCAGTATTCTAGGTCTTGTCACCGGCGCTACTTGGCCTTCTTCAAAGCCCAAGGTATTTATATTCAATCATATTACAAAAAAAAGTTAAAGCGCTATGCGCTTATTTCTGCAAACAGATTACACACTATTCTCTCTAAACAGGTCATGCACTAATTTCTGTAAATATTAAATCATTCCGCAACAGAAATTTGTGTTTAATTAACAAAACATTTCGAGCTAACCCTTAGAGTTTAAATAAAATCATATATTCAAAATCATTGATATATTGAAACATAATGTAAAATTTATAGAATCAAACATCTAAACGAGATTTGTCAGCGGGTCAGCATTTCGTCGCTCCAGTACTACGGAAGAGACTGAATGTTGGCAGCCCGGAAGAAACAGTTTCTGTTTCTACATCTGTACAAAGTTCACCAAGTACGAAAGTTTATACTACAAGTTCTTCCGCTCAAGGAAGTCCAAAATTATATCAGGATTACGGTCGCGAACCAACTAATGTATAACTCTGTACATTAGCAGGCTGTTATGTTTTTTTTTAAATATTTTTTTTTGATAGGAACAAGTGATTAATCGGTTGTATCAATCGGTAATTTAGAGAAGTGATGGAACATTGAAGTAGCAGAAGTAAACATCTAACTTATTTAACATTCGGAGTTGGTAAAAATTGATATTATTGTAAAATTGATATTACTATAAGTAACTTTTTACTAAAAAAAGGTGCAGAAATAGAGATAGTTTTCCCATTACCGATTAAAACATAGATTATTGTTAGGACTGTTGATCGGTAATTGAAATGCTTATCTCGCATATAGAAAGATTGAAATTAATTTTTAGCAAAGAAAGCGTTATTTTATTTAAAGAAATGTAATTAATTTAACGATATTTAAAAGCAATATGCATAGATATTCTACATATTTTATTAGTTGATTTTTTTACTGAATACTTTACAGTTTTTATCTCAGTAAATCATAAAACTTTATTGCATGATTTCTAGAAACTTGTGAATTTATTATGCAAACTGAATTGTAATATATTATAGTTAAATACATTGATCCATATAGTAAATTTGATAAAAATAAGCTGACGATTAATTTTTAAATGTAAAATTTATGCAGTGTACATTATAATTCTTGACATTTAAATCCAGGCAGTCTTTTAAACTTTTACATTTTTTATCGAAATGCTATCACGCACATATATCACGGATCATTTTTTAATTTAATAAAAATATATCAATTGCTTATGCGTGATTTGTATTTCATTTTTTTAAAGTATTATGATAGTACTTAAATAAAAGTACATGAGTCAATCAATGTATTACACTAAGACAAAGAATCTCGTTTAACCTTGTTTTGTATTGTGAACATTTGTCTAAAATAATTTTACACAATTTTTTTTATTCATTTAGTTTTAAAAGATTAATATATCATTATTATATTTTTTCAAAATCCCAAGTCAATAACTAGTTTGGAAGGAAGTTGTTGATCCAGGATGATAAAAATATAAATGCAGAGATCTGTGTGATGTAAATGATGTGTAGTATATTTTTCTATCGTAATATAATGTTACATAGATAAATTATATTAATCTTTTTGACACTTACTTAAATCAGGCCTAATGGTCACGCTCGCTTGTACACTATTTTATGTAAAAAAATGAATTAAAATAAAAATCGCTTTGCCTGGTACATTATTTTCAGTCTCAGATTATAAAAAACAAGTTAACACGTAAAGAACATGAAAGGATTAAACCCCCGCACATATTATTTTTCTAAGGGTCTTATTAATTACAGAAATTACTGTCACAATTTACGGTATTAAAGAAAATTCAATGAACTATCTACTATTGCGTATCTACAAATATGAAGATATATTACAACTTTTTGTGCAGTCATTTTCATTGTAATGTTTCTTAAAAAAAAAAAAAAAAAATAAATAAATAAATAATTCGCATTCACAATTTTAAAGTAAATTTTTTAATTCAAGTATACTCAGTTCTTATCTTCCATTTCATCATCTTACTCTTACAAAACGTCATAATACAAAAAGACAAAAGTCACGTTAAAAAGATTAGCTCTAAATTGTACCCTCCCTTGACTTCCCTCCTATATAATTTTCGAAGTTTAAAGGTAGCGCGATTGTTTTAAGCTATACAGTACATGTTATTGTACACACTTCATTTAGGATGTGATAATGATATCTCAATAGGATTCATTTATGATTTTTCATTGAAATTAAAATTAAAGTTCTATTTAAATTATTAAAATTAATTCTTAAATTAATTTTGTACAACACATTTTATGTAAAAAGTCGTAGTTTTATCTAGTTTTGTAAAATAATAACTTAAAATACTTTTAAACTAATAATTTAAAATAACTTAAAATATTTTTTTGAATAAATAAAAATGTTTCATTTAAGAAAAATTATTATACAATGATTATTTTGTTCACGAAATTAACTAGTTAATCCGTGTTGTCAGAATTCTAAACCAAACTTACTCTACACTATCGCGTAATCTCGCACTAAAATCACAATTACTTTCAACCACCAAGGTTCGTCAATTAAAAAGTACATGATAAAATCTAAGAAACGTAGTCTCTAAAAATATCTGATTAAAAGCCCAAAATCGACGTAAAAGTTTATAAAAATAAAAAGAAGGCTCGATCGAAATTTACCAACAAAAAGTCTAAAACGCGAAAAAAAAGACAAAATCGTCTCGAAAGTGAACCCGAGTGCATCCACCTTGATGGTATAATCGCGGAGGTGCCATCTCAAAAGCATCGGGCGCTCCGTGCGGCGGTGGCAGGCTGGCGTGCTTCATCGCCTCTTGCGCTTGGCGGAGCTGAGGAGGGAGTCGGTGATTCGCCGGGCTCACTTGACGATGCCGATGATGGCGGCTATCTGGTCGAGGGTAAAGTCGCTCTCGGCGCTGCTCTGTTTGCTGCGCCGGCGACGCCTGCGCCTGCGGCGGCCCTTGCCCGCCGGACTGTCCGGGCTCAGCGGCTCCTCCCCCTGCACCTCCGCCTCCGCCTCCTCGTCATTGTCCTCGCGCTGAGACTCGTCCTCTTCGCCGTCCTCGCTGCTCACCTGTACCTACGGGGGGCACACACTTCAGCCTTATCTGTTCTGTCTCAGCTTCGTACTGCGTTTTTTTTGTCGTTTTTTTTTATATTGCATTCTGTTTTTCAAAATGTGACCGCTGCTTGCAGTTTTGGAATGTTTCAGTTTCAATGTACTTTTGTATGAGTTTTGCTTGCTTTTTTTGTGCCATTTCGTTATAAAACTGATTTAAATAGTCGAATTTTTTGTTGGATGAAATAAGTTAAATAATTTTCTTTTTATTTTGAGCGCAACAGTGGATGAGTTTTTTGTTTATTTGGTACGCTATAATTATTGATGATGTTAATAAAAGATAAAAAGCAACTACGTACATGCATACTACATGAATTTGAAATTTACAGTAACAAAGAAAATTTACAATAACTAAAATTTTTACTAATATTACAATTAAAAATTGTTCACAAATTTATTTTATTTATTCATTACAAATGAAAAAAAATTAATTATTAATTTTTTTTCTCTTTTTTTTCAGATATAATTGATGTTGAAGAATATAGTGATTGAATGATTGATGATGCCATAATTATGAAATTCAAATTCAGTAAACATTTTCATCAAGATGTTTAAAAAAAAATTTCATCGATTTATCAAAGTTGTAAATTTTATCACATTACGAGTTATTTTTAAAGATATTTTTAATCGATATCGTGATTGAATCTTTCTTACATTATTAATATTGCATAAACTGCAATATACATTTATTTGTTTAATAAACAAATTAAAATAATTATAATGATTGGACCATTCTAATTTCTACAGACACATTTTCCTTCATTCTAATTGTAAGACAGTTATCATTTAAGTATCGAAGGTAAATAAAATTGCCACACAGCAAAAAATTTAAAATTGCATTCAAGGTTAGCGAATGTGTAGGTGTAATTTTGATTTTTTATCATTAAAACTTATCTACTTAAGAATTAATTCAATCAACATAAATCTACTTAACAGTTAATTTATATTGTTTTTTATTACTGAACATTATCCATTAAATCATGATGTAGTATTAAATAATTTCAATTTAGTTATTGTAATAAATAAATTTAAAAAAAAATAAAAAATATTTTAGACATTATTGAACAACATATTTAATGGACATTCCATTAAAAAAAGGACACATATAGAGGGTATAAATAATATAACATAAATTGTTATAGAGAAATAATACAAAAAATACTTCCTTCATAAAACACATTATTTTATAAAACAAAATAATTTTAAAATGTTACATGATGCAAATGTTATATGAACATATATACGTGCAGAGAGTGTATTTATTTTACAATATAAACAAATCATTCTCATAATTAGAGATCAATTTTTTATATGACTATGTATAATGTATACATATTTTAGTTTGATCTACTAACATCTATGAGTTACATTAGAAATGTAATTGAACACAGCATTATCAAGATACATAAATTCTTAAATACGCGTAAAATAAATGAAGCAGAAAGTGAAAGAGAGAGAGAGCGCAAGGAAGAAAAATGAGATATAGATATAAATCTATATTGCATGAATTTCATGATGAGAGACTAAAAAAAAGATCGCTTACAATATTGTGCATGTAAACAAAATTGTCGGATTAAAAAGAAAAAAATCTATTCATCCTCACATTTCACTGATCAAATAAAAAAAGCACACGTCCATTTAGAAATTATGCTCTTTAAAAAATTCGATTTCACCACAACATACTACACGATTTAAGGCATTGCACAATAATTGACATAATGATTCTCTAGATTTAGATTCGCAATGTAATGTTTCTACTTTGACGGAAATTTCCATGGCAAAACAGGAATGTGCGGGAAAACAACGAAACATTCAGTAATAGCGTTTTAATAAAGGTAAAGTCTTATTCTTTTTAGTACTACTCCCGCCACCATCTCGTGCTTTGCCACCACCGCCAACTTTTTTATGGTTCTTGTTAAAAAAGGACTATATTTTATATTTTATCTAATTACTGCTTATATATTTTATCTTACAACCTCAACTGTTAAATGAATTATAAATGTAAATCAATACTTTTCAAGAATTTAACAATTCATTACTGAAATATTACTGAAATATATAGAATAATAATGTAACATAATGTAAAACTTATCATATTATCACTATAACTTAAATTATAATAATAGTCTTTTCTACAAGAAGCCATCAATGTGATTACATATTAATATTAAAAATAAAAATAGTACACCCATTCCGTAGCAGCATCATTCAAAATAAAAAAATTGCCTACCTACGAAGAAGCATTATTCTGCAATCTTTTGAAGATCAAAAAGATTTCAACAATTAAATTGGAAAGTATACAATTATTGAAAAACTATTCAATTGATAATTTAGTTCATAGAACATTGTATCGACTTTACAGTTTTCCAAAAGATGACAGAATCGGCCACGAATAATTAGAACGACAAAATAAATTGGAATAAAAATAATGTACGCTATTTATAGTCGGTCATAGTCTGTCGAAGTGTTTGCACGTGTCTGCCGCTGGCTTACCTCGACGATGGTACCTCTAGGCGAAGTGTCTTCCGATTGCGAGTCCTGTGGCGTCGCCGGATTCGATGGAGATGATGTTTTTCTGGTTTCAGGAACTTTATCGCATTCGCTGGCATTATATTCGGTTATCATAGCATCGTCGTCGACTTCGCCATCATCGTCCATTAAAGCCTCGCCCATGTCTCCATCTCTGTAGTCTATTGCATTATCCATATCGTGATTATAGCAGATCAGAGTTCGGGACTCTGGACGTTCACGTAGGTTACCGCAGACATGCACTGGAATTTAAAGATCATAATTATTATTAATCTAAAGGTGGTTTTTATTTTTACTTTGCGATTAAAAAGAATTTTTATTCCTAAGGTGCATAATATATTATGAGAATTAATCGTACTTTGACAGAAAGCGTTGCAGCAATAACTGCATCGTATCGATGTTCTCTTGTAGCATTCCGCGCAAAAATGCCAAGGACAATGAAAAATTTGTTCGGGACCATCTTCAATAGCGATGCAATGCGGATGATAACATTTTCCACAAGTTTTTTGATCACATCGATACGCCTCATCGGGATTGTCGATTTTCAGATCACAATTCCAACACATTACATTTTTTTTGTACCTAAAAAAGAAAAAATTATGCGAAAACTAAGAATCTGTCCTAAACATTAACAATTAATAAAAACTTACTTTCTCTGTTTTTTAACTTTTTCAGCCTTTTCAATTTTCTTTTGCTGTGCTAAACTAATTGGCTGTTTAGGAACTTTCAGACCTATAAATCCACTGCAATTGGGTGCTTTGCAAAGGCAAGGCTTTCGTGTTTCTCCATCACAGGCTAAATTATAATTAAAAGTTAACTCTTCGCCAGGCTCTATATCACGTAAGGCAAACAATCCAATTCGCGTGTCACCATTGACGGTCCACTTCTGAGTTTCGCAATTCGGTTGACAGGAATGATCTGACAAAAATAAAATGATTATTTCAATGAATCAATTGCGATTGCATAAAGAATACAGCACTTACTCATAAATCGACTTAAATTTCCCTTTGGTTCAGCATCTATCAATCTATTATTGTCGATGGTAAGAAAGTAGTAATTTTCGTTCTTTCTTTCTTTTTTCCGCTGTAACCTTAATTTATACTCCGCTTCATCAATTATTTCCCCGACGTACTCTATCACAAATTGTCCCGAACTTACTCTTTCTAATGATTTTAAGCCCCAACCTCTTTCTTCGGTATGCACAGGCTTCATTGCAGGATACTTTCTCTGTACAAATAATTGATTCTGGCATTTTTTACCAGCTGGACAATAATCCGGACTGCATTCTATAAACAGTGTACGGTTTATACAATCGGCTTCGGGTGAACATGGATTAGGCTGATAAGGATCGCAATTGCACGCAACCATACTATCAACTTCCGGGATTTTCACGTTTCCTACAGGTTTGTTTACCTACAAAAAATTCATGTTTTAGTTTAAATTAGTTTAATCAAAACTAAAATGTAGTAGTAAATATTTTACTTTTAATTTAACGTATGGAGGTGGCCTAAGATGTCGAGATCCGTTGTCTTTATCTTTGGCTAAGGCTTTTTCAAGTGTAAGTCTGTCGTGAAGATATTTTGCTTCTTCTAAAGCCTTTCTGTAAGATTCTTCAACTTTTTTCGACCCAATAACTTTTGTACTAGCATCTCCATCTTGAAATAGAAAAGCTTTCCCTCTGAAAATTGATATAAAATCATTTTAATTTGTTGTTATTGTTATTTTAATAAAAAATTAATTTTAATGATTAAATTTTTTTATTTTACCTGTGTATCCAATTGTAATCTCTTGTTCCTAAAAACATTACACAAAATTCACCAGTTTTGTGAGGCTTAATTGCAATATTTTGAGGAATTTCTTGTGGAAAACAAATCACAGAAGGCCACCAACGATAGTTTCCATGCTTCACCCAAACGACTTCGCCATAAAGTGGTAATCTACCAGTTTCACAGTCCTCACATATGAAACCACCTTCTGGTGCATTAATACCTAAAAAAAATATTTTATCACTATTATTTGGAAAAAAAATTAAATTTTAAAAATGTTTGAATTATTTTTTACCTAAACATTCTAAATGGAATGACATGGGACACGTGTCACAACAGATTAAACTTCCTCCCTCTGTACACAGGAAACACCAAGTTGCATTGACAGGAGGATGCAAGGATTTGTAGTGCTTTGGGCAAACTATTTGACTTCCAGTGAGAATATTTGAACCGGCTGGAAGGCACGAAATTGAAGCATGATATGTTGAAGGACACCTAATGCATCGAGCGAATTTCTCGTTCAAAGATCTTGGATGACTATTTTGCGGATTGTCGGAGACGCACGTGTGACAAATGTGATATGGGCAGATTAATCGACCTCCTTGCCACTGACCTTGTGGCCATGTTTTTAAACAGTCTAAATGGTAATGTTTGCCACAAGCTATGACAGAGCACTTGGCTCGTTCTCCATCTCGTTCGCGACAGACAAAACAAGGAGGTGCAATTCCAGATAAACAATCTATACATTTGAAAGTTTCATCATCAAACGATTCTTCCTCCTTTTCTTTGATTTTTTCCTTAATTTCTTTCAGATCTTCTTTGTAGGCGCTATTTTCTTCTATATCGCCAGCTTCACTAGGTTCTGGGCTTGATTCTCCCGGCTTTACACAATCAAGATGGAAGTAGGAGTAACAAGGCCCTTTGCATCTTATAAGTTTTCCAGTTTGTTCGCAAATTTGGCAAACTCGTTCGTTTTTCATTCCTCTGAACAGTTTGTAATTTTTTGGTCTTTTACCCATTTCCATGATCATTGAATCAAGTTCTTCCTTTTCAACTTTACATTTACGTTTTCTTACTGATTTTTCGTCTGATTCTCCAGACACAACGTCTTCTTGATCAGAAGATTCCTGCCTTACTTTAGATTTTCGCTTTCTAACAGTTTTCTCGGTTGTTTCTGACTCTACAGATGTAGTTTCTTCTTGATCTGACATCTCATCTTTTATCTTATTAACCTTTGTTTTCCGTTTTTTTGGCTTTTCATTCATTTCTTGATCAGACTTTTCCGGTTCTTGTTCAGACTCCTCATTTTCATTCTCATCTTCTTCATCTTCATCAACATCTAATGCATATAATCTCATTTCTTCTTCTTGCAAATAATCTGCTCGATATTTGCTACGTTCTAGGATACTCATATTATCCCATAAATCCAGTAAGTATTCTTTGACATCTGCTTCTGATGCTTCAGGGTCCAACGTCTCTGCTTGTTCTTTATTACGTTCACAAAAAATCTCAAAAACACCGTCTTTCCCGTCTTTTATAACTTTCTTTTTATTTTTAAACTTCCTTGCAATAGGAGCCTCGTCACTAGAATCTTTATGACTGGATGGAGGAGTTGGAGGTGTCTCTAAACTTACACTGTTTCCTAAAGTAGTTTTATTTTCTTTTGTGTCATCCAATTCCTCTTCTTCCTCAACCTGAAAGAGTAGTTTAATAATAATTAAAATATGAATAAATTTATGCAACTGATTTCTATTAATACTAACTTCTTGTTTGGCTTTTTTGGAAGAAACTTCTATTTCATCTATACTGATTTTTCTCTTTTTGCTACTTTCGATTACTGATTTTTCAGTAGAAGAAATTAAAGACTTATCTAAATCTTTATCTTTATCTTTATTTTTTTTGCTTATAGGTTTATATAACTCTCTTCTTACTTCAATATCTTTAGCCATCAAACCACTTGCTTCAGCGACAGCATCATCCCACTGTAACTTTAAAGTAGACTTGATGAGAAATCCTGAAGCATATTTAGCTTCTCTCTTTTTAATTTCAGGAGTTATTTCTTTAGCTCGTTTTTCAAAATCGTTTAGACCAAGAAAAGGTATTATGTTTCCAAATGGTACCCAGCTGTGGCGACCTTTGTCTGCACAGTAACGAACATGTATCAAGCGGAACTTTCCTAAAAAAAAAAAAAAAAAATCAATAATGCATCACCATATTGTTTCTTATTATTTCTAATTATTCTTATTTACATTCTTAATTATAATACAATTTAAAAATACATCGATACCAAATATTTTTTATCTTAAATGAAAATAAAAATGTCCATTTAAAACTTAATTATAAGCAAAAGTATTTTATATTTATAGAATGTTTGAATGTCCTTTACATTTTTATTAGTTTAAACTTAATGCAACGGCTTAGAAACCTTTCTATTTCTATTTAAGCTGCATTCATAACCAAGCAATGTGAAAGCAGAGTTGTGGTTATATTTATACTTTAAAGATAGTGTTCTATATTTAAAACTATCCATACCTCATAAGCTTCATGCTTATTAGTTTTAATAACAGTTTATTATTAATTATTAATTCAACATAAATATTTAAATCTGATATTTTTCATAAAAGACAATTTGCAAGAGCTGTACAAGAAAATATTTTTGCTAGTACAAAAATCAATTATTGAAACTCTGTTGGTAATAGAAATTTTAGTACTCATTTGGTATCAACAAGGAAAACAAAATAAAGTAAACAAAAAAGCTTTAATTATAATCAAAATGATTGTTTATTTTACGTTTTGATTAATTAGTTAAGTAGTTATTAAAATATTCATACTAAATTTTTTAAAATTAGATTTATATTTAAAGAATTTTAATAATATTGGAAAATAAACGGAAGTACATGTTTTTAATAATATTTAATCATATACTTTTCAAAATTTATTGATTTGGGAATTATAAGTAACAAATGAGATATATTTTTATTTGAATGTGAAAAAATTATTTTTAATTATAAATTTATTTTTAATGATAAACTTATTTTTAATAATCCTTTTGCACTTACCTTTTTGTAATACATATGACATGGTACCAGGATCCAGTGTGACTATACCAGGCCAAAATGGAAAACCTCCAATTTTAGCCCATACCAGGTCTCCTAAAGTCCATGGACAATTCACAGGACAATCTTCAATTGTTGCTTTATCATCTTCCATTTTTATAGAACTATCAAGGCTATTATTTAAACTATTATTCATGTCTACAGAAGTATCTTCCATTTTACATTCAACCTCGATGGTAGCACCTTCTTGCTGCACTATCTTTGGCATTTTTAAATTCTGTAAAATGCAAATAATATAACTTTTATCTATATATTTTTCAATTACAGATAAAGTGATAAAAAGCTTGCTAATTAATAATATAACAAAAATAAAAATAACGAGAATAAAAAAAACTGTACATAAATAATTGAACTAAATAGCGCATCTAAAAGTGCTTAAAAACCATTTAATCATTATTCACCAATATTAGTTTGCTAAAATTCTCCAAAGGTAACTTTTAACTTTTTTACAGAGACTCGATAGCAAGATACACAGTTTTACTTGACTCGTTATCAATACAGTTCCTAAGCTATACATGCCTTTGGAGATTCGGCATTTTCAATACTAAGAGACTTGGGTTTAATAGTTCTGCCGTAACGGCTAGTGCCTTGATAGAACTTAAGCAGCGATAAATTAGACTTTCTAACATCCTTGTCGTGGTTCTCTTGTTCTTCAGTAGTTGAATCATTCTTTGCAGTAGAGTCTTCCTCGCAGAAATCCATTGTTCAAGTATAGATCACCTGCACAGCACATAATTCCCCACGGATTGCAATTAGCAGAGGTCAGGTATTCGCTTAACCCCTCGCTCAAATAGTTACTTTTCAAGCGCAAACAAGAGCAGCTCCAAAAGGTCGAGCCAGACAAGCGAGGATGGTATATGCGTGTTATCGCTAGCCGCTTCGGATAACCTCGACGCGTCAGCTTGCGCCGCTGTTAAACATTCAGTAGCTGGCTTCGTCGGAACTCCGGATGCTTCCGACGGGGTTGGCCGATGGAATGCGACGCCGCGTCGCTCGGTCGCGGACGTCCGCGTCCGAGCTCTCGGAACTGACTTGCCACACGCTCCGAACGCGTTTCCCGCGATTTCTGACGACACTCGCGTGCCGCCACGGCTAACTACGTGCCCGTCGAATTCTAGCCACTTTGTACACTATGCAGTAACTTCATAACCTCACTCCTTTGTCTCTCTCGTTCCGCAGGTGCGTCGCCACGCTCGCGCTCGCTCTGTCTCTTTGTCATTCTTTCTGAGTGTACTTTGTTGCGCTTATTTACACAAGACTACAAGAGAATTTTGTGACGGAAAATGCCGAGGTTTCGACATTGCATCAGCGAGAGATGAAGGCTTTAATAATCTTCGCGTTCGCGCGATTGTCGTACGAAATTTAATTAAGTGAATTAAGTGTTATTTAGGATTTTGAATGAATATAAAGTACTAGAGGTAGTAAAAGTTATTCCTGGGATACGAGCGCTTGATTGGCCAACCGTGCCTAGTACAATGGCGGATGGTCTGGAGCGTCGACCAATCGGAGCAGCGAAATTTGTATGTCACGGTAATCGAACGCGATGCAGAGGAGCCTACTTTGTATTGCAAATAAAGAATGTTTAAGATAACAAATGATTAGTAATCAAAAATATTTTTTATATGTGAGCACAGCTGATTTACTTTATCTTTAACACTATTAAAAATCAGTTTTAATTTTATATTTGCAAAACAAACTTCTTTTATAAACATATTTTTTAATAACTAAATGTCAATTGAAAAAAATGTATTAAAAAAACATTTTTAATAAATATTGAAAATCTTATAAGTTTTGCAAAGTATAAAAAAACAATAAATTTCAATATATTGTCGCTCTTAAATTTCGCGCTTATTGTAACTCGATCGATAAATATTAAATAATAAATTGATTAAACTGTTTTAATTAACTGACACAAATATAATAAATATGAATAAATGATAAGTCAGTCACTAATTCGAATAAGTGAAAATAAAATGCAGAATACGTGAATATTTATTTTTTAAATAGTAAAAAATTAAACTTTTCGCGTTCAATATAAGTTCAAAGGGTGAATTTGCATTTATTCAGCACTGCATATTCATTTATTCGACTTATTTATTGAGTATTATGATCAGCGCGAATTTATATTCAACAAGTAAGTAAAAATAATGAATTGAACATTAATTAAACTTTCGTAAAAATAAAATAACAAACAAAATTTAATACTATATTTTCAACCCTTTTCCGAATCGCAAGTAATTCTTTCTCATTCTCATCAACGACGAAGAACATCCGCGAAACCCGACCTCCCGGCCCGTCCAAAAAAGAGCATGCAGAATTGCCAAGCGCGCCTGCAATTAACATATCGATTCGTCCCTCCTCTGGGCGCAAAACGGGCGACTGGTCGCGCGCGCGGTGCCGACCGGTCGACGCACCAGACAGAGACGGAACACCCGTACCCGCGTTAATGCCTGTATACTTACACAGACACACAGTGGCTCCTTTGTGAGAGTAGACGGTAGTCCGTCCATCCGTCCATCGATCAGGCGCGCGACCAGCTGCTTCGGGAGCAACACAGTGGCGCGCCGCGAGGAGCGAGTGGGTACTGCGCGCTGCAGCGTTCAGTCTTCGCTTTTCGGAGCAGCTAGCTCATCGAGCGCACGCACAACAGGCTCGCCGTCGCCCATCGCGCCAGCAATCGTGGAGGCTGCACCAGGTCCGCGCTCGCTGCAGGGACTCGAGTGGCCGCCTCGCCCCGACGCCCGGTGAAGTATGGTAGGCAAGGATGAGGACCTCGGCGACATCGACGACGAGAGCCTGGCGCGCGTCAAGCTGATCGCCGACAAGAAGAGGCAGCTAGAGCGGACGGCCGATCAGGTGGGCTCTCGTACTCGCACCTTCAACTTTATTTACAGTTCGGTGTATATTGTTTAACGCGTCGCTTTCTTTGTTTACGCATACATCGCGTTTATCTGCTATTCATATTTTCGCGTCGACTAATGGGGTGATGATCAATTGATTTACCCCGCGACGAAAGTTCGCGAAGCGACGAAAAAGCGATCGCGCGACTTAACGTCGTTAGCTTTGTTCTTGAGGAGTAGATAACATTGAAAGGTGTGGTAGATTCAGACATTTTAAAATGCATTTTATTTATCGATTTTATTGCACATGTGTCATAACTCACTTGTATATTTATATAAAAATAAAACTTATTGAAGCGTGCATAGTGTGCATTACAAGTGAAAGTCTGAAACTTTTACTTTTGTTTCACAAGTGCGTTATACAACAATACAATGCTTCAAATAATAATGTTTGATCGAAATAAATATAGTTTTTTTCGATTTATTTCAGCCACGCATCAATTTCGTTTAATTAAAATAAATTTAATGTGTAGCCAATTCACAGATACCAAGTTTCTGTTTAACTACGAGATAAAGAAAATTAAATGCAATTCAAAAGTAATTTCTACTTACACATTCATTTTTATTATGCTGTATTATAATTTTGCACATCTCCTTAGCGCACTCCACATTATTCTTATAATTAAGTGGCTGACGCGTGTTTGCTTAATTATTTATAGTAAGTAATCGATATATCCTGAATATTGCTGACTCTGTAAATATAGCAAGTTTTTAATTAATAATTAATATTCAATTCTTCGCACATTGCATAAATTGAAACTTGTAAATTGGTACTTACAAAGCCCTTTTATAATATTTACATAATTAAAAAGCATCCATAAATAAAATTTAATGATAAAAGTCATATAAAATTAAACTAAATTGTTCCTTTTTAATCAAGTAAAAAATAATTATCCTTGTGTCTTCGATTAAAATTCCACGACAATTGCTAAAAGTCCGACCACTTCGCGTGAAAAAAGGAATTTCAATTAAAAACTTTAATTAAAAAAGAAAGGGGAACACTTTGAAAGGTCATTCCAATTAAAAGCGCGCATTGCTGAAAAAAATAACGAAGCAAAAAGGTGTATATATGTATATGTGCGTACATCGAGAGGAAAGAGGGACGTGACTAATCGGATTGCGATCGCAGGTGCGCCAGAGCATCAGGGAGAGCTTCGAGCGTCTGTCGGAGGCGCTGAGGGGTCGGGAGAGGCAGCTCCTTCGCCAGGTCGAGGCCATCCACCGGCAGCAGCTGTCGCTCGTCCAGTCCAACTCGGAGTTGTCGCCGACGGTCTCGAGCCTCGACGCGGTGTTCGCCGGCGAGGCCGAGCTCGCCGAGCGGCTCCGCGACTTCGGCAAGATCGAGCTGGCCAACGGGATCGCGGTCAACGACTCGGAGCCCTACAAAGCCGAGGAGTACTTCGAGGCCGGCGAGGACGTCGTCAGCTTCGACAAGAGCCTCAAGACCGAGGCCGAGGAGTTTGATGTCAGCAGCGTCATACGCAGGAAGCGCGACAGCCACGGCAATCCCAGTCGCAACATCAGCATCAACCTCAATTGCACCTCTTGCGAGTCCTGCAAGTTCGAGACCAAAGCACAAGGTATATGTTTTACCTTTATAAAGCTTTAGCTTTAAAAGAAAGAGGCGCTTGCTTGTAAATTGGTTTTGTAATTTGTAAAAGAAATTTAAGAATAATTTGTACACTTGACTTTTTATAAAATATTTTTTAAACTATTTGATTCGAGGTTTTTTTTTCTAAAGTTTTAACGTTTTATTTCTTAGTTATAGCTGTGGCAGCGACGACAAAAAATCTCGACGGGAGTCCAATTACTCCGATTACTCCGGTTACTCCAGCTACTCCAAAGACGCCAAGCACCAGCTCGGATAGCTTCATTTTCAAAGAAAGCGACGACGAGCAATCTGCATTGAAGGAATGTCAGGACGACAATTCAGAAGTGAAAGAAAGCGATGACGAGGCTTTTACTCCGGGCGAAGCTGAATCTCCTGCGACCATCGATCGGCCGGTGAACCTTTACTTTGAGGACGCCAGAGGTACAAGCTGTGAAAACGATACTACTGCACAGAGTGTAAACAATGACGACGACGCTTCCAAACCGGAAGAGATTGTTGAAGATAGCGCAGTCACTAAAGCACAAGAAAAATTAAAGGACGGAGCAACGGAGCATCCGGTACAAATACAGCAGTGGCTCAAACAGATACTCGCGGAAACCGAAACCGAACCCATCATCCACGAGATCGGACAATTCTCCAAGATACCAAATACACGACTGTATCGCGAATTTCCAGTAGAAACATAAAAGTCTGATAATAGGAATTACTATTATACACAGAATAACAGCGAAGGATTGATTAGTATCTGGTTAGAATTAAATACAATGGACGTTTTGATTTACAAATAGCTACTTAAAGAATACCAAGTCCTATATGGGGCCAAAATTCCATTGATGATACATGGAATGTCAATCAAGAAGTCTGATTTTCCATTTAATCTAGCTATTGGTCTCTCTATCTTTACATCCTTCAATTACTATTACTATTATTTATTTATTTCTAGTATTAAGAAAAGCTATTGGACGAATTACATTCATGATTTGTACTTATTGTGTGCTGCATCCGCTAATTGCACGCGCTTTAAAGATTTAGTTGCCTCAAAACCATAAGTGTTAAAACTTCATGGAGCTGTACGAATTGTAAAATTGATTACGATGTAATAAGTTGTTGTGAATTGAATTAAAATAAAATTTTCATGGATTGAAATATATCTTTTAATTCTCTTTATCGATAATACATGAATAATTAAGCTCTCTATCTGTTTAATTTTTCTTCATCATGGTTTGAATCTACTGCGTGCACTTACTTCGCACGTATCGTACAAATATAATAAGTGTGCAAGATTCAGTCCGAAGGTAAATTGGTATATAAGAACATTTTGTACTATAGAAATAGCATTTTATAAAAATAACGGTGAAATATGAGAGCAGTCTGGCGGATAATACATGGACATATTTAAACTTTAAACTTAATTCCACGTGGCACTGATCCTATTTTAAATCAAATTAGCACAAATTGCTTTTTTGGTTGCAATGACATTCAAAACAAAAATAGTTTATTTGTATTTTTCATTTTGTTTTTTCTATGAAAATATTATAAAATTCATAGCAATTGCAATTGGTTATTATTTATTCAATACGTATTTATCTAATTTGCAAGGAATATAGAAGCATTGAGAATTTTGTAAAGATGCTTAGGTCGATAGGCTATTTGTGGTATATCATATTTTAATAGGACTAACTAAAGACGAGTGTTTTAAACACATGAATACTATTTCGATGTGTAGTTATCAGTGATACAGGACATAATCCAACAGAGTCAAGCTGATATACTATACTGCATATTTTCGCTAGCTTCACACGCTTCTTTTCATAACAAATCATTCATACTTGACCTATTTCAAGTAACAATCATACCTAATGTACTTTTTCAATTCCGTTATATCGTGTTTATTCGATAACTATGTTTATCGTCGATAGAAATACTAAAAAGTATTTAAATCAGAAAAATAAGATAAATTCTTGTTTTTTTAACGATATACAAGTTAACTTTTACTTATAAAACAAAACTGATGTTTCGCCTTTCACGGTATTTGTTTAACATTAACATTGTCTTTGGTATTAAAACATTTGTAATAGAAATAAAGCTGAAAATGTTATCTTCTCTTTTCTCTACAAGAAAATGATTTTATCATTTTCTTTTTCCTAATAATTCAAAATTAGCTATTTTTTCGTTGAGTACTTTTCTGTTTTTCAAACAATAGAAAATAATACTTCAATTGTGATACCGTAATATCTTAAAGTATTTACAGTTTTGCAATGATTTTTTTATAACTATTCAATGGACAAGTGTGTTCTCTGAATTAAAAAAGGAACTGATTAGATCGCATCAAAGTTAGAGCGCAGCTCGGGTCATAAGGAGGGAAGTGTATTGTGACAGAGATTTTCCAAAGTTCTCAATGCATCTCGCTTTTCTCTAATCCATCATTTAAGCGAAACTTGATAGAAAATCCAATCTTCAAAGAACGAAGGGATAAATGCACTATCCTTGGTCCACTTTACTGGAATAGATAGCTGCGATAGCACCTCTTCATACATCTTTAATGACTCTGGACATGAAGCTCCATTTCCCTAAAGGTTGATATTTAATTATTACACACCGGCCATAAAAAACATTTTATTCCGTTCAATTTTTCCTAAACTTACATGAGTCATGTATTTTCCTGTAGGTTTCAGGACCTTCATAGAAGAATTCAAAATTAGTCTAATAAAGTCCCAAGCGTCTCCGTGCGGTGTTGTACTTATCGGAATGTCGGTAAGATCACCAAAAACGTAATCGAACTGACGTCCTTCCTCAATCATATGAGTTAAAGCTTTAACACAATCTCCAACAATTATCTGAAAGTAGTAGATAAAATCGTCCATTACACTTTCATCCATATAGTTTAGATTGCCTATTAATATTAAACTCACTTCATAAGTAGCAGTCTTCTTCTTGTCTAAACAGTCGCCGCAAACACTTCTCATATATTGGCTGCAGGCTTTCATAACAACATCATCGATCTGAAAAATAAAGTAGAAAATGAACTTACTCGACCTTGTCACAACTTATTACGATTAATTTATACTTTTCGATGTAAAAGTAAACTTAGTTAGCAATATACGATAAATTCACCTCCAACATTGTAATATGCTTGGGATTTTCTTTCAGTAACTCCCAAAGCAGTCCACCATCGCCACCACCTAAGATAACGATTTCCTTGCCCTCGTAATTCTCCTTGCCGCGTTGCATCAGCGTCTCCGTATAGATGAGATCGGCCTCCGACATGTCTGCGAATTAGAGCGGAAAGATATTATCGATTGCCCAAAAAATTTGCGACGCAAAGATCTTTTTTTTCTACTCACTTTGCAGCTCGTCGAGGATGAGCAAGTTGCCCAGCGACTTCGAGTGGACGATCTGGACCTTTTGGTAAGGCGATCGCGCCTCGAAGACAAGCTTGTCAATATCATACTCGAGCAATCTTTCATCTTCGAAAAAAACGATGTTTAAGTTAAGTTAGGAAATTTTCGAGGAGTTAGTTTTATTTGTTAACGTGAATCATAATTCCATCAGTGATAGTTATATAAAGTAACATGTATATAGATAGACGTGCTACATTAATATCCATTTTTTTTTTTGTTTTTTTTTTTTTTTTTTTGTTAATAACATGTACCATTTACGATTCATTATATGTATATTAAAAAGACAAACTATTTAAATTGTTATCTTTTTCATTGATTAAATACACTAATTTTTGAATGGACATTGAAATAAATTAGCATTGCATATATTATCCACAAATTAACACAAATTTATTACTTGTGTTGTCTTAATTGATTAACGTGCAGTCCTAATTTATTTCATTGTCTATTTAAATTTATTTTTTAAAGATTTCATATTACATTAAAGTTCATGTTATTCAAAAACAATGCGAAAAAATCTCGTAGTTTTTTTGAAAAGAAGAAAATTAAAATATTTTCTTTCCAAAATGATTAACTATAATTACTAAGAAATTTTTGGAAATCAAGTAAATTTTACAAGAGACTGCTTTAATTTTTTTCGTGACAATGTATAATTTACACTTTTATATTATTTCACAAGATATTTATACCTATATAAAATACAATTTAAATAATTCCTCGACGCAGTGATAAAAGTTGTTTAAAAGATACGAATTTACAATATGAATAATAAATGACATTCAATAAATATTAATAAACGTGCATTGTACTACATAAAAAAAAACGAAGCATAACTCATTCATGATAGGTAAATTGAGGCGCAGCTTTCAATTGGTAAGTTAATATTGAATCATACAGCGGTTATGAAGCGATATATATATATATAAAACAAAATCAGTCAGTCATAGCCGAGTTACTCTGTTTCGAAAAAAAATTTGTCATGCACTTAAAACTTTAATATATATACACGAGCAAAAATGGTTATATATGTTTATACACAGCAAGAGAGGCGCATGAGATGAGACATACTTAACAATTCTATTTGTTCTTTAAATGAGAAGCTAAAGACCTTAATTGTTATTATGCGCATACATGGCAGCAACACAATCTGTTTTTTATATCATCCATCGTCACCGACAATCTAACGGAGCTGCGTTAAAAGCAATTGATCCAGTGTTAAGTCACAATTCATTAATCAATCCGACCCAAGAAACTATACCCCGTCTCAACAAGTGTTAGATAAAGTCATCGGAGAGATAGACAAGTGTATAAGCAATTTTTAAGCTCCAAGGAGGTAAAGCAAAATTGAAATTAAATTTGTAAATAATTATAATGTACTCAGAAAAATAAAATAATTATACGGACTAAAAGAAACGTAAAAGTTAATTAAGTTACGGACAAATAATTTAACAGAGACAGCTGTCTAGGATAATGTAGAGTTTATTTTAATTTCGACTCGCTTTTTTTTGTTTGTAAATCAATAAGTTTTCAGAGACATACAATGTTTTTTTTTTAGTTATAATCGTCTGCAATTTACGAATAACATTAAAAAAAATGTGAAAATGTTTTCGTATATATTAAGTAGTATCTACGTGCGAGCATCAGCTTAGTCAAGTACGATAATCGTTTTGTTTTAATAAATAATAAATGTAATAGATAAAGGAGAGATAAACAGTTCGATCCTCTTCCGACCGGAAACATAATATTAAACAAAAACTCACCAGCGGTAGGAAAGTATCTGTCAAATGGGCCACCGCGTTTTATGGGAGTTAGCGAGTGTGACCGAGTGGCTGATGTCGCTGCCTGTAACGCCGTCTCCAAGTCTCTGGCAGACTACCATAATAGCCATCGAGCGAACCAATAAATCATTATAAAAGACGTACATTTTTCCTTTAGATCAGGTCGATCTCGTTTTACAGTAAAAATAATTTTCTTAATTACACCTTGTTTTTTAGCATGCTTGATTTTTTTAAGAATCCTTTCTTTCTTTTTTTTCTCAGTACTCGTGGAGAACATCAATGTTCGAGTGCAAATCGTGTTTAGGCGTTCCATTTTATTGTTACTTTTTTTACTTTTATGTTTTATGCAAGGAACGTTTTATAATTCGTTTTATTAAAAACACATAGGAATTTGTGCAAAGTAACATTGAATATGTAAGTAATTGTAATTAAATGTATTTTGTGCAGGAATAATCGATGATAAATGAAATAATTATTTGTATGTTTTAATTTTATTGATTATAAAATTTCAAAAGTTTGAAAAGAAAACTTTATAGAGATAATCAACTAAATGAGTATTTATTAAATAATTTTTTTTAAAATATCTAAAATATCAATATTTACTAATAAATATTAGCATTATTAATGTTGAAACTTAATAACTGCTATTGAATGTAAAAAATAAAATATTACCAAATAGGTTTCGTACTCAAAGTTCTTGAGAGAAACTTCAAGTATTAAAACAGTATCTTTTCTTTAAAAAATTAAGCATTAAAAAATGTTTACTGCATGTATTTTCTTTAAATAAGAATTTATGTCTTTGTTTTCCTTTTATTAAATTTTTAATGGTCATTAGGTTTGTTAAAATAATTTTGTAAATCATTGAGAACAAGCATGGCAAAAAAATGGGATAGTAAATACTTTTTTGTAACACAAGCAAGATTTTTGCATTTTTCGCCACATTCTTGCCTTAAATACCGTATTTCCTCTCAACTTGAAAATTAAAATATGATACAATCAGCCCCCTAATACATAAGGCTATCTCGGAACAAGCAAGTGTCTACTACCCTTGTCTTAGGCTTGGGTGTCAATTTACACATAATCTTGAATGGCTAAGCTTTTTTTTTTCTTCTCCCTATAGGCGCATAGTACAAGTATTATTTCGTATTTAAAGTTTTTGCTGCGGTTAAAAAAATCATAAAGGGACAAAAAGAATACAAATGTAAAAAGAAAAACAGTAAACTATTGTAGCGAAGTGAACATTTTCTGAACCACAGGCGAAAATAGTTCTGAATTAAAAAATCATACGAAAATGGGACGATGCAAAATAAGATACAAGGTAAAACGGGACTCAGGTAAGATGAGTCAATGGCACGTAAAAATGCAAAAATCCATACATGTGTTACAAAAGAGGTGGTGTTCACCAAGGGACCTAATGAGCTTTTTCAACCTCATGTGTTTAGTAACAACCAGAAAGAGAAAAACAAACCAAATCTCATGTTGTAATATGAATCGAAGGCAAGCCAACAAGAGCTGGAGGCAAGCCCACATTCAATTTAAAAAAGCCCAGTTTAATCCCTCAGAGTACAATAAACTATTGTAAAACTAGTTCTTATGAAAGTATAAACAGAATGTATATATATATGTATTTTAAAATAACTAAATATAAATAAAAAGTAATCGCAAAGTTCATGAAAAGTGCTGCGTGCACTATGTATGCTGTTCTCGTAAAATGTATGTAAAAAATTAAGTGCTCTATAGGAATATATGAACAATAAAAGTTAAACTGTAACGTTTAAATGGGTGCTAGGATATGAACTAATTTTGCATTCTTAAACAAGCGATATACCCTTTATGTAAACTAAGATTAACCCTCAAATGCAGTATAAGGGTTTCAGAGAAAACTTGTAAAAGTAAAAATTAATTAACTCAAGGTAACAATTTCAAGTTAAAAAAGGTTTGCTTAGTGCTTAATTTTTGTCTTTATTCAATTTTGTGGAATATTTGAAGTATGGTAGTAAGCTGAAGCCAAATCTGAAGTAGATCAAAAACTTGTGTTTATAAAACACTGATAGAAATTTTAAAATCGCCAAAAAGTTTGGTTTTTTAAGCGAACCTTTTCATGCACCCAGAGAAAGGTTAATTGAATCAATTTTAAAATCTTTACTTTCTTATATCAATTAACTTTTATAAGTTTGAATTTTGCATTATTTAATAAAGCTTACTAATTTTTTAAAATATAAAAAGAACAAATTGTTTTTAATTTTTAATGAAACTGCTTGACTTAGCTAAGTCAAGCTTGCTAAGCTTAGCCAAGCTTGGCAATATGCAAATTTCAAACTCATTTTGTTTTCAGAGGATCGAAGGGAGTACACAGTAAAATATATGAATGGTGTTGGAATCCATGCCTTTGAGGGTTAATGAATGAAAATGATGATAATAATTAGTATTTTCTATAAGTATGATCATAATAAAAAGTCTAACAATATTTAGTATTTATGATTGAGTAAACAAGAATGAAGAAATTTGATCGAGGCAAAACATTTTCTACCTGAGAGGGTCAGATAGAGATCATATATGGTTCCTCGTCTTACTGGTGGCAAACGTTTGCTGCGTTGGCTGTTCAAAGCCATGGCAACATCAGCTTCCAAGTATCGCCATTGCTATAAGTTTCTTTCTATTATGCCATATTCTCTTAACTTTTACTTTCATAATTTACATTCCATTTACATAGCTTACTGGCCATGGAATATTTTAAAAAAAAAACTTTTATAATTGTTACTTTGATGATTTGATATTAGAGTTATTGATAGATAACTGTTAAATCTTCTTTTTCTTCAAATCAAAAAGCATTCTATCATATTTTTTATTTAAATCTTTATCTTCAATGCTTAATAATTAGCTTAATTTCACTTTTGAAATGAACAAAGATTGGAGATAAATTACTGCAGTGATCCAATTGCTTATTAAAAGTAAGATATATAAAAGAGAAATTTTCTTGTACTAATGATATGACAGAAAATTTTACTACATTCATGATTTTCTACTAAAGATTAAAAAAAATTAGATTTAACTTTTTAATACCTCGAAGTTCAAGAGGGCCTCTTCTTCGTCTTCCTTGTAATACTCAATATTCACAGTGACCAATCCCTCGACATATCCTCGAACAGTAATGATACTGCCTTTTGGTCCGGTGAATAGTACGAGCAAGCTGCCATCGACATTAGATTCTGTCAGTTGCTTCAATCCAATAAAATGCTCTTTCAAAACATTGGTAATATTAGACTTCAGATTGGCTCGCTTCTCAATATCTTTAATCTGGCTGGAGGATACGGTGAAATCCAAAAGCACCGTGTGAGCAACCATTGTTGTATCTGAAAACAAACAAACTAGTGTCATTGACATTACTTAAAGTGCTCTTCGCTTGATTATCACTCCACTATCAAGTCTACTTTATCTGAAAGAAATCACTGTTAATTAGAAAATTGTGGCTTTAAACGAACAGTCAGTGTGACAAGCAATTGAATACTGACGAAGTGAATCCTGGGACTGCGAGACGGCGCGAAAATGTCGATAGAAGCAGAAAACAGGTCCGCAATCGGATTGTCCGCAAATGCGTACGCGATAGAGATTACTGAGGCGTATTATATAATTGACTTAATAAACCGGGTCATGTGTGTGCATGTGTGCCAAGGATAAGTGGCCTCACCTCACTTCTGGGTTTCGTCCGTATACCTGTGCAGTGGCAGCGAGACAGAGAGGGACGGTTGAAGCTCGAGGGCCGGAACCGTCTATTATACACAATATACTGTATATTACTATACTTAGCCCTTATAGGTTTAATTGTGTGGCGTGTGCGTGAGCTTGCGCGAGGTTGTGCAGGGTCAGGCAACCGCCACGCGGGTATTTGTATACATGTATATACGTACATGCAAGAATAAAGATTGAAGGAGAGGATATAATAACACTTGCAATTTAGATGACTTGAAAAGACGTTGAATTTCACAGGGGCAGGATTCAATCGTCTTGGATTCAATTGGTGACTGGCGATAAGATAAGGACTTTAAAACGATAGCCACCGCACGCAAGCGATGAATCAATTTAAAAATAGCCACAAACTTAATAAAGTGTTGGCAATTAACACAAGTATGCGGGGATGTATGTACGTTACACATCGCCGGGGATGTTCGGTCTTGCTTGTTAGATATTTCGGAAAACGATCAGGGTCACCAGATAATTTATTATTGTCCGAGAGAAGATTCAAATAAAGTATAGTTTATATATTTATAATTGTATAATTCTTTTACAAATGTTAATTTTAATATCTTTTCTGTTTCAAAAATTGATATTTTCATTCAAATATAATTAATGGATAATTTACCGGTGGTCGATAAAGCAAATAGCGCGCAAAATTCAAATATTGATTTTCATTGAATTCTCGGCAGAGAGCGCAGTGTGCACAAAATAGGAACATTCCCATAATGGGAATGTTTAAAAAATAAAATAATTTAAATAATTTAAAAAATGGGAATCCCATTTTTTCCTAAAATTGCAAAATTTAAACGTTTGCATTTTTTTAAAAATATTAAAATTTTAAACGCACTAGGGTTTGTCATTCAAAATATCTTATTACTTTCCAGTTATTAAAGGTGCATTGATAACATTTTTTGAATTTATTTAGTCTACAGGCTTCAGTAGCGTATTATCTTTTTAAATATTTGTAAATAAACTATTTAGATCATGTTATAATTAATTAATATGAAAATAGCCATATTGCTTCTAACGAAATATCTTTTTTTTTCTGCGACTGAGATAGCATATCTTCTTGAACCGTAGGCGATGATAGCCAATTTGGTTCACAACTGTTAAGATAGCATTTTCTTCCCCTCCGTCAGGGAAAATAATTCTTATTCGCAGACCGCTTGTTCGATGAATTAAAAACAGTTTGTAACTCTTAAAACTTGCAGAGAGCAGACTATAATAAGAAACACTTTAGTATAATTACTTGTGCAAATCAGAATTAAAGAAGTCATCAGAGAAATAGTAGAAAGAGCAGAAAAAATACCACAACTATAAAAGTAAAAATTTGTAAATATATTAATTTACTTATAATCTTTTTTTTATTAAAAATGGTTAAAAGTGGTTTTTGATTTTGATAAATAAATAAACTAATAACAATTATTTATGCTTTTATATGTTTTTATTGACTTCCAAACTTTCCTAAAAATTTGCAATGTATGAACTGTGATAACCCACAGCAATGAACACATTTTAAAGATAAATAAGATACGCAAAATGCGGTGGCTGAGTGACTGAGGCCTGATTTATCATTATTTATTACACCTATTATATTGTCTCGCCATTTAATTTTGTTTATAGCCAACGCAAGTTCTTTTCTTTGTACGTGTAATTGAGATCGAGGTAAATAAAATTTTCTATAATATTTTTCTGAATTATTTTAAAATTTCTATAACACACAAATTTTTAATTTCTTTTTATAAATAGCTTTTTTTATCCGATATGTAAAGCTTCGTATTTGATCAGCTTAGTGTTATAAAGTGCTTAATTAATCACTTTACAAGTGATTTATCGCCGCAATTAACTGTGGCGTTTTCTTTTTTTAAAAAAAGAGGCAGTTATACTTCTGTCTATCGATTTATGAGTTTAACATTGTACTAGCAAACAATCATCATGCACTGCTGCAGGGAATTTCTCTATAAATATAAGAGAATTTTCAGAATCATCATTGTCACAGTTAATCTGCCTTCAAGATGCTTTATATGGATACAGTAGTGATGGAAAGTTACAAAAGTAATAGTGCCAATAATGATAGTAAAAAAAGAATAAATCCTTTTCAAGACCCAATCACTAAGCAAGACGCTGAAGTTGTAATAAAACGTGCTTTGGAATCAGATTTTCAAATTATTAACTACCACGTAAGGACATTTTCTGAAGAAAAGCTTGGTTTTATGGGAGCTCATCGGCACCTCGTTGTAACGGTTCAAAAGAATGGACAAATAGAGAAACAAATTCTGACTTTCTTCTTGAAATTCGTCCCGTACGACGTTGCTGAACAAGCATCTGTGATCGAAGATAGTAAAGCCTTTTACAAGGAGACCAATTTTTATCGACACATTTTACCTGAATTATTGAGAAGCGTTGAGGACAAATCGTGGATTGCTCAGTGTTATTTAATAAAGGACGATGTCTTGGTATTCGAGGATTTGAGTTCTAAGAATTTCGCATTGAAGGGCAAACTTTTAACAGATGTGTCCGATGTTAAATCAGCTTTGACTGCCCTAGCGAACTTACACGGATCGTCTATGTTGGCTGAAAAAAGACTGGGCAAGTCTTTTTACCAGCTTTATCCAGATTTACTGGAGGAAGTGCTGTTTGTTCCCGGAGGGAGATTTAAGGATTGGATTCGTACCGGCGTGGATGTGCTGGTGGCTGTAGCCAAATATCTTGGTTTGGATCACACTTCCGTTCCAGCAATTTGTGATCGCATCTTCGAAATATTGTTATCCCCGAAAGACAAAAGTAAATGGAAAAATGTCGTTTGTCACGGAGATGCCAAATCGTACAATATGATGTTCGACGATTCTCAGCCCCTACCAAAGTGTATTCTGCTTGATTTTCAAATTGTGCGTTACGTTTCTCCAATGACCGACGTTTTACAATTCCTTTACTTGAATACTAGGAGAGAATTTCGCGAAAAACACGAGGATGAATTCTTGAAGTATTATCACAAAGTTTTAACAGAATTATTGATAAAAAATGACAAGGCTATTGAAGTACCAACATTTTCCGAAATTTTACGAGAATATGAAGAATTAAGAAGTGTGGGAATTGTAACGGCGGCTCTGTATCATCCCATAAATTTTATCGATGGGAAGTTGTGCGCAGAAATGACGAAAGATTCGCACGGATATAATTACATTTTATTTGGAGATCGCGTTCAGTTTGTTTTAGATTTAATGAAAAAAGATTCTTTGTATAATGATATATTGTCAGAGTGTGTGTCTGAAATGATTGAGAGATCAAAGCAATTACTCGTACATTGACTGTCTTTGTAAACAAATTTAAATGAAAATTAGTTCCATTACTTTGAGAGAGTGACAATTATCGTTCACACAAGGTTCAAAAAATTGAAATATTTCGATTGTTACAACAGAATAGTACACAAAATGTTTATTAATTTAATATGCAACACATGCTACGAGTTAACATACATAATAACATACGGTTTATCATAATAAATATTGTAGTAATAAATATATAATGTAAATCAAATGTGACAAATTTATTTTGAATTGTGGTGCATTTTTGTAAAACAATAAACATGATAATGACTTTAACTTAGATTTTACTGCATGAAAAGATAAAAATAATTTTTGATTCAAATTTGTTTGATAAATTGATCCGTTAGATTGCTATAATGTTGCCTATCAAATTTCTGTATTTGACCAGGGGGGTAAGAATTAGCAGTATTATCTCGAATTTATGACACAATGTTTTTTTCATTGTAAATAAGTCGGAAGATATTAAAAACTGTTTAGTGTACAAAACGAATATCGATGAGATGGAATTTTCCAAGAGCAGTGATGCATTGAAGAAATTATTTTTTGAAGATTATACGTTTCGAAGCAAAATGTAGAAACTGTTGTTAAAAAAGCTTTCGAATCAGATGTGCAAATAGTAAATTATCATGTTAGAAGCTTTTCGGAGGAAAAACTTGGCTTTATGGGAGCGCATCTACATCTCGTTATTACCATTCGAAGAAAAAATAACCCGCAGAAGGAGATGCGCAGACCTTTTTCTTAAAATCTATTCCTTACGACATCAAAGATCAAGTATCGGTCATCAATGAAAGTAAAATCTTTTACTAGTAGGAGGAGCACTTCTATAAGCTTATTGCGCCGGAATTTATAAAGAGTATAAAGGATACATCCTGGATGGCTCAGTGCTACCTTCTTAAAGGAGATTTCAGGATTTTCGAAGATCTTAAATCACGAAATTTTTTAATGAAAGACAAAATTTTAGACGACGCACACGTGCGATCAGCACTGGGTGGATTAGCCAGACTGCACGCCACTTCGATGCTCGCGGAGAAAAGACTTGGACGGACGTTAGACAAAATTTTTCCCGAAATTTTGACGGAGACCATGTTTGTGCGCGAAGGCAGATTCAACGATTATTTACGTACTGGTCTGGACGTTGCAGTAGCTGTAGCTAAACAACTTCATTTGGACTGCAGTAGGTTCTCGAAAATTTTTGATCGAGTGTTTGAATTAACGTTGCCTACGGACGATGCACCGGCGAAAAGAAGGGTCATCTGACACGGTGACGCAAAATCGTTCAATTTCATGTTCGACGATTCGAAACCAATACCAAAGTGTGTCCTTATAGATTTTCAGTTGGTTCGTTACGTACCTCCCATGATGGATGTACTAAAATTTTTGTATTTGTCTACCAGAAAAGTATACAGAGATAAATCGGAAGTAGATTTGCTAAGATATTATCATAAAATTTTCTACGTGAAAACGATATGGCGATTAAGCTCCCGAGTTTCGCTGAAATTCACCAAGAATACGAGGAATTAAGGTTCGTTGGAATAGCGACAGCTGCTTTATACGCTTCACAAATATTCATAGATGGAACACTGTGCACTGATATAACAAAGGATTCTGAAGGTTTCACTACGTTTTTATTTGGTGATCGCGTGGATATTAAGTATTAAGCGTTATTAAGCGTTGAAAAAGGATTCTTTCTATAAAGATTTATTGACTGAAATTGTGACAGAAATGACTGAAAAGTCAGAAGAATTACTCGGTACGAAGAAATGATAAATAATTATATTCTATTGTAATCGTATATTTCATCCTATAAACATTTTAAATTCAAATTTTTTGTTTACCTCATTTACAAGTGTAAATAAAATTATTAAAGATAAATTACAACTTTTTAATATTTACTGTTAAATTTATTTTTAGTTTCACAATTGAGAGGTTGGTATACAAATAACTAGTCAAGCAGTTGAATATGAGTAAAATGAAAAAATGAAAATGCTGAATGATAAATTATATTTATCCCATAACAATTAATTACCTTTTGCCGAGCTTGGCTAAACTTGAATAAAGTCCCAGATAGCATGAGCTCTCGAGCATATAAGCTCTCCATGCTCGGAAGTAAAAGTCCCAGAATATCGCAACTGCCCTCGTACACAGATGGCACACTGAGAGAAACGATCTAGTAAAAATTACTATGTTCCATATGAAAAGGAGAACAGACTCGACTTGTGAGGATTTTACTTTCTCATAGAGAAAGCTTTGTGACAGTAAAAAAAATGTTATTTCTATTTTTTGCTTAGAAACTCATATTTAGGTTCAGAGAGTCCAAAAAAGTATTTTTTTTAAATGTCTGTGCGTATGTCTGCACGTATACACTGTCCGGTAAATAATTCGGTAACTTCCGTTCCATTCCGATCCACTTGTCGAAGCATTCGGATTGGTTCTTAGTAAAAATCTAGTGCGTCATTGGTTGATGAACTAATAGACAAGTGGAATGGAAGTTACCGAATTATTTACCGGACAGTGTACGTACGGGTGTTATTCCCCCGTAACTATTTTTAAACGGCACGATGGGTTCGTTTCCAAATTGCGCACGCACGTTTGACTCGCTTATCGACAGGGCACTTGAAAATTTCAAAGATTTCTATCAACTGGTTCGGATTTTAAGGATAATTATTTCATTTTTGAAAAATTAATTTTTTTCTTTTTTTCATTTTTCTTCTAAAGATTGACATTTTTTTGTGGCATGGATAAAATTTATCTACTTTATTTAAGTGCGTTTTTTTTAAAGAAATATGTACGTTCGTGCATAATTTAATTTGTAAAACTATTTCACACACATTTATATTAAAATCACTTAGTCTTTTTTTCAGCTTTCAGAGTGATATATTCAATATGATTTCTAAAATTAAGTTTATTATCAAAAATAACACCTAGACCTTTAATATAATTAACTAATTCTAATTCAACCACATTAATATTATATTAATGTTATGCTTAGTTTTATTACATATAAGTACTTTTTCTTTGTACTTTGTTTTTCTTCCACTCTCGAGTGGCCATCTTTGAATTTTCGCGCTTGTTAAAGGAGTATAATGTTATATACAACGGAGAGAGTAGTTCCATATAATTACCGACCGAGTTGTCGCATAATATGCCACGTTGACATGATTTTTTTTTACATCCAGGACAATTTTTACTAACTACCGTGTAAAAATTCCTAACCTTTTGTAAAAAGTGTCGGGCTCGTAGTAAAAATTCCATCTAACATAATAAAAATCGCACACAAAGTAATAAAAATCACTAGCAAGGCAAGACTCAACAATTCTCTCCGTGCATCTTAATTGTTCGTAACTTTGATTTACCATGTCTGTGGTAGCTTACGAAGATGTAGAGAATATTTTGTTAAGTGCTTCTAAATCTAACGTCAAAATTACCAGTTATTCTTTAAAATCTTTAGAGGAACAAGTCGGAGTTTTAGGCTCACATTTTTCTTTGTGTGTAGAAACCAAAGATGATAACGATCAAATTGAAACTCACAAATTTTTCGTCAAAACTCGACCTAATTGTCCACTTGTTCAAGAAATTATTATGGACGATTACAATTTCCAGGAAGAGGAAAATTTCTGTAAAGAATTGCTGCCTCGTATGTTACAAGTTTACCATGATGAAAAGTGGATGCCGCGTTGTTATTTAACCAATAAAAATGTACTCGTATTTGAAGATCTTAGTGTCCAAAATTACACAACACGTACCAACATCTTATTGGATGAAGAATCATTAAAAGCAGCATTAACTACATTAGCAAGATTTCACGCTTCATCTATACTGTTAGAGTACAATATAAAAAAAACACTGAAAGAAGCCTATCCTAATTCATTTGAGGAAAAACTTTATAACCATAATAACAAAATGGGAAAAGGGACGATAGTAGGATACCATGCAATAGCTATGATGTCCAAAAGGTTTCATTTCAATACAAAGTTGATTCGAAAGATCTACGACCGAGTAAATGATTTAATCAGAGGTAAAAAAGGTGCTTTCAACGTGATATGTCACGGTGATCTTTGGAAAAATAACATTATGTTTGACGATAGCAAACCACCTAAATGCCTCTTAGTTGATTTTCAACTTTTGAAATATGCTTCGCCATTTGTTGATGTAGTCATGCTTTTATCTATGCACACGACCCCGGAAGAACGAAGGAAATTCGAGATGGAGATGGTGAAACATTATTGTTGTAAATTGCGAAGTGCAGTTGAGCAAAATAATAACATGATCAAAATTCCATCTTTTGATAATTTGCTGATCGACTATCAGGAGCGCAGATTAATAGGATTGACGCATGCTTTGTTATTTTTACCTTGCATTTATTTGAAGCGCGAACTGTTCACCGCAATTATGAGTGATCCAAAAATGCTGCACAGTTGGTTTTTAATTAATAGAGAAGATATTATAACTGCCAACATGGATGAAAATCCAGATTATGAAAATAAATTGAGAGAAATGATAATCGAACTTTTCGAAGAGGCAAAGCGTGTATTTGATGAGTAATCAAAACGCAGTATAAGAAACCAAATATAATATAACTTTAAATGTTAACATGAAATGAACTAACATGTACGGTGGCATCACGGATAACTCCAAGGCCATTAAATCGAGAAGAAGAAGAAGAACATAAAATGTTGTTAATTATACCTTAAGTTTAAAAATAATTTTTTATAAATAATCGTAAATGAAAAATAAATATATTTTATATGGATAACAGTTATTAATTTCCTTTTGCGTAAGTGTTTTTTAAATCTTAAAAATATATTTAACATTGTTTAAATATATTTTTCTAAATTATAAGCTTATTATGAGCAGCAGAAGTATACCAAAATTGCGAAGCAGACAATATAAAATAATTGCGCAATTGTCAGTATTGCACGCGCGATTGCGCAATAATTGCGGCAGAGTGCGAAAGGCTTTGTTACCAGGGTACACAAGCAATGCAAATATTCTGTAGTCTTCGCGCTTTAGTTCTGCAACAATGACGCTTCTGACGAAGGAAGACGTAAAATCGTTGTATATCAATCTCTCGGTCCGCCGCGCTTGTTCGATTACTACAAAAAGGAAAGATGGATGGCACAATGTTACTTAGCCAATACGTTCCAGCAGCCTTTTAGAAGATAAATTTTTAAAATCTGCTTTGTCTACGTTGGCGCGATTTCATGCCGCTTCGGTATTGTTCGAACACGGCGCAAAGAAGACTCTGAAGGAAGCATATCCCGATGCATTTCAAGAGAAGATGTACACCGATTACAATGAATATGGGAAATGCACTCCGATGGTTACGACACGATAGTAAGATTAGCGGAACAATTTCGTTTGGATTCGAGCTTAGTACTACAGATCTATGAACGAGTGTACGACGTCCGCAATCGGCCGAAGTGCCTTCTGGTCGACTTTCAGCTTTTAAGGTACGCCTCGCTCTAAGTTGATGTTTGTACGTTTTTATATTTGTACACGACACCAGAAGAACGAAAAAGTATCGATTTCGAGTTGTTCAAGTGCTATTATTATGCGTTAAGAAGTACGATCGCACGGAATAACAGTACGGTTAAAATCTCGGCTTACGAAGATTTCTTGAGTAATTACCGAGAGTGCAGATTGGTTGGAATGTCATACGCTGCTTTGTATTTACCTGGTATTTATTTAAATCCGATCGAGTTTCAAAAACTGTTGAACGATCCGAAAGCTCTGGAAAACTGGTTCTTTCATAACAGAATAGACTTTATTCGTACTAATATGGAGGCTGATTCAAACTACGAGAAGAAAATTAACGATATTATACGTGAATTACTTGAAGAAGCGAAACGACTGTTTCAAAAGTAATTGTAATTGTTATAAGTATTAATAGCATATGATTTGAAAATAACAAATTTAAAGAAAATTGTATTTTTGATAATAAATTTAAATTTTAATGATAATACAATATGTGAAAAATTGTTTTGTAAGAAAGTTATTTTTGAAGACCCAATGAAATTCAAATTAATAAGAACGTGAGTACCAATAAATCAAAGTTTTAACCTGTATCACTATATTTTTATCTTTATTTACGGAATATATGTGGTGTAATTAAAGTACTCGATGTCACCTTTACTTAAGCATTGTAATTATAATGGTATAAAGAATTGAATGGAAAAATCTAAAATTTTGTTTACACTTATACAGGTGCATCATGCTGTTGTAAATTTATTTTATTGCGCGTCGCTCGAAATTTACAAACAATTTGTTGGCTAAGTTAAAATTTCGATTCTTAAATTAAAATTTTGTTTACATCCGGAGCCTACAAACACCCGCCATCACTGCACATGATTATTGAAATGCGTCTTATCTGGTGCTGCTTTTAATTAGAGACCAAAACGACAATCATGCGCTTTTGACGTTTCGACTTGTTTTTGCCAATACATATATGTGGATATAGCGAGCTTACTTTTCATACAGAGTGTCCAATTATGAAAACTATTTTATTAATACTCGTTCTATTAATAGCTCATTCAAGTATGCAGTTAATAATATACCATGTCTCAAACTCAAACGAATTCCGTTGGAATTACCCACCGTGCATTTTGTTCAATTTCGTCTTATTCATCTTCAAATATAAAAAGGATATTGCGAGTAATATAGCCAATTGAGGGCTCAGATTCTATGTAATCGCATTAGCACCTAAGCGGATAATAACGCATTGCAGGAAAATAACAATAATATTGCACGGAGGACACGTGGAACAAAGGTCTCTTATGTTCGCATAAGAAACGCATGGATTTTGGAGCATCTGAAAACTGCGTGAGTCATCATTATACTAATCCGCACGAGCGGTTGCCCGGAAAATATACTGCGGCTGCATCGACTCAAAGATTAATCGCATCGATGTCATTTTTTCAATTGTTAATACGGTTTTACAGTCGGAAACTTTGATTAGAAATTATATTGCATTTTAAACAATTGTGATTTATAAAAATTTGGCAAAGTTACGTACGCTTTTTTGCAGATTAGGTATTATGTATAGAATACGGACTGTAAGGCCGCTTAAGGAAATTAAAAAATATGAATAACTTTAAAATCTATAAGTTATTAAATCTTCAAAAAGTTTATATACTTACTAAAAAGTTTATAAAAAATTCTTAAAAATTTTGTGCAAATTTTATAAAATCTTTGAAGTTTTTATCTTGTAAATAAAATGGGGCCTTTTTATGAGTTTATATATGACGTTTTGCCGAATTTCTAAAAAACACAGTTGATAGTTATTATCAAAGAATAAGGAGCCAAAAATTTTGCGTAAACTTTATCTCATCCGAGCATGTTTTTCGCTGGATCTTAGAACCGCAACGGAAACGCGTCGTCGCGCGCAGTACAGAAAAGTAGCCTCCCTTTACGTAACATCCGTGCATTCCCCTTGGTCGCACGCGAATCTCCGAAATCGGCTACTCTCGTAAGCTTCGACGGGCGATCGGGCGGATGCCGCCTACGCGAGCTTCGCACCCCCCTAAAGGACCAAAGCCCGCGCGGGCCGCCGCGGCGCCTCGCCATACCGCGCGATCCAAATAGAATCGATCGTTAAATAGATCGGAGCCTCGGCGCGAGGTCGCGAGCGCACGGTCCCCGCCTCTCTCTCTCTCTCTCTCGCTCGCGCGGCGCCGCGGATGATATTTGTAGCCTCAGGATACGAGGCGGGCCGCGCGCCGGCTCGCTCTCTCCCTCCTCGGCGCGCGCACTTGGCAGGGCTTATCGTGACACACATTCGCCCCTTTCGCGCATCCCCGGCCCGCCCAGCGTTTAGTCAGTAGTGCGCTCTCGGCGCTGCCGAAAAGTGATAATTCGCGCGCGGGCCAGCCCTGCCGTTGCACGCACGCACGCACGCATCGACGGATAACACGGATAGTCCCGAGTACTGCTGCAGTGAGCATCGAACGCGCTTCCTCGACGTTTTTCTTCTTTTCTTTTGCATTTTCTTGGGGGTCGAGCGGCCTGTACTTTTGCACTTTGGAGGCGGCGGCGGCTTTTTCTCGTTAGCGCGACGATCCAGGCGCGAGCTTTTCGAGGCGCCGCTCCACCGCCGCCGCGGCTTTCGAGCATCTCACGCTTTGTCATGCATCAATGTTAAACAAACGTTGCACGCTTCACCTTCGCTCATTTGCACTAGCTATCGCATTGCTTATCATTTTTTTATTTTCATTTTTTTCTTGTTGGCTGTTATCGATTTTAATGTTGATATGCGAAGTATCGTTGCTGCGCCTCTCACACGCACACACATACATATATATTTGGCTCACCCAAGAAGCTCGCTTTGTGACGCTCCTTATCGAAGCTTTGAGAAAAGAAAAATGCTTCTAATTGTGTGTTTAAACGTGTTGTGTGTTGTTTACATATCGAAGATTTATTTCGCTCAAGAGCTGCGCTTACGTGATCCCGCTTCGCTCACCGTCTGCTAGAACCTGCCTTATTGCTATTAAGTATCTCGATCAAATTCATTTTTCAATTTCTTACACGCACGATTATTTTTTACTTGAAGGGTGCAGACATCGTTTTACAAGAAATACAAAAACAAGTAAATTATTACTAATTTTATCCTCACACTCTTTTGATTAAAAAAAAAGAATTATAAAAAAACATAATTATAAAAAAAGATAGTAAACGCACCCTACAAAAATGTAAGGATCTAAAAATTTTGCCGCAAACCGAAATAGACTCTCACATTTCCGCGATCGTTTTCAATCTCACAGTAACACGGTACCCTCTTAAATCCGCGAGAACATAAAAATTAAAAGAAAACAAACTTAACGACTAAAGCTGCAAAATAATGCACACAGTGTACAAGTTAAAAGCGAGCCGATCGCTTAGGGCAGCCGCCGCGGGTAGGTAGCGCGCGCGCGCCGCCTCTTCTATTATTATATCGAGTGCTCCGGTTTCTTTTTGCCGTACCCCGGCGAAAGCCCCGCCTGGGCCCGGCCTTTTTCGCGTTTCGCATCCCTCATCGCCGGTGCGTCGAACTATTGCACCCGGCTATGAAAATACCCTGCCGGCCGCGCTCGCTTCCGCGTGGCACGGATGCGCGCATTCCGGCCGGCGATCGCCCCGCGCCGTCTTGACGCGTCGTTAGCACGCGGAATGGTTATACCGCGGATTTTAACGCGCCGAAAATTATTCCGCGGCGACACCCTAAATTTCGCCGGGAGCTCCCGAGGCGTTACCATTGCTCGCCTGGCTCCTCGCCTCGCGCGCGCACCCGCTTCGTTATGTGAACGGGCCGCGATTATGTAAGACGCCTTTTTGGCCGGGGAAGCGCGGATATTGCACCGGTCACTCGAGCGCGTCCCCGGCGAATTTTAGATGATTCTTTTAAGGTGGCTCCGAAAAAACTTCACGATTGAAAAGGGAATAAAAAATTAAAAAATAAAGAACGAAGATAATAGAGTAAATATTGGTTTTTTTGGGGGTGTTTTTATTTCATAAGCGAACTATTCAAAAATAATGATTGGTAATTGTAGTTTTATACGGGCTCTTGTAGAGGTGGGTTAAAATTGTATACAATTATTTTTGGAGTTACTTCATGAATATCAATAATACTTGACATTTAAAAAACTAATATAAGTAATTGCTATAGGTAAAGATTTAGAGAATATCTGATTGGATAAAAGAAATATGCCGTAACCAATTAAATAATAAAAAAATTGAAGGCTAGACCAATTAAGTTATATATTTAATACATTATTTCCTACAAGTATTATTATTATTATATTTATGTTCTGGCTTATATCTACTATAGAGACGAAAAACAATGTATTGTTACTCTTGTTAACATTATTAAATTTACTAGAAACCAGTTTTTTTTATAAATCTCACTGTAAGTGCCCCTTTAAGTAACGATTCATTGTAGAATCTGCTATCCACGTCGGACACCTTACTTGCCATTTTTTTCAATTAAGAAAGTTTTTAATTAAGGATCCATTTGATAATATAAAATAAGTACACTTCTCGTACATAAAAATTTATAAGTTACAAAAATTTATAAAGAAAAATAAATTAATTATACAGTTATATTAGTACCGATAAATTGCATAAGCAATAGCTAATCACTTAATAACACAATGAGCGAAGTGTGTAGTAAATTAAAAGAACTCAAAAAAAAAAGTTGTAGTATAATACGAAGTGCAATTGTTACTGTCGGTAATTATATACGCGAGTGTAAGAGTAACGAGAAAAGGCGAAAAAGAAGAACGTGTAATTTTGTAGATGTAGAGCGCCATGGCAACCCTTGACGTTAAGTTTACGAAATTCGACAACCGGCCATGGGGCTTTCGTCTGGCGGGAGGAAGCGACTTCCCCGAACCCCTTACTGTTATTAGGGTAAATATCGACATACCAGTACTCATCTAGCGACACGCGATGTTCTGCCGGAAGTAATAATTTATAATTTCGCCAAACGAACTTAACGTAAATTGAGCTGATATCTAACTTCGTCATCCGTACAATTTTAATTTTTTAATAACGAATTTAAACAGAAAATGTTGCAAGCGGTAAACGAACACTGGATTTGTCACTAATTTTGTGAAAAATCAATAAAAGTAAAATTAGTTTTTAATTGATTGAAGCAATTTGCAAATGTTCACTTAAAGCGAGGCGAGAATATTAGTTGCGCAAAAAGTGCGGCCAGGTAAAAGGACAATTTTCAGGTGACCGAGGGAAGTCTTGCAGAATGTATGGGCCTGAAAGTTGGCGATGTAGTCGTAAAACTGAACGATCAGCCGATAAGCGACTTGACGCACGGTCAGGTCCACGAGGCGCTTGTACTTGCGGGGAACAACTTCGTTTTAGGAGTTCGAAGGTAAGAATGTAAATTCATTCAGACTCCATTAACTTTGTTTAAGGGATCGTCCCTAATTAATGTACTGAAATACAATTACGAGTTTTTTTATATAAAAACAATTATATTTGTATAAAAGTACAATAATTAAAATTTATTATATTTTAAATGTTATTGCAATGTTACAGTAGAGAATAAGAAATTCAATAGAGTACAACAAGAATTTTTTTATACTGATTTATATTGAGGAAAAGAATGTTGGTATAAAAAGTATTATTTAATATAATATAGTGTATTTTAATTGCACATTTGTGCGTTTCAATGTTGTTGACAATTCGTTTGCCAAGAGGAAGTTGATTTACCTGTTTTCTGGCCGATGTTTCTCTCTCAGTAACGCGACTGTGATTCAAATGTTTCGGATAATTGTTATTGTTATTATCTTTAAACTAAGGAAGATCACAAAAACAACTATAAGTTGAAAAATATTAAGAATTTTTTTATTTTATTAATTAAACATTTTTGTATTCGATAATTTGATGATTCTATAAAAAAAGGATTTAAGATACGAAGATGACAAAAATAAATCAGTGTGCATTGGAATCACCTTGTTCATACATCACAATACTTTAAGAGAGTCATGAAAATTCATCTGGATAATTATCAGCAAAAAATTTTTGCTATCTTATTAAAGACTCCAGACGGCTGATAAAAGTAAAACATATTTAGAGAATGACTCTTCATTTTATCGAAGCGATCCATTTTCGTCGGCGCGAGCCTACGCAAACTGGAGTATTCGATAATTTGATGATTCTATAAAAAAGGATTTAAGATACGGAGATGACCAGAATAAATTTCGGTGTTCATTGGAATCACCTTGTTCATACGTCACAATACTTTAAGAGAGTCATGAAAATTCATCTGGATAATTATCAGCAACAAATTTTTGCTATCTTACGTATATGCACACGTTAATAAATCGTTAATAAATTATAAACTAAACGATAATGAAAATTTTACAAACAGTACATTCTCATTACAGAATAAAGGAGAACTTTCCTATACATCAATTCTCGAAATAAATAAAACGAACAAAAAACAGCCCACCGACTCACGCGGTATCCGCAGCAAACAAGGAAAAAAAGTTCGCCTCCCAATTAAAATCGCAAATAATTCGGGTAAACACGAGGCGCGAGATTCGCGCGGTCAACAAGCCATTCAACTCGGCGCGCATTAGTCACGCCACTGGGGCGGGCCGCCGCGCGTTCCTCGCCAAGAATGAACATGAATTTCGCAGCGCGGCAAAAAAAGGCCTCTCGCGAGGCCCCTCCGGTGAATAAGTACGCTGCACGTATACCCGGGGGCCGAACCCTTGCGCGCGCTCCGCAGCGGGTCGAGCCTTGAGCCGGGCAACGTGTAGCAATGTCGCGTCGCGGTAGCAACATAAATAGCTAACCCAGAATCTGATGGTGAGCCCCGGCCGCTCTCCTCGTGCATTTCGCCCAGGTGAATTTCGCGTCGATCATTCATGGATAAAATCGATGCCCGGTGCGCGGGGTAACTTTGTGTATCCTGGTTTGAAATCATTAGTTGGGTGAAATAAAGATTCTAAAGAGCACTACGTCGAAGTCGGCGAGAATTAAGTTATTAAACGGCTTAATCATCTACGAATGTGAAAAACTTCTCGATTCGAGTGAAAACTGAGTCAATCGAGATTTGAGTGACTCACTCTCAAAATGTGGAAAAGTGAAAAACGACTCAAAGCGAGTGATAACTCAGCCAATTGAGCTTCGAGTGACTGAGGTTTTTCTGAAAAAAGAGTGAATTTTTGAATTTTTCACTCTTCTACATTATGAGAGCAGTTTTTTCTGAAGAAGACTATTTTTTCACTGCGCTAATAGAGTGATTTTTTCAATTTTTCTCTTATGCAAGTTTTTTTAATATTTATTTATGCGGGAAAATGTGTTCAGTAAATAAAGACACGAGAGTTCAAGTTAGAACCAAGTACTTCTTTATTGAAACAAATACGTAAACGATCAGATAGGATGCATCCAGTATTCACGCTGTCGAGGTTTCTTTCTCGAATAGCGTTGGTCCTCCTTGGGGGACGCTTCTCCCTCTCTCGTGGACGGGGGTCGATTCATGGACCCCGGTAAGCCCAGTCGCACCTGCGGGTGCGTGGGGTTTTTCTGTTCGGTCTCGTAAATTTATGGCCAGGGTAGCGCGGTAATTATTATATTAGCTCTTTAAAGAAGGTGGATTAAGCCGCCGAAATGTCAAATTTAATAAAGTAATTCCCAGCGAAGTTCGAAGTGATCGTCAGTCTTTATTTTACCCAACTATTATACTATTCTCATTGAACGTCGAAGTCAATTCTGTATCTGAAATCATGAGTAATTTCTCACGAAGATATTATCGCTAGCTAGATTTAACGCGATTCCGACGCGTATTTAGCATAGTATTTTGATTTGAATTGAGCGTAACGTTTTGTTTCGTATCAATTGCCAAGATGCGAAAACACAAGCCTTGTTATTCACATTTCGTTTGTTATTAAGAGAATCGACTTTCTCTAAATAAATATTATTCCCGGTAAAAATAGATCCAACGCTCACACTCGACGACTCAAATTGGACTGACTTTTGAAGGCGGTATTTATTATTTCGCCCGGTAAAAGTCCCGAAGGCCCCTTCTCAACATTAGCATTCTTTTTTTTCTCATTTTCGTCAAATAAAGCATCCGCGGGGAACAACAAACAGAGCAATAACTTAGCTAGAATGCCGCGGTGGCTTTTAAAATTCATCCTCGCAGCTATAAAATTCAATTCCCGAGCCGTCGGGCCATTTATCACCGCGGCGCGAGCTTGCGCAAGCGCCGACACCCAGCGGCCGTAAATAATAAGGTATCCCGTTGTAAATTCGATTTTGATCCGCGGCGACGCCTCGTGTATCTGGCAAACGCGATTATTCTCCGTCTGCCCCAGTTTAAAGCCCGCGGCCCTTCGTCCTCGGGGCCGTCCGCTGCAATAGCCGCGCGACGCGCTGACAAGGATGACGATCCCGCGCGCAAGTCACGGCCGCTGTTTTTCGGCCCGGCGATTACGCGATATTGTTTGCAAGCCGCCCGATGAACTTGGACGCTAAAATTAAGCCGCGGGGTGGGGTGAACGTGATCGCGCGAGCGTCCGCTCCGGCCGCGCTTTATGAATGATACGACGGGTATTTTTGGCGCGCGAGGAGTGAATCGCGCCTCGGGTATCCGTGGCGGACTGTCCGATCGATGATTTGGCCTTTTTCGCGCGAGCGACCGGTGGGTCAATTCGTTGCGACGCCGTCCGATTGCAGTTTAACGATGATGGACTGCCGGCCAAGAAAAGCCGTGCTGCAATTTGGCTTTGCAATGGTTGGATAAAACTTGCGCTTGAGTTGATTCATTTTTTAGGATGAGCTTGCATTAACCTTTTACGCAATTTTTTTGCTTATGAATATCATAATTTTCAATAGGGTGTTTAAGCAGTTAAGCTCAGCTTTGATAAAAAAGTTTGACTTGTTTTTTTAGAAAGGAAAGTGAGCTATTTGCGCTTTAAATTAAATTTCTCCGCAGAAAAAAATAAACAGCAAATCTAAAACGTTTCACATTGATGAAAATAAAAATAACTTTTCTCACAGTAAAAACAAAAAATCAAACTTACATTTCTAAAATGTTAATTATTGTACATCTCTAAACAGTTAATTATGATATATTTCTAAAGTGTTTATTATTATACATTTCTAAAAAGGAAATTCTGTATTTCTTTAAAGTTGCTTCTGCAGATACTTCGAAAGTAAAATAATCTTGACACTTTATAAATCTGTATTGTACAAAACGTAGGATCTGTTTATTTTTTTCTTGTTCAGATTAAATGAATGAAAAATAATTAGCCATATCTTTACGATATCCAGAAATTTAAAGGCATCATTTGTATTTATTGTGTCTTAGAACAGAAGATCCAAACAAGACGATAGAGGGTATCGAAGAAAAGATCGAGCCTTATATGCTCCCCGTAAGTCTCGTCTTATGGCTCATCGTTTAATTTGGGAGCCCGTTAGTAATCGGTATTATTTTTGTCAAGCTTGAAAACATATTATTCGCTCCGGTCGAAGAGAAAAGGGAAGCAACTCCGGACGAAGTACCGCAAATCGAAGACGAGTCTGCGGAGCTGGTGGAGCCCGAGCCAGAACCAGTCGAGGTCTATCCGGAAAAGCCACGCGACGAGAACAGCGATTTCGTTCCCAACACAAATCTTACGGACGAGGAAATAGCTCAGCTGATCCTTGACGAGGAGGAAGTCTTGAACGAAAAAGGAGTTTTAGGGTAAATTCCACAAAGTCTTACTAACTTTATTTTAAATTTATTGGCATTTTAATTGTAAAAATACTCGACTCAAAACAAATTTATGATGTTACTTATTTGTTAAAATTCTTTATTTTATAATTAACGTATTTTGTACGTTTCTTTAACCAGCACTATAAATCGTACGTCAGCTCGTAACATATTTCTGGTGTCTTTAATTAACAATCAGTTTGTATGTTATTCTGTTATAACAAATAAAAAATGTTAATATTATGAAACGTGTAAATTTATTGAAAATTCAATATGCTTTTTTTTCTTTTATTTGTTTATGTATCTCTCTAAATTTCTTCCAGTGAAAATTTCATAACGTTCCATGTGCACTTACTACTATAAATAAGTGAATATTAACATTTTTCAGCGATAAGTGCGCAACTATATTGAAATTCGTGAAATTTTCACCGAAAGAAATTTAGAGGGTAGTACATTTAACATCCTTTACAAACAACTAGTTACCGATTTCTCCGCCTAAATTTGAAACGCAAGAACGAATAGTTGAAAAGTATTTTTAGAAATTCGCAAAATTGAATTTTCAGCGTTAACTTCAAGAAGCTACGACCGCGCGCTCCTCTGCTCAAGGAGTCGAAGGTCTTCCAGGAGCTGCAGCAGGAGGCCTCGACAGACCCCGTAGCGCAGGAGAAGGAGCAGCTGCTCAAGTCGACGTTTCTGCAGAAGCCGGACCGGCCGGTGCCGAAGCCGCGCACCAACTCGCAGTCGGAGGAGGCCGAGCCGGAGGTCGAGCCGTACCGCGTGGTCATCAAGAAGCAGCCGAAGAAGAGCGTGACCGAGCGGCTGCTGGCTAAGGGCCTGATCGACGCGTCGCGCGTCAACTCGCCCCAGGCCTCCGAGGTAACCGAGCCCGCGCCCACCCCGGAACCCAGTACCGAAACCCCGTCGCGCGAAGCCCCGCTAGGCACCTGGTCCCTGAGCTCCAGCGTCGACGACTCCGATCTGTCCGACATGGAATCGCCGGACCCAATGTCGCCCATCTCCGAGGCCGTCGAGGAGTTCGCCACCTCGTTCCCCTTCGACACTCCCGCAGCCGACGATGAGCTCACCATCGAAACCTACTGTGAGAGCAGCGAGACGACGGACTTGGAGAGATCCTCGCAGCGAGACGACCACTCGAAGGTCGAGTGCATCGAGGAAGCGCCGCGGCGCCCCTGCGAGGAGCTCGCGCCCGCGAGCTTCGGCGTCGCGCGCAAGAAGACGCGGCTGTGCCGCAGGGGCAGATACGCCAGGCGCTGCCTCAGCGGCGCCTTCGAGTCGCTGAGGTGCGCGCGGCCCGGCAAGCCGCGGCTGCTGCGCCGCGGGCGCTACTTCGAGCGGATAGTGCGCGGCATCGCCGGCGGCGAGCAGCAGCAGCAGGCCAGCTCCGAGGAGAGCCTGCTGCGCGTCCTGATGCTGGCCTCGCTGGCCTGCAGCCTGCGCGACACCTACGACCAGGAGATCCTGCACCGGGGCTCGAGCCGGCGCAACTCGCGGCGCATGTCCCAGTGCCGCCGCGAGTCCTGCGCCGACCAGCTGCCCTGCGAGGCGGCCGCCGGCCTCCTCGGGCTGAGGCAGGCGCGCAAGGACTCCGACGGCCTGATGAGCCTGAGGAGCCGTTGCGCCGAGGGCAGGCGCCGGCTCTCGGTCATGGGCATGGTGGTCGCCGACAAGGTCAGCACCGCCATGCGCACCGACCTCGCCAGGGGCCTCGCCTACGCCTTCGTGCCGTGCGCCTCGGCCCTCGCCTTCTTCATGTTCAATTACGCCAAGCGGCTCAACAGCGCCGCGGCCAACGAGTGAGCGGCCGGCGGTCGTCCTGCTTGCGTGCACCACCCTTCGTCCCGCGCGAGTTACGCAACGAGCCTGGTCTTTTTTTTTTCTTTCGTCGTTCCTCTCCTACAAAGCTGAATATGTAGAATTTCAATTAGATAAGTGAATGATACGCTTGTTCTGCGTTAAAAATCTTCCACTTGACACGTATCTGGAAGATGTTTCACATTAAATAAGTGTCCGTTCATTTATTTAAGTGAAACCTCACTTATTCAACTTTACGTAGTCGCTTTTAATTTTTCAGGGGATTTCAGTGCGCGCGATATTGTCAATTTACGTCGATCTTGTGTTTCGATCTTTTTTTCTTGCTAGAGTTTTAGAGCGAGATTTTGCGCTACTTCTGTTGTAGTTTACATGCTCGACTGCGTGATGAGAGAGACCTGTGTTAATGTATTTTTTTGTCCAAAGCTATTTTGTAATAAATTCAGGCGGGTTGCTCGAAGTTGCAATTATTTTTAGTTTTCGACGAACGAGTTTCGAATTTTCAAAGTTACTTATTAGCGATTGGTAGGTAAAAACGACTGAAAACAATTTTTTAAATTAATGAGGAAGAGAGTAAAAAAAAGAATCGTTGTTACTTTTTATAATAAAGAACACACGAATTGTTAATAAAAGTCGAAAAGAAATTTTCATGAAATGCATATCTGCGTATTAAAATATTGTAATTTAGTATTGTAGAATAATTTATTATTTATTATATGTAGTTAAGGTGCTCATTCATTAGATTAAAAAGTTCATTGAAGAATATCATCTATAAGGAAATTATTAAAGTTGCGATGTAAATTTGTAAAATAAATCAACATTTTAAAAAAATACAAAGGATGAATTTAGTACGTCATTGAAAAAATCTGTGCTTCGCTTAATTTAAAATGCAGTACCGCCAATTTTATATAACTTTTATAAAGCTTGAACTAAAAAGGATACAGAGTGTTTATTAATTAAAAATATCGTTTTTCATTGTGTGCACACAACGATCATTTATTAAAATTTTCACGAATCATTGAGAAAAATCTTACAATCATTGTTAAGCACTTGTCAAAATTCTATGGTCTCTTTCATAAGTACGATTCCTTATAGATTAGTTGAATTGTTGCATGAAATTTTTCGTAAGTATAAAAAATTGTGAAAAAGTGTCGTCATGTCATTTAAAAAATAATATAATTTGCGTATTAACTCAATCGTTCATCATATGTTCAACGAATTAAAAAATATACGACAAAAAGCACATCGACATCTCACGAAAAAATATCGTCAAAAAATGTCAAATCGGAATAGCAAAAATTCACGATTGATTCATATGTGCATGTCAACTGATTATTTGTCAAAATTACGTCGACACATGTTTCGTAAATTAGACCACGAATTCTTCATCACTAAATTGAAAGACGAACAAACCAATAAAGCCGAATGTTTGTCTGACATTTGATCGTTCGATTATTCACATGTAACCGGACCATTTAAAAGCGTAGATTTAGGAGCTCATTTAAAGCTGACACTCATCCCCATTATTTCCGTAATGCATGCCTTAAAAACGATCGAAAGCATCGAGTTCTTGTGCTTTGCGGCCATTCAAATTTTTCTAAACCCATATTTATTCTTAAACTGAATTTTGTTAAAAAAAAATATGAATATTAAATTCTGCTTGTTAATGCTCACTAAAACCTCGTGTCTTTCGATCGTCGCACAGCCCGTTTTGCGCAAGCTTCTTTAACTATTCTAACGCAAGCTTTTTATTGCTTTCTCCTCCCAACGAAAATAACAGAAACCAACACCGTCGACGACTCCTGAACCCGGCGCCCAGGCTCAAACCCCCGTCGCAGACTCGCAACCTCCGCCGCAGACTGAGGTAATCGAGATCGTCGAGTCAACTGGAGAGGAGGCCAAAGACGAAAGGCAAAATAATCAAACGGTGACTATTTTAATTTCTTCGTATGACCTAAAAATTTCACGTCAAATGTACAATTAGAAATACTTTACCCTCTAAAGTTGAATAAGTGAAATTTCACTTAAATAAGTGAATAGTCACTTATTTAACGTTAAATATCTTCCAACGTGGAAGACTTTTGACTTAGAATAAGTGAATATTGACTTATTTAAGTGAAATTTCACTTATTCAACTTTAGAGGGTAGATCTCATATTAGAAATTATTGAGATCTCTTACCGAATTTCAAACATCAAATCTCATGTCATCAAATGAGTGAGATTAAATATAAACGTTTATAAGCTCGTTTTATATTATATTAAAATGTTTTTTATTTCAAGTGAGATCTTAAGTAAGATCTCTCAAATACCTACAAGATTTATTTTCACAAGAAACCTTAAAATTGATTTAGTAAAGAATCACTAAAATTAGTGCAAATTTCTCCACTAATTATTAGTATTATAACTTATTTTTATAATAAATTGGGACTATTTTCGATGTAAATGAGTACAATTAATATTAATTAATGTATCCTTAAATCCTATTACCGAAACGATACACTGTATACATACTAATTAAAACGAGTTATTCTCATTTACATCGAAAATAGTCCGAATTTGCTTCACTAATCATTAAAAGTGAAATTTCACTATTTCATTGATTTTTCACTGATTCAACTTTAGTAAACTCATTCCAGTCGATACGGATAATAACTGAATCGCTTTTTTGCTCTTGACAGCCACAGCCGGAGCCGCGCATCGAGGAGCCAGCCGAGGAGGAGGAGCCCGCCCAGGTGACGATCCGCAGGCCGTCAGCCGAGGTCGACGTCGAGGTCGCGGTCACCATGGACCGGGACAAGATCAAGGAGCTGGTCACCACGGAGATCAGCCTCGAGCGGCAGCTCGAGAGCGTCCAGAGCCAGCTACTCGCGCTCAAGCAGCTGCCCAGCGAGATCGAGAAGCACCTGAAGATCGTCTCGGAGCAGCTGCGCAAGATCATGGAGCTGAGCGGCGTGGAGCAGCAGCAGCAGCAACAACAGGCCGGTGAGCGCAAAGTCAGGACGAGCGGACAGATGGTCAAACGGGCGAAAGACAGCTCGCAGGGGGATGCGCGAAATCCCTAGTTACGCCCTCGCGCTAAAAACGTTCGATTCACTTTTTTCTCAACAATTTGCAAGATTTACTTTTTTTTTTTGTCAAGTTACTGGTAAAGTTGGTGGTCTTTATTGATCTTTTAACTGATATGAAATACGAAATATAAAGTAACCCGTTTGCGAATAAAGATTCATGTCGATAGTTAATTTTGACAACAATTGAGACATTTAACGTAACATTTCATTCTAGTCCTTCCACCTTAAATGTTTTTAATGAAACTTCATTGCATGTAATACTAAAATATGACATTTGAAATTAATTCATATTTGTACTGTTGAAAATTGTAATTGTATGTTAATACTAGTCTTGAATAAAAAAGAAACTTAAATGAAAATGAGTGTTTTGTTTTGTTTATCCCGTCTCATTTTTCATATAATTAATAGTTGAATTCAGTTCTGCATTTTACACTATTTCAAGCATATTAACAAAAGAAGTAATAATTTTTTAATTATCTTTCAAAATTAACTCTTTTAAAAACGTACGATCTAACCATTCATTGTACATTTGATTCACTTTACAATAAAAAAACAATTTTTTCTATTAAATTACTCAATTAAATGATATCTTTTCCATTAAACGACCGCACTTCGATCAGACTAATTCGGCAAGAGAAACTTACATCAACTTGAATTGATTTTAGAAGCGCAGGAGGCAGCGGCTCGCGCGGAGGCGGAGCGAGCCGCGTCGGAGGAGCGTCGTCGCCAAGAGGAAGAGGAGCAGCGGCGACGCAGGGAAGACGAGGAGGCGGCGGCGGAAAGACAGCGGGTGGCGGAGCTGGAGGAGGATAGGCAGTCGGGCGCCACGTCGCAGTCCTCGAGCTACGCGCCGCACCTCATCTCCGAGGACGGGACCTGCACCGAGTCCAAGGAGCTCGAGATCTCGGTGAAGAGCAACGAGGACGACGGCAAGCGGGTCAAGAAGTACATCGTCTCGTACGAGTCGAAGGTGATCGAGGAGACCCGCGCGGCCCAGAGGTCGCGCGATCCCAGTCCCGCGTTGTCGCAAAGTTGGTATCAAATTTTTTTAAACTCGACCTTTTTTTTGGCTTTCACGCATTACCTTCTTTCGATGGACCATCGACATAATGTATTTCACTGAGAGTTCACGGACCTCTGCGCTAAAACGTGCCATTTATATAACGAAATATTTCAGAAAGTTTCGAAGCGGATCCAAAATTAACTTTACATGACCAACTGGTGCAAGAATTTAAGGTATAAATAAGCAAAATTGAAAGTTGAGAGCCCTAGTGTACCATCAAGTGGTCTGTCCCTGGTCAAATTTAAAATGCAGAAAGTTTAAAAATAACATAATGTTACGTAAATGTATCATAATAGAAATGTATTTTTGTCACTAAAGCAAGCCGCCCTATCATCAAGTTGTCTCTATCGTGCTAATACATTTTCCTTCATCCTAAAGTAATAATCAATATATGTATGTTTATTCTGAAACCGTCTCGAAAAAAGGTTTTGAAATTTAAAGAGAAAGAAATATCAAAATTAATTGTGCCATAAATTGTTTTTAACATTTCACGTAAAATTTGTTTAATAGAAATAAGATTTTTAATGTTCATAAAAATCTCGTTAAGGTAGTTCTCTCGATGCAGTTGTAGTACATAAATTTATTAAAATGCAAATTAAAAAAAAAAATCTAAGATCTTAGTAAATTAAACGTAAAACATGCAAATGTTCTTACATTTACATTAAAAACTTGCGTTAGTTTCTGAGAAGTATTTTGTGTAAACTGCAGATAATATTTGATCAATCGTTCTTTTCTCAGAGGATCAGCATATAGGAATTGGCGCTTTAAAAACTGAAACTTGGTTATCTAATAACATAAATTTTCGATGCTGCTTGTGGAATAAATTAAAATTTTAAACATTGAATATAAAAAGCTCATTAAAATGAAGCTGCTAAATAAATCGAAAGCCAATCAACTTTCGAGAGAACTGCCTTAACATCAATAATAAAAAAATAACACGTATCTCCGATGAAAGTGTACCGCTTCAAAGTCCCTTGAGTGACGAAAGTCCCGTACTCGGTCCCGTCCACTTTGCGCGACAGCGACGCGCGCGCGAGCTGCACGCCTCATCCTCGCGGCCGATTTCCCGTCCCCCGGGTCCGGGAAGGTGCGCTCGCCGCGAGAAATCGCGCTCGTAAATCTGCGGCGGAGGGCCGGGCACGACTTTTTGATATTGGCAAAATGTGATCCGCAGCACAGGAAAGGGAGAAAGCGCTCGCGCGAGCTCTGGCAGCCCCAGGCTAGGCAGCTGGAGCTCACCTACGGGCGCAGATGGAGGTGTCCGAACGATTTCTTCAACGACGAGATGATCGCCGACGCGCTGTCCTCCCAGGCGGAAGTCATCCGCGGAAGGGCACTGGGGTGAGCTTTTACTTTCCCCGGCGACCCTCCTCGTATCTCCCCTTCGAGCTGCCCGCTTTTTAACGTCTCAGTGACATTTATTGCGACGGGATGTTAAATTGCTTTGGAAACTTTGTAGAGAGAGCTTGGAAAATATTCACACTTTAGTCTTTTATTAGTTAATTGTTTGTTTAAATAATTACTTTGAAGATCTATTGTTTGTTATAAATATTTAAATATAATCTTTACATATTGATTAGATTGGAATAAAACATTAATATTTTTCATAGATAAGTTTATCAATAATTTAGAGTGCAATATTATTAATATAAATTTAAATTTATTATTTAAATTCTATTTATTTTCTAGAGTATCTTACACTGAGAAAATTACTATTTTTTTCGTAAGAGGGCGACCTACTTGACCTAGTAACGATGTTTACTAAACTCGTAG
>JAXIUT010000009.1:2552122-2579024 GCA_035586675.1 Eurytoma californica | reverse complement strand
TTTTTTTTATGGTCAAGTAGGTCGCCCTTTTAATAGAAAAATAGTAATTTTTACTAATCCTTTTTCTCAGTGTAATAAATTCCTTTAACTATTTAAATATTAGTAATGAAAACAAAAAGATGAGATTTAAACTAATGATTGAAAATAACAATCTATGAAATCTCAAGTTTTTTGTAAGAAAACAAAAAAATATTTATCAGAAAAACTACAAACAAATAAAATTGCTTATAATAAAAGACAAAGGAATTGCCTTCTTTCTTCGCTGAACTGCACCGGAAACCCATCAAAATTCCTGTAGGAACAGCAAAAAATGAAGCGCCTCTATTATCGCTCAACTCGATCCCGCGGTCACACGGCACAAATGAACCTTTTTCTTCTTCCAGGGTAAACTTCAAGAAATTCGAGAAAACCGCGCTGCCAAACTACGACCACCTGATGAACTCGAGCGTCTACAAGATGATTCATAAGATGGACGCGGAGCCGAAGAAAGGAATTCCCGCCCGACCGGCAAAGGTCATAGCCGCCGAGGACATAATCGAGAGGGTGGTAAGTGCCTCTGCGCTCGGGTATCATCCCGCGCGATACCCGAGGAGAGAAAAAGGAAAAGCCCGGAGAGTTAAGGCCGTAAAAGGCGCTGGAGATGATCTCATTGCTTCTGCTTTCAGAACACACCTGTGTGCTGCATGGCCGGCGACAGTATAGCGTGAGAAGTATCAGTCACTGGACGGCCGTCGACTTTCCCGCTCCTAAGATGACGCGTCGAACGAGACGTGAAAATCGCTGGGGCACGGGGAATCCCCGGGAAGCCAAGAAGAATTCGAGCGCGGTGACGGGTGCCAGAGGGCTGAATTTGAATAATCTTTTTTTTCGAAAATAAGAGGGCCAACTATTCGTCTCTGACGAACGAGCCGGACACGTTGTTCCGAGGTGGGATTGGAAATTGGAGAGCGACAAAAAGAAAATGGAGGAATCGAAACTGTATCTGGGACGGCGAAAAATTCAAATGCTCATTTGTACTCAAAAAAAATATGCTTTACTGTTCGTGCGAGCAATCATTTATTTTATATAAATATATACATTTTGATCGAAGATTAAAAAAAATTATATCAACAGTTTATAAAAATAAAACTTTATTTCGAAATTTTACCGCATTTGTAATTTAGGGGTTTGATGCAGTAACCCATTGAGCGCTCGAATGTGGTCAAAAGTATACTTGGACAAAATCCAAAAAATCAAAAAATTAAAAGATTATAATATATATAATCGTACTCCTTATAAGCACACGGGTAGCTCTGAAATAAATCAATTAATCATAGGATATGATTATTATTGAAACATAAACATACAAATAAAGTTATAAATCTGAAAAAAAAAATATTTACTCTCCGAAATTTGAAGATGTTACACATTTTAATTTCTCTTTTAAAAACAGCTAAACATTTAACTTGATTTACCTTGATTAAAAATGTCATTTTCATAAAATCGATCAACAGACTGGTCTAACGGGCTATCTATCATAGTATTGGCTGAAGTATTTGAAGAATCCCGTAAATCGAATGTCAGAAACGTTTTAACTTGTTCATCATCTCGTAGCTATCACCCGTCGGGTGGGCGTCGTGACTACATTCTGCCTGGTAACATTTTCGCGCGGAGATCATCAGTCCTGTATTAAATCGTTTAGGCTTAATCTTTTCCTTCAATTTTTGGAGTTTGCGCTCGATTTCATCACATTGCGATCTGTACCTCATATTCAGGAATCGGTAGCAGATCAAATATAGGTCACTGAGTTTTTATGGGTTGCCGAAATTTTTTTTCTAAACAAAATTAATACAATTACCTTATGCAGAGATTGGTTAATAGTTCAATGGAACCATATCTCGAAATACCTGGGAAGAGATGTAAGATCGTAGACTTGGGATATGGACAGTCCTCGAAGCCGAGTTCTTCAGCGAGACGATTAACTGCCAGCTTCTATCTAACGTTCTTATTATAATACTTATTAATTATAATGACTTATAGCTCACGGCGTTGCAGCATATACTACATAACATTTACTCGAATAAGAGAGGGTGTTTAATGTATCGAAATAAAACTTAAGCAATTAAAATTAACTTATAAATTTTACGAGAAATTATTGTAACTTTTATTCTGCGGTGTCAGTTAATTGCATATTTAGTACAAAACGATGAAAATTACATTATCGATGAAGTATAATTATGATACGTTGTTCGAACATCTCATAAGTATTTTATAAGAACGAACAATGTCAACCAACAGCGGTTTTTTTACCGCATACCAACTCTCAATAAATTACAAACCCCTCAGCAAAAAAAGAGTAAACTAAAGGGTAAAAGGAACAATTAAGTCAGCGGCCATTAAACATACCAGGAGCAACATCAATAAAAGAAGTCCGCGAGCCGGGGCATCAATGTTGAACGAGCAATTTCCAAGTAAAACAAATTACTCGTCGTATAGCGCGCGGCCCACTAGGCCAGTGTTAACGAGGCGTACAAAGAAAAACTAGTTTCCGAGCCGAGCGACGCTAAGGAGATGGGCCGATAATGCGGCCCGTTTAAGGCCCCGCGACTCCTCGAGGACGCGCCTCTTGCACACAGGGCGTATATGCCCACGTCGTCCTCGCGCGGGGCCCTTATCTATATACACCGCGCTCTCGCCACCGTCGGCTCCACGTGCGCTTTTATTTTTCCCCTTCCGCAAAGAGAGGTGTTCGACAAAGAAGAAATTATACCTGCGCGCGCCCGCCCGACCTGGTGTGTATATATACACACACGAGTATAGATGTATACATACACCCGTATACCCTCGGCGCGTTTAAAGAAGAAAGTTAAACCGCCTCATTACGAGAGGGGGGTATCCGCAGCGAGGACGTTACCTGAGTTGCGATCTCGTCCTCGGCGGTGCGCTAAGGCGGACGACGGCTTTTTGCGCACCTGAGTGACAATGTAATTATTCCCCGAGTCGCGCTTTTTCTGCCCTTTTGTACCTGCGGCCTGCCTTTTTTAGCAGCTTCCCTTTTTCCCTCTTCTTCGTTGTCTGTTGTTTTTTTTTCTTTTTCGTTCTTTTATCCTCTATCTTCGAAAGACGTATGGCATTCTGAATTTATTACATTCTCGAGGTATTAGCGCGCGCGGTTGGAAAATAAAATTTAACGAACAATTAGCAGCTTCCTTTCGAATCACCGCTTGGATTTTCGAAGGTAGTAAATAACGGTGCGCGATGTTATTTCTTTTAAATTTTAATCGCGCGAAAATAGCGCGTGTATACGTATGCACGCGCACAATTTATAGTGGATTCAATTACGATGATCCGAGGAAAAAAATCGATTCTATTGTACGAGTATAGGAAGTGTGCTACTAATGTTATACGAAAAATAATAGTCCGCAGCTCTCACCCATTGCCCGGGGCTATCCGACTGCGCAGCTGTTTATAACAAAGGATCGTTAAATGATCAAATTGTAACGTAACGTCGCTCGCAAAAAAATCACGAGAATGAACTTGCGCTTTCTTTGTCGCTACGAACAACGCTATTTAATTTAATACCCCTAATATTGATAATGGCACGGGTGTTTGCGGAATACTGCATAAATTGCGGTGGACATAAATTGGGACATTAAACGAGGCGAACCGCCGTCTTCCTTGGCTATTTAAAAAAAAAAATCTCGTTTTCAGAGATGATGTATAGAAAATACCTTCAAACAAATCCTTTTTTTTCTCCCAGCGATCAGTTAATTTGCATGGCTGAATCATAAAGTTTATTTTATTTACCGAGACGCTGGCTTTTTAGCTTGTATACAGGCCGCCGATGTTCTTGGGATAAAGCGAAGGACAATGGCCGCTTGGAAAGCCCGCCTTCGCCCGAGAGACGCCCGAAGCGACTTTATGACGGGCAAAAGTGACCTAAACGCCGGGGAGAGGATCGATCGACCGTAGATACCGTATCCGCGCACGAACCTCCTTCGAAAATCGCATGTCGCCGTGTGCCTAATCTAATCCGACGGGTACATACCTCCGTCGAGAGCAAACTTTTGGCAGCGTCGTTCGGAGGGAAAACGCGGGGGAGGGCACGTCGTCGGGCCAATAGCGCCTAATTTACGGCGTCGCTGCATGGGTGCGTGCCCCGCTCAACGGTCCCCGGGCCCGCGTGAGTCACGTTTCTTCCCCCCCTCCCCTGTCTTCGTTCGCTCGCGTGCGTGACGTCGGTCCCCTCGGCGATCTGTGTAAACCGTCGCCGTCTCTCTCCCACTCGCTCCTTCTCTCCCGAGAGCGATGATTCACAAACTAGTTCGCGCCCTCGTGACCGCTCGGACCCAGGAATGCGCCGCCACCGCTACGGGATGCAGCTGATCCCCGCGTGTTTGGGTCCGTCGGGCAAATTTTTCTCTCTTCACAACGTCTCAACCGCTTTTTTTTCGCCGACTCGCTCTTTCGGGCGGGGTGCGCACACGTGGGTGATCGGGCGATTTATCGAGAGGAGCCTCCGCTTATAATTTGTTCTTAATCCATCGACTTTTTTTTTTATCTGTCCCGAGGATGACTAAGCTTCATCGATCGCTGGACCACTGTTATGATCTCATCGCTTCGGTAATTGATTCGACGACCTGACGTCAGGATTTAAAGTTTCTTTTGTCGCACCTTAACGGTTTCTTCAAAAAATCTCGGCAAAAGTATCCGGAGTTTTGTGAATTATCGGGCGCTTCGCGCTAATTGCGCAAGAGTCGTAAAGTAGAGCGGACACCCGTGGGCCGATCGAATTAACTGCTTTTCAATGATCGCTCGTACTCGAGTTTTATCAGCTCCGCGATCGCGATAAATTTTTTAACGGGACCCGATTAAGGGGCAAGAGTACCATTTTAACGGAGGGGCGACGCGTTTTCGCGAGCACTCAATCAGCGAGAATGCCGGGCGCTTTAAAGCGTACCGCTTTATCGGCGTCGTTAAACGCTTTACGCCCCGTCGAAAATTACGGGGAAAACGCGCGCTCGTTTCGCGTACACCGGCGCGTCTCTTTCTCCGGATTTTCGAGAGTTTAAAGAGGCTGCGGGCTTTGAGGAAAGTGCCGCCCGCAAAGGGAACAGGGCCCTGATCGTCCTCGGAGCTGCGGGGAGTGAAAAGCGCGCGCCGTGAGAATGGAGCGCACCTCGTTGTGTCATGCAAATTGATTTCTTTCCTAGCGCGAGCTACGTGAGTTTTCTCGGCTCGACGTCAGGTAAAATGCCACTTATTCATTGTGTCGACGTGGGAAGAAATTACGAATAGCTTTTTGTTTCGATTACGAACGGGTGTCGATTGTCTGCCTGCATAATCGCCCCGCCCGATCGTTTAGAATGAGATAATTCACACTCTGTTCGAATTTTTTTTTTTTATTTATTCATCCGTCGAAAAGTAAATATGGGAATGGTACCGCGAGATGTGTTATTGTTTATGGTGTAAAATTTTTTTTTTAATTTTTTAAATGTCTGTTTACTTTTGTTCGCGCTTTGTTTATTTGCGCAGGGTTATATCAGATTCGATTGATTGATTTTAATTGCGAATTGTTGCCGCGAACAATGACGTTGGTAGAAAATATTTTTTTTAAATAATAATTAAACTGTTGTCGCGTGGATAAAAATATATTCAATTGTAAATTATTACGTTTGCGAGAATAAATAAGCCTTGTACCACTTCCGAAAAATAGTATTAATTTCCGACTGTGTTATACGTAACATTATGACGGTCGACAAAAATATTTGATACAGTGCCAAAAGTTCTCTAATAGTCTGTACGATTATTCAATTTATCCGTTATGCTTTAACAATACATTTGCATAATTGACAGATATTAAGTAAATCGTTATTGCGTAAACAAAATGCAAATGGAAAGTAAATGTAATAAATTACATTTTGGAGTAAAAACATAATTCACACTAAAAAGAAACATTAGTTTACAATTCTGCACATAATCAATTAAATATATATAATAATTACTCTCTATTAATGTAGGACATTAATTATAGTGTACTAATTAATTCCATTTAAAATAAAAATTGATATTTTCAAAAAAAATAGTCAATTAAATTTTTTTTTTTAAACCTGGACGATAAAGAAATTTTAAAATCGAATTAAGATACCTCGATTACTAAAAATGTCATTGCCAATTCTTAAGAATCATTTTTAAAAACAGTCGTAAAACACTCAACATGATTCCACCGACATCGGAAACAATAAATAATCTGCAAATGCACCGCCGCAGATAAACGACATCAAAGCATGCGCGCGCTCGCGCATAAAAAATGATAACGTAGCATTTCCTCCTCGCCAATCATCCTTTACTTCGAAATCATTAGAATAAAGTAAACTCACGCCGCATACGTTCCATCAACAAACCCCATGAATGACTCAATACACCGCTCGCTCTTATCTCTGACCGCTACATCGCCAGCCGATCGTCCGCGTCACAGGCGCGCGCGCGCGAGAAAAGTGTTATACACGAGAGCATGCGGCCCATTGCGGAAGCGCATCCGCGGGAACTCCGGGAAAAAGAGAAAGTCGGAGCGCACCCCCACGTCACAGCGTCAGGAGGAGGAGGGCAGCCTCTTGGCGGTGACCGCGGCGCAAGGTAAGAGGCGGCGGGAGAGAGATTCGGCGCTGTGGCCCGGCTGGAGGCGGATGCCGGGAATGCCTTGCCACCACCACCGCCACCGAGGCGAGCTCGACGCAGGCGCGCTGTGCTCCTCGCCGCCGCCGCGCCGCTCGCGTTTCAAATCGCATGGAACGAGCCGCTCGCGCGCCGCGCTAGACGACTGACCACAGCCGCGCCGCGCGCACACTTTCAAACGCACGTCGCTCCCCGCTCGCTCGCCGCGCAAATCTCCCGGAGTCTCTCGCACACGCCAAGGCAGCACTCACTCGCGGGACGTCTCTCGGTTTCACCCCGTTCCCGTCGTATTACCTTCGATTTTTTTTTTTTTTTTTATTATCGTCGTCGTTCGACTGAGCCGCGCGTGAGGTGTACAGAGGAGAGCAAAAGGAGGCGACGGCGGCTCTTTCGCGCGGGGCTACATCCAGGTGTACCCGGGCTCTCGTGTAGAGGTTCAGCGAGGCAGACGCAGCAACCGAGGCGACGACATGGCGCAGCTGATCAGCGTCAAGCTCTCACGATTCGACGGCTCGCCGTGGGGATTCCGGCTGCAGGGCGGCAAGGACTTCGGCACGCCGCTCATCGTGCAGAAGGTCAGTTTTTCATCGCCGGCTCGATTTTCTTTCTTTTTCTCTTTCGGGCGATCGAACGGGACGATTTGAATTTTCGCGGCTCGCTCCGGGATTGGAGGGTAAGGCGATAGACGGGGGACGACACGCGCACGCTTATAGAGGGACGCGCGGCGCTCCTCGGTGTTTTTGTCGCTTGCGCGCCGCGTATTTATAAAGCAGTATTTACAAAAATAACGGCGTGCTCTCCGCTTGAAATAGCGAGTTTTCCTTTTGGGATGCCCGAGATCTGATCCGGTCGCGCCGTTAAAAAGTCCTCGCCGAGAGTTTTTACGGCGTTATATACGCCGGGACGCGCCGCGCGCGCGCCCGCGAGCTTTCCGAAATAAAGCGGGCGAAAGAATGTCCGAGGTGACTCGCGGCTCCGTCTGTGATGCAATTTGGAAAATGTTCAAGATCCGTCGTGTTTACGTTTTATTTTTAAATGTCGAGTAGCTCCAAAATGTTTTACACATTGAAAAAGAATCGTAGTCATTTTTTTTGGCTTTTTAAACATGGCGGCAATTTAGACACTCGTGGAGTAATAATTTGGGAAGACACACTCGAAGACTCGATAAATTTATAAAGTTTTAAAAATAGAACAATAGCGGCATTGTCTGCAAGCTTACGTATTTTCTTCTGTCTCAAAGTGGCCGTTCCAAGATTAACCCGAAAACCTAGATAGAAAAAAAAATCGTTCTAAATACAGAAGATTGATTCTCTACAACGACACACTGTTTACAAAAAAGCTTCGACTATCTCTCCAAGTTTTCTTCAAAAAGCTCAGATTGAAAGCGAATGAATCACACTCAAAACCATCGAACCCCACAGAAAAGAAGAGTCGAAAATTGAAAAAAATCTCCATTCAAATTTTCTACAACAAAAAGAAAATGACAAAAGCTTCGGCGCGTCGAAGGCACCGAGGCTCGTGTGCTCAAGCTCCATTACGTAAGCCGCAAGCGCAAGCGGCGAGTAGCTGCGTCGGTATGCCAGCGGCTTCTCCGTCGGTCCGGGCCGCGGGCGCGCGGGGGGCCGTCGAAGCCAAATATCGTTTCGCGAGGAATCGGCCACGAGGAATCCCTGCCAACTGGCCTCATGCGGGGCGGAGGGGGAGGGCCCCCGCGACGACCTGCTGCCACCGAGGAGGCGACGCGACGTTCGTTCGTGTTTTGGCCCGAGGAGGCGCCTTGTAACTCGAGACGGGCCATTTACAGAACTCGGTGCGCCCGCCCGTCCCATACCTACCCCCGCGGGCGCTTTTCTCTCTTTTTAGCGCGGCCCGACCGCGTGCAGCGCCGATCGCGATTTTTGCCGTTTCGCGCGCCTCGGAAGAGTGCAAGGTCGCGGGGGCGGGGAGAGAGGGGGGGAGGCTTTCGCTCTTTCCTTGACTTCGTTTAGCGGGTTTCTGCCGCGGCCCGGTGCCTCTGGCACCTCCGCAAGCACACGGGGGGATCTGTCAAACGCGGAGACGGCCGTCCCGCGACCATGACGAGCTGCCGCGACAGCTTTGCGGGCTTGTGGCTTTGGAAAATTAGCCGGGCGAGATTTGCAAGCGCTACTAAGTTTTGGCAAGCGTTTTGGAATTTCATAATTATTTTTTTTTTTTTTTTTTTTTTTGCTTTAAGGCCAAATTCCACTGTTTAGGGATATATTTTAATATATCAGAGAATAATGTATTTAGAAAAATATATACCTGTGTCTTAATGACTTGTACCACTTTTTCTTTAGTTGAGAAAGTTAAAATTGATATTAAGATTTTGTATTTTGAACTTAAATATTGATATATAGATATAGATAGATTGTCCTCATATATTGTCCTTTGATATCAGAATTAGTTAACTTCACACTATCCAGGTGTCCCATCACACCTCGCATTATACCGTTTTCTCCTATATTTTTATCTGGAAACATAAATGTATTTGGGTATAAACAATTTTTAATAAACAATTTATTATAAACATTTTTTAATTCAAATAATTACTGTTAGAAAGAGAAAACGTTGGATTTAATTAATTATTGTATCTTAATTTTCGGTTTTTATTAAATTTATTAGTACCACTTAGAAAATGCTTAAAACTAATCATCTTAAATCAATCATGTTTAATTCGCAGCGCATTAATCCTTATAATGACTTAACTATAAAACAAATTAAACTCATTATATAAAGGTTACTGACAAAACAAAATTCTCCTTTTTTTTATCTATTTACAAACAACAGAAAAACTATTTCGAAAGTTAAAATGGGTGATTATAATATAGTTAGATATCTTACAAAACTAGTACGATATGAAGTTTCATCTTACGCAATTCGTTCATTCATTTAATGCGAACATTAAAACGTAAATCAATACATAAATAAATATCTCAAAAACATGCAAAATGCAGTTAAATTGTTATGTCGGGAAACCAGAGATACGTTAAATACAATTATCGATGAACGTTACGGTTTCGCCGATTGTAATTTTCTTTAAATTTTATTACAAAAAAAATTAAACAGTTTATTTAAATTATTAAAATCCCAGGTATTTACGTACAAAATAAAATAAGAAACTCGATGGTAAGGTTAATTATCGTTATTTCGAGCAATATAGAAAGGGACGACTTGCGCGAGTGTTACATTTACTAAAACATAGTTTGTCCCTATTCCAGAGTCATACGCAAGTTAATTGAAAGTTTGCGACGCCGCGTCGAGATTGATTATTCCGTAGGCCGGATTCGGATTGACTAATTGGTGCGTTTTCTCGAGAAACTGGGTATTTTCCGTGAAATGAAATTTACTCGACCGAACAAACGTAGGAAATAGATGTTTATCTATAGAACATATTTGCTTTGTGCCACTCCGATAAAAAAGAAATATGAGATTAGAGAACATGAAAATTCATGCGCTTCGGATGGAATGCGCGCACCGCATACTTGTGGGAACATCCTCGACTTAACGGAACGCCGAATACAAAAAGCATCTCTCTTAAATGTGCGAAGTGGAACAATCGCCAGAAAAAGTGTCTTATTGTATTATACCTGACTACGAACAGTAAGACGTTGAATAAAAAATATCGCACGTCATCTACCTTCGCTAAAATTTCGCGCTCGTTACAAAAAAAAAAAAAAAAACCGCTTAATTAATTTCGCAGCCGATCCTCGCTAGGCGTTCCCGGTTGATCGTGAGCTTCACGCTGATAAAAAGTAAACAAGGCGCGGTCAATTTGGCGTGGTAAGCGCAACGTAACGCTAGGGTATACACATAACAATGTTGGGAAATCGCGCCAAAAAAAAAAAAAACGAATTTTTTTCGCCCTCTTGCATTTTCGCGCGTCGCAGTGCCGGCGGCGACTGCAGCTCGGCCGCAGCTGTCTTACTGACCTACTTGGGACCCTCGCGGCCGACTCCCGGCTCTCGCACTTTTGCGACCCGAAAAGTCCATTAGCCCGCGAGCGACGCACACACGCGGATCTTGCGTCAGTGGCGTCCGTGCTGGAATATCCGGGTGCGTCAACGCCGCGGCGATCGGGGGGATATACTCGACGCATATACGCGCAAAGTTCAGGTGCGGGCGATTTACACAAGAAGTCACGCAGTATTTACTCGCGTTGTGTTTCTTTTTTGTGCCCGGTCGCGGGGGTACGGAGTCGAGCACAAAGCGAAGGAAGTTTCCTGCTTTTCAAAATAAACTATTTTCAAACCATTTTGTCAGCTGTTAGGAGAGTTAACTGCAAATTAAAACACTCGCGCGGTGTACGTATGAATTAAATTTAAACTGTGTTTACAATTTTCCTTTTGAAAGCTCTACCGTTTATCTTATTTTCTTAAATTTTTATTAAAACACTTGTAATTACAGTGCATTTGTGATTCACGAGATTAATGCATCAATTAATTATAACGCCAAGATGTTTGTTTACGATTGTTCAGTCGACTACCTCGGCCTCGCGTTTGTATCAAAATTCGAAAAAACAATGATAAAAGTGAAATCGCAGGTGTACCCTTCGCGGTCGATCGACGGAAGCTGCAGGCCGTTTGAAAAAGCTCGTCCAATTTCGTAAATCTCCTCGCGCGCGGCGTCGCTCGCCCGCGAGGAAAGAGAGGAAAGAGAGCTGGTAATCCGAGGCAAATTATTTGGGCGTTCTATTTCGAGAAGGTGCCTTTGCGAAACTCCTCTAGAGCGAGCGAGAGAGGAAGAGAAGGAGCCGGGTCGACGAGAGCTCGCCCCTCGCCGCGAGCGTCGCCCGCGACGCGACTCGCCTCTCCTCGCTCAATCCGAAATAAAACGACTTTTCGCGCGCGCTCGATCTGATCTTTCGGAATTTGATCGAGGCCCGCGCCTCGAATTTTTAACTGAATTTTAAGATCGTGTCTTCGGGGTATATCTTCTTTTTTACTCCTGTACGGATGATATTGGCTTATCTGCGGGGATGCTGATTGCATAGTGTGCATTCATATTTCACGAAGGTAGCCAGTTAAGATAGCAATGATAAGCGCGATGTGTGGAGCAACGGGAGATAGTTTACGCGTTAGTCAACGATTCGAACTAATATAGATATATTAAAACGGTGGGTTGCAAAATAATCAACAGCCGAAGGTAAATACTAATGATAAAATAATTGTGTATAAAAAATGAGTAACTTGTGAAGAGTTTAAAACAAAGATTAAAATGTGAGTTTCTAGATAGCAATGAAAGAAATAGTGTCTTAATGAGAGCCGGGCGAGTTTGTTTAAAGAGCCTTATAAACAAAGTCTCTGACTAACGCACTGGCGCGTGAGTAAAAGCCGATAAACTATCTTACTCGACAAAACACGCTAAAATTTACATAAATAGAGTTCCATTTTCGCTGCAATTCCACTCGACATTCCTTTGAAAAAGGAAAAAAAAAGGTAGCGCGCACTTTCCACTGCACCTAAATTCGATTCACCGTTCTAACGCGAATTCAATTAAAATTCGCCGAACATTTCCGTCACTCAATTGATAAAGTCAAAACGGCTTTTCAATCTCCGCCACCTCTCCTTTCTCTCCCTCGCGTGTTTCTCGCGCGCGGACACGCACATTCGCACGCGTGCACTCAACGGCCTGAGAAAAGGGGGCCCGGAGAACGACTCAATCGCACTCGGCGAGCCGAACTGATTTTCCGCCGAGGGGGGGGGGGGGGGGGGGGAAGTGCACGGGGCGCGTGAAAACGGGCCGGAAGGTCCGGTGGCTGTCAAGGGAACGGCGGCGCGAAGACTTTCGCCGCGTGTCAGCGCGCGGCTCACGGCGAACTTTATACACGCGAGTGCACACACATACGTAGCACGACGTCCGGGGCGATCTCGCGCGCTAAGTGCGTTCGAGTGTCGCGCGCACCGCGCGGCCTGCTTTTCTTGTTTCTGCGCGCTTCGGACGACGCTCGACAGCCCGCCGTACGGCTTATTTTAAAGCGTGCATCATCGATTATATTTACATATTATAAGAGGCGAACGCTTTGGCGGTGTTTGGGATGGATAAAAAACGATGCTGACTGCGGTATTGTTTTTTTTTCTTTTTTTTTTAAATCGTGGAATCTGGAGAGAAAGGTAGACCAAATTTGAATGGAAATAAAATAATTGAAAGCAAAAATTTGCCATATTTCAAACTAAAAGTCCAAAGCAAAGACTAAACAGCATTACAATTTTCCTGAAGGATTCGAGTAATTCAATCGAACTTGAGGGAAAAATTTAGAGTGAATTTACGCTGTCCTTTCATTGTAACGTTCAAAACAAATTTGTAATATTTTATTTATTTGCCGTTGTTAAAAATTCTAAATCTTAAAATGAACGTACGATGTGTTGCTTTAACAAACGCAGTGTGGACAAGTGTTTTTCGCTACGTGTGTCAACTCATGACAGATTTACTGTACGTTAAATTAAAAAACAGTTTATGTATTATGGAATATAACAAACGAAAAACGTTAAATTTTTATACATAGTTTCATAAATGCAGACGAACATTTAAAAAAATAATACATTTTTTTGACTTCCTGTACATCTAAAAATGTTTCTATTAAACTGACTTATCTACAATTTAGTATAAAAAACTGAGAAAAAGAATATACAGCGATACAAAGCTTTTTAAATGAGAAAGCAATTCTCTATACAGATAAGCAAAAGATAGAAAGTGGATGATGATCAAAATTTTTATTTCAGTCGAGTGACTCGCCGTCATTGATTTGACATTATCAGAGCCGCTGTTACAAACTCGGTGTTTATTTTCTTTTTTTTTCGAGCGATACACTCTTAAAATTTAGTAAACTTGAACTTGCATCTAAAAACAGCACTTTGCTTCCGATTAGTCAGCACCGTTGGTGTTTACTCGAAAATGCGATTTTCCGCGTGCACTTAAAAGCATCGAAGGCCGCGCCATACCCATCGTCCTTATCGCTTATCAACCGGCGACGCTCCTAGCGATTGTTGCACGAGTTTCGTGCGCAATAACGCGCCAACGTATCGAGTGCCTTGAGGAATTAATTAGCAAGCGGGCTCGCTTTTTCTCGTTTATTTTTCGTACAATACTTGTCCCTCGGCAATATCGCTGCAACAAGGCGACTTTGTCCGCCGCTTTAAATGCACGCTACTCGATAAAGAACGTTAACGTCAGATTTTAGGTCTTTTGTTACTCGTGTACGTTTACGGAGAACAGTTGTTGAAAAATCAATGACTTTGTGATTCACACACTGGCCAGATGTTCCTTTTTTGCCCGTATCTTGTATTCTTTAAGTTGACATATCCGCAGGCAATCGATTTAAATAATCCTTTTTTTCATATCCTTTGTATAAACTTGCTTTAAAATATTCAAGCAAAAAAAATCTCTAAAATAAATTGTTCTCTGAATGAGAAAAATTACCACATAATAGAAGCATTATTTGTATACATCAATACTAAAAATTATAATTTCAATTTCACAAGAAATGATTAGTCAGTTGCAAAAGAGTGCGCTCGAAAAATTCATCCTCCGCATTTAACGCCGAAATTAAAATTCAGCAATCGCCGCGAAAATTCGAAGTTTACGTTTAAAAAAAAAAGTGCTATCACGCCCGAGCTCTCACTTGTCTGTGCGCTCGGCCAATTTACCTCGAGGCACTTTTAATCGGCTCGCGCTCGCTCGACTCGTAACGCGGCGCAAGCTATGGACTGCGCGAGTCCGTGAAAGCGCGCGCGATATCATTTCTCGGGCGCGTTACGAGCGCGGGCTGCGCGTAAATTTCGCGGCTTTACGAGCGGCCACACGCGCGCACAGCCCCGCGATCCCGCGCGAGAAAATTTCGATTTCCGCGCGAATTCTATTCGCGGCACTTCCCTTTTCCCCGCGAGGCGTCTCTGTCCCCCCGATAAATTCCTCGGGGCGCGCGCGGGGGATACTTGCGGGCCGCACATAAGGATAAGGACAGCGCGCTGCTTACACACTTTGTTAGGAGCTCTTTTATGAGTTACGACGATCGTTAAAGTAAACAGTAAGCGGCTCTATTAAATTCGCGTACGTTGCATTGTTCGTGGTCGTTTACGCTTCGGGGAAAAAGAGATTGTTGAGGAAAGCGCTTAAAAACGCTTTCGATTATTTGTTGACCTAACTTTGCGTGGAATATTCTAGTTGAGTATCGAAATTTACATATTATTCAATGATGAAATTGCAAATTTTTATTCGATTATTTCTTTTTCATACGCATATTTGTGTATGAATTATGGACAATTACTTATGAATGGTAGGTTAAACCTAATATTGATTTGAAACATGTATACATTTTTTATCAAAATCAAGTTTTAGCATGACGTAAATGCATGTATTACAGCGTTATGCTCATTTGTTTTTTGCCCAATGAAGCAAACAGGTCTATCCAGCAAAAAAAAAAAGAAATAATTAACGCTAAACTCGCTAATTGCTGAAACAAAAAAGCATAAAAAAGTATCTACACCCAAAATCCTAACACGAATTAAGCATCCATGCAATAAAATTTAGCGAAAAAAGTGGTTCGAGCGAGCTTCACGGCGCGCGGATAGACGCAATCGATCGCGGCTCTCGATTTGTTTACGAGCGTTGCCGCGAGAGAGAAAGAACCTTAGCGTGGGTGTCCGCTGGCTCGGATTCCGCGCCCACCTTTTTGTCAATCTCCTTTTGCGCGCATCAGGTATTCTTTTCGGAGTGGGGCCCCGGCCGAAGGCGCGCGCTCGAAAATAGCCCGAGCGCGAATCGGGCCCCCGTTTCTTTCTGTTTTTTGCGCGTCGGATCCTCGAGGTGGACACTGGTCCACGTCACTTTTCACAAAGCCGCGCTTGTTCGAGCCGGGGGCTTCTTGAGTTACCGATTGATCGCGCCTCTCCCTCATTTCCTCCCGATGTTAACGGCCAGCTCACGAGCGACGTGTAAATATAGAATGTCGTGGGTGTTCGGCCGAAAGGGTCATTAATTTGGAAGATCAAAAAAAAAAAAAAAAAAAAAAACCAGAAAAAAAGAAAATATCGATGTGATACTATACGGAGGCTCGAGAAAGTTTTGCGTTCGATTTTTCCGTGAGATCGCAATCTTCGAACCGATCGATTAAACGACGAACGTGCGTATCGGGCGCAACGGACTCTATCTAACGACGAAATTATTTTAAATTGCGTAAAGCCGTTGGGAAAGATTAAAAGCGAAGTTTTAAACAATGATTTTGCACGTTCCACTGGAGAAAGAAAAAAAGGAGCGCAAAACGCCAATAAAGTTTCAGACAATCACGCGATGCAATAACTCGCGGCTACCTTCGAACGCTCCATCTCGCGGCTAGTCGTAAAAAATGAAATACTAAGGCTTAATAACCGAAAGTAAAATGGAATTCCATCGTCACTTTAAATCAAGATTCACTCGGCGCGTAAGGGCCTGGGTGTACGTCGAGGAACCGAGAGAGAGAGAGAGAGAGAGAGAGAAAGAGAGAAAAAAAAGGAGGAAGGCGAAGAAAAAGAGCGCAGCGACGAGTCAAGGGCTACCCCCGGCCGCATATATGCTTGACGCGGGGCATAAATAAAAATCAAAGTCCAGAAAAACATTAGCGGCTAGGGTCGTTTATCACCGATATATTTTTTTCGCTGCTCCTTTTTGCCGTGCCACACATATTCGCGCGACGAGACCCAGACGCGGGAGGCTGCGCACGGTACGACTTTTTTTAGAAGAAAATATCTCGATCGCCGGATTATAAAGCATTTTTGTCATCCGATAGCCTAGAGACTGTTTTGATTTTTCTCTCGCTATTTTGAAGAGTGGGATTTTCTAAGCGCGACATTCTTGTTTATCTCAAAAATATATCTCTTAATAAAAGTCACTTCCGATTGTATTCACATCGAATTCAACGTTATTTAACTTTTTATTTATTTTTTTTAAATTCTTTTGAAAATAAAATAAAAATCTCGCCGCAAAATCGTAAATTTGCGGCGCGTCACGGGCACTTGAAATATGCACCGGCAATATATATTCTTTCGAAAATTATAAAGCTGCGGCGGGCTCGTGCTTTTCCGCGGGCGCAAGCACGTGATAAACTGGCTCGCGCGAACGACTGGTCAGGGTCAGAAAGAGGCGTAGTTTTCGGGGAGGCGCGACTTTCGAAAGTTGACCTTCTGCCACTCGGGCTCTCGGGAGCTTTAGCCACCAGAAATAAACGAAACATCCGTCTTAGAACCTCGTATCCGAAGGTGAGAATTTCGACTTGTCTCGAAAGAAAATCCGTCGACACTGTCAGTTTTCAGGGTGTAACGTATTGCCGTAAGAAAAATCGACCTTTCGAAAGGCGTTTTTCTGTATTTCTTTGTTTTTTTGTTTAGTTGATAATTAAAAATAATTTGATAGAATTCGTTATATTTTCGTTTTTCTTTACGTAATCTAAAGATTCAAAAAAGTTGAACTTTAAAGTTTAGAATTTTTGAAAATTTAAATTTAAAAAATCTTAGCAATGTTAAATGATTCAATATGGACAAATTCTTTTACGCTTAAAAATACACTTGCAAAAACATAAAATGTAGATAAGCATGTAATTTTAAAAGGAATGATTACTCATAGACGAGGCATTTACGTCTCCAGCAAAAACTATATATTTCAAACTTTGAGTTTTAACGACGATGATTCACGAATTCTTAACGAAGCGAGCTACATCCTACACCGCGCGCTTCATCCTTCCTCAATTTCGAAAATTAATTACCTAATTACAATCCAAATCGTACTTAATAAATAGTCGTAAATCAAAAGATGAGTAACGCCGATCGACGGCGCGCCAAAAGCTTCGGAAAGAAAATTCGAAGCGGCGCGAGCGGAATACCAGAGTGAAATAAAAAAAGGGCGACAGCGAGAGACGCACGCGATCGGGAGTAAGGAGTCTGCGACTATTGGCGCTCACTGCCTGCGCCGAGAGGAAGCTTCTCGCGCGGAGGCCCGGCGCGGATATTAATAGAGAGCGAGGCAAGCTCGCCGCCGGCCACCGAGCTTTACACGCGCCTCCGCTCTCTCTCTCTCTCGGGTTATAAAAATATCGCTTTCATTCGAGCCTCGCGCGCGCGATAGGTATCCTCGAAAAATTTTTTCTCCGCGCGCTTCTTTCGCGCCGTGACCCTTTAAGAAATCGTCTCGCGAATCTCGATTCGTTCTTCTTCTTCGCGAGTTTATAGGTACTGGTGGAATTCGGAGGTCGCCTTGGCACCGATGCGAATTAAGCGCGGTCGTCGTATTTCTCGATCGAGCGGAAAATCGAAGGGAAGCGGTGAATTTTAAAAGTGATCGATTAGTCGCGGGGCGGAGGAGGAGAGAACACGCGGTAGCGCGGTATCATCATTAGCGATTGGCAACGGGTGACACGGGTACAGCTGCGTGAATTTATAGCGAATTAACGAGCGGATTGGTGCGCTGGCGCAATTGATCGTCTGCGCTGCTCCGTGAAAATTCGGCCGATCCCGATAAGCGTATTAGATCGGATTTAACGCTTTCGTCGCCGGCGCGCTCTCGAGGACCGCTCGTCGGGAAATTTGCCAAAAAAAAGTCTAGTGCACACGACCGAGGAGGGGTACCTTTCGATCGCGAAATCGACCTTTCGCACTTCGTTTTTTTTACTTTTTTCACAATTTTCGACGATTGTTTAAATATTCAAAACTTTATTAATTTCTTCTTTTAAATTTGCAAAAATAATGAAATCCTTTAAAAAATATACGCAGATTACACTAAATAGCAGGTTTAATATTAACTTCATATTCATTACAAACATGAATGTTTATTTTATTAATCTTTTAAATAAACAAAAATTCCTTGATTATTCAAATTGAAATATTAAATTTACTATGAAAAACTTTTGAAATTTAGCTTAATTAAGTAAACTACTTATTTAAATGTTTCACAATACCCAAAAGAAAGGAACAAAAATTCATCGATTGTTTCAATTGGAACAATAAATTCATAAAAAATTTTTGAATTTTGACGTCATTCAACCGGATATTTATTTATTCATTAACGGATTAAACTTTTTATTAATTAGAATAAATTTTCGTCTATTTAAAAACTCCAATCATTAAAATTGTCTTAAAAATTATAATAAAGAAACAAAGTAGATTCTTAGAAAAAAAATTGCTCCGGTAATGTCAGCACGAAAATCAGCGAATCGCAATTACCCACGACCCGAGTAATCAGAACAAAAACACTGAGCTCAGCGCTCGGTCCCGCAAGCTCCGGTGGATCTTAATCAGCGCGCATACCACTCGGCTGTAAACAAATTAAGCGCGCGTCCCATTATATCTCTCGCGGTGTCCGACAGAATCTCATCCCGCGCGCGGATCCCTCGTTATCGGGCGCGGTAACGCCGAGCCAAACAATGCCCCGAAGTAAAGCGACACCGGGCGCGAGCCTCGAAGTTCAGGGGCGGCCGCGCGCCTCGCGCCTTTTGTTCGCGCTGCAATAGCCGCGCGCCTGGCGCGCCTTCCCCCTCGTCGAGCTCTCCTCCCCCGGAGGGTCCGATAGCACCCGAGATTGCGCGCGACTTCTTTACCGCGTGTCCTCGGGATTTTTTTTTTTTTTTAATTTTCTCGCGGAGCCTTGATTTTTCGTTGCGTCGCTCTGAATGAAATATTTGTACTCGCGGGTGCAGTTAGTTCGCGGTGCGCACTATGTGTGTAAGGCGGCGAGCGGCCACTGATGTAACGCTCGCGCTCAAGGTAGCGGCTTTAAATATTTCCTTTATCAAACGCAAGTTTTAAAGTAGATTGCAAAAACATTTAGAGTGCCTGACTCATCGCTAATGTACCGCTTGTACGGCAATGTTCAAAGCTGAAATTCTGCGAATAATTTTGTACGCGAGCTCGGAAAGCGAGCAACAAAAGTGTGATTGAAGAAGACTTGTTTTCCCGCGGCGTTTCATCTTGAGAATGCATCCGAGCGCAGAAAATTTAATGCATCCGCAGGCGGGGATGACACAAAAAAGCTGACCCAAATATCTGTCCAATAAAGAGTTCGAATTTACGAAACGGAGTACCTAAATCAATAAAAGCAGAAAAGCGCGCGAGAAGACGCGCGGAGCGCACACTCGTGGAAAAAATAAAGGCGGTCTGGAAATAGAGCGAAGCAAGTTTCGTGCGCTCGATCAAAAAATACATAAAATATCTGTTTTAAAAAACTTTTTATTTTCGAGAAAAACCGAGAGAGAGAGTAGATGCGCGGCCGAGGATGATAGTTATTGGACAGAGAGAAAAAAAAAGGCGACGCTCTAAAAAAAGAGTGGACGCCAAAAAGCCCAGTGGTAATGGCCGTTTGAATGCATAAACCAGCGAGAGATCATCACAAAGATCTATTCTGGTCCGTTCGAAGCCTGGTCTAACTCGCGCGGGCGCGGGGCAACTTTCGCCTCCGCGCCGCGCCGAGGCCTATAGCCGCCCGCTTGCCACGCTAATCTGCCCTCCCCTCCTCCCCCCTTCTTCCTTAAAGCGATAATGGCAATCGCTTTTAATATGTTGCCCGCACACTTTTCTTTTTCTCCTCCGCGGGTTTAATAATAGAACTGGTATTCTTAAGCTGCTAAAATATATGCGAAAGAGGAAGCTAATCGCCTGTTAGTCCCAGCGTGTTTTTATTCGATGCTCGTATGGCGTATTAGAATTTTTAGTGAGAAAATTGTAGTCTTTTTGAAAGTGCCCAGGTAGCAGGCTAATAACCTCCAAAGTTATTGCGACGGACAGAAGCTGCCGAATTGCTTTTCGACATTTTTTATTGACGATATAAATGCCTTGCCGACAATAAATTAACACATTTAAGGAGAATGTGTGAATTTATTGTAACTTGTTAATTAACACATTTAAGGTGATCGAGAGATAATTGAAAATTAAAAATCTATAGTCTGCAATTGTCTCGTCATTGGCATTCAATAAGAAAAATATCAAGAGCTTTTATTCACTGCAACGAAAAGAACGCTAAATTCGCATTTTTGTGTTATTACAGCTGGGGATATTCGCGCATCCCCGAAGCACAAATTGAATCATCGATGCAGCTCGCTCGCGGCGAGGCGATGAATCACTGGGTGGCTCTCATTCGCGACACTGCCTTTTGGCACGCACGCGGGTCTCGCTTGCATAATTTGTTTAAACAATCGCGCGAATGATGAAAGAAAAGCGGAGAAACGCGCGGCTTTTAAGATATTCGTTGCTGAATGCTTCGGCGTGTTGTTTTCCTTCTCGCAAAAGCGGAGGCACAGTCGATGATTCAATGGCTTTTTTGCATTGTACCCGCAGGAATAACACTATTATCAGCGATGATGGTTCAATGACAACATTTTTTTTTACAAAAAGAGAAAATTAACTTGAAAATATTCAGTATGACAGCGATTCTTAAAATAACCGAATGTTTAACGTGTTTTTTAAAAGAATAATGTAGTTATAAAAAGACTTTTATATCTGTTAACTGTTTTACATCTAACTTTTATATCTAACTTTTATATCTAACCGTCATAAAGAAAGCCGTAGGTATTTTCTAATGATTTTGTGGTCTGTAAACAATGTATTTTTAGAGCAGAAAACTAAATCTCTCGAGACTAAAAATTTTAAAATAAAACATAAATTCTTTCTCGCTGTATCAGTGAATAATTGTCACTATAATGCGCGACTACACATCATTGTCTTACTACTCTAATCATTCATTTAGTAAGCCTTATCTCACTCAGGTCAGGAGAAATCTTTGGGATTACGCTTGCAGAAAAACTAATCTTTTTTCGTACGCGTCACGAAAAAATTCGAAGCCCCGAGCCACTTCCTTAAACAAATCGTTGCCCAAGACGTTTAATTAATGAAGGTCGTTAACTTTCTCAGGAATCAAATCTTCTTACGCGCGCGCATTTGTTTACCTTTTCATTTTCCTCTCCGCTCCGTCGTTACTTTTCCTTTTCATCGATAATCGTGCTTGCTCCGGGACACCGTTAAGTGTGCTCCCCCGCTCCCGCCGCGACTAACACGAGCTATTCAATAATCCGGGGAGATAAGCCGAATGCGAGAAAATCTCACTGAAAATAGAATCGACAATGCGAGGTGGAGGTTTTTGAGAAAATAAAGAACGCAAATTTTATTACTCGATCCAATTAAAAGGCCAATTAACAAGTTAAATAGTTTTCCTGTAAAGACGCTCAAACATAGTCAGGTGAAACATTTTCAAGCTACGTGACTATATGATGTTAATTTATATATAAATGCAATTAAAAACAAAATAACGTGTGTCAATATACAGATGTTTTCAATATATGAAAATTCGTTATTTTGATGCAGAGTACGTGAGTTATTAAAAAGATAAAATTGTGGTTAAAAATATCGAGTCGCATACATCATCATTGAAAGAATTGCACGGTTATTATAAATATATTTTTTGTAAAAATTACTAAATTCATATATCATAGCAATGATCTAAATTATAAGAAATTTATATGTCATTTTAAATACTTTTTCCCGGAAGCAATTAGACAATTTTTTTTACAAACAATATCTAGATGACGCGCTCATGGTTATGTACCTACCTATACCTATACATGATTTATTTTGTTTTCAAATGGAAAATGGACATGTTGCCCGATACTTTTGATCATGACATAATAATTATTTTTGGTTACATCTTCAACATTCTTGGAATCAAATTAACCATTCATTTTATATCACTTTATTACACATTTACACATAAAATAATTAACGATAATGTGTCCCAAAATGTTCACATACGACTGTAGCAAATAGTATAATGGATAAACTACACTCTAAAGAATTCATTTAAAACGCACCGGTAGACATTAATCGCGCGCCGGTGAAATTGCCCGAATAATCGTACAGCGGGCTTAATCGCAAAATCTGTGATACACATTAAGTGCGCTCATTAACTTGACCGATTACGAGCAGCGGTGCACACAACACGGTTGTCCCGCTGCCCTCCGCGCGAGAAAGCTCAAAAGCCGTAAGCGCCGCTTGCGCAACTCGCAGCTTTACGTAATGGGCGAAAAGCTTCGGAAGTTTTGTAAAGCGCATTAATAAAGCCGGCGCCGGTTGCGCAACGGGTCGGGTATAGCCCGGCGCTCGCGACTCGAAATTAATGCATTGATACGCGGAGACAAATGTCCGGCGCCCACGGTGAAACGCGCGTTATACGTCACCAGGCGCCTCCTCATTAATTCGAGGAAACGAGGAAAGTGACCGGCGCGCGCGCGATGATTCAGGCCGATTCCCACGCGCCGCAGCCTCCGTACTACCGGAGATCCGCGCACTTCCGCCGTGATTTAAACCTCCCGGTTTTCACGAGCGGCCGTACGTTTCACTTTCGACTGCGCGCCGCTAAGTGTGAGTGCGCATAGGAGGAGCGGCCGAGTCGTTTATCACGCGGACCGCTGATATCGCACGAATAAGTGTCATTCATAATGCGCCGGGCGACTGTAAATATTTGTGCTGCGGGCTGTCGATATTTTATCTTCAGTGGGGCTGTTTATCAGGGTGAAATTTATTTTTAGGTACGCACAGGTATACTCAGGATAGACGAGATTAAATTTTTAGTGGATACGCGGTTATCTGGAAATTATACTTCAGAATGAATACCATGAATCTGCTAAAGTGAAATTTCTCTCTTATTCTGAAATTCGCTGAAAGTGTCAAATTTAACTCTACAGGAGTGAATTTTTAGTTTACTTTACTCTAGTAGTATACTCTACTTCTAAAGTCTACTAGAATCACAAATTTCACTCTAGTTGATTTAGTGTGAACTTTATTTAGTGTGAACATTTTCTTCTAATTTTTACGCTATTACGACACATTTAAAAACGTCTGCTCTTAAATTTCCCATCAATTAAAACCCCATTAAAAAGTGTGCCAAGAATAGAGTCGATCTTAAAAAGCTCGTTATTTATCTTTCGTTAATCAGTAACATAAAATCAACTGGACTACGGCGAGGAAAATGTGTCAATCAGATACAGCGAACGGCTAATGGCAACCGCAGGATATTAACATCGAGACGAAAAAAAAATAAGAGAAGGAGTATTTTGACAAGGTTATGCAAGCGCTCGGAATCGAGCGTAGATCTCGCTTCCTGGACGCCTAGCAGCAGGGCGTCCGCGCGCCCGCGGAGGCACCCAACGGGTCTGCACGTCTGCTTCCGAGAAACCGGCGTCTGTGCACGATACTTTTGTAATAGCTGTCTGCCCCCCTCCCCTCGCTGCCGCTGCACCTTCGACTTTTTTTTCACTTTCATCCCGCCCGGGGCTTCCTTGTACGCTCATTTTCCAGCCGCGCATATAGCTTTTTGTTTATTAGCGGCGGGCGCATGTACGCCGCGTTTTTTTTAGATCGTCGGAACTTATATCGAGCCTGGCCGTACGTTTTCGCGCTTATACGAGAGCAACTTTTTAAACGGAATTATCCTGTAATTCGACCATTAATTGTGGCGAAACGCGATATTAGTTTGAAAGTCTTCCCTTTTCTAAAGCAGCTGGCATCCCGAAAAAGCTCCGCCGCGGGACTGGATATGCAGTAAATACGCGCGCGAATTTGCCATTTCCCACAATCGACTGGGAAATTTTTCCAGCGCCGAGGCGAGAAACATGTTAGCGCCGTTATCACTTTGCGCGCGACTTTTGTAATTCGATTTTCGTGTCGGAATTCTCGTGCCCCGGCCGCTTTTCGTTAGCTTCTTTATTAGAGCCCGTCCCGCAGGCGCACCCACGTGCCGTGTGCAATTTGTATTCCAGTTTTATCGGGTTTCCGCGAGGGTCCGATCGGCCCTTCTCGGCCAACGGAAGGGATTGTCAAGCGGCGCTAACGACCCGCCGTGTGGGTATCCCTGCGGCCCGGCGCGACTCGGCTGTCGGCATTCTGTCTGTTTCTACTTGCGCTCGCGGCTGAATCACGCGAGGCGGCGCCGTTTGATTCGCTCCGCCGCCTCGGATCCGCATAAACAGTCGAGAGCCTCTCTCTGCTCGCTTAATGATGACTATTGAGAGGCATGACTTTTCATTGTTACCGGGAGATCGTAAAAACGTGGAAATTTTCGATTTTTTTAGCTCGCTGCAGCGACGCTTGCGATGGGAAGAGAGACTATTTTTTTTATCTCCGTTCGTGCGGTATTTTATTTTTACGTTCGAGTGGAATATGTATAACAATGAACGTAGGAAAAAGCAAATTGATAAATAATGGTAGCCTTGACACGGTTCGAAGAAGACCCACATAAGGCCGATTGTACAGTGCGGGCTTGTGATTTATACTCAATTACGGCTTTACAGTCAACGAGCACTACGGGGAAAATGCCTTTTATTATGACGGCTTATGGCTCGCTGATACCGAATTACACGGGCCCTTAATGACCCACCATTTTCAGAGGAAATTCTATAAATTTAAATGAGTGCGCCATAATGATTCCGCGTAAATCTCGTAGAGCTGCAACCTTGAGCGTTTAGTTAGAAAGATTTTTACGCGTTCCGCCGCAAAATTTTAATATTCATTACTTTCTGATAAATCCGTAAATGGCCGCGCGCATTTACGGGTACACCATATAAAAATTTTACGCCGAGTGTGTTCTTTTAATAATAGATCTTGTATATACGTATATCGCGCATACTCGAAACGATAATGTACGCTTTTAAAATTAACAAAAAAAAAATTAATAAAATTTCCACCAGACCGATAAGCTCCAAAAATAAGTGCATCGCATAATTTTATGCAACTATCAAAACCTCGTTAAAAAATAAATAAGCCGCGCGCGCGTTCAACGTCAGTCTCGGCGGAAGAAAAAAGGAAGGAGCAAAAAAGAAAAGGCCGGGCAACGAGCGACCGTGAAAGAAGTTCAGGAGCAGGCCTTTTATCAAAAAGCAAAGAGCGCGAAGAATGCGCTACCGTATTTACTCGCTCATCGCCGTCATTAATCTCCCGGGGTAAGGCTGCCGCGGCGGCGAAACACCTCGGCGCGGCGATAACGTCTGCGAAATTCGCCACCGAGCGCTAGATAACGCATTAATAACCCGCAACCCTAAACCCCGCGCGCGTGGGGGCCCCCGTCCGATAATTGACGCCGGCGCGCCGCTCGGCCATTCGTCTCGGCGCGCGCCGCGGCCCCGCCGATTAATCAGCGCTCGCGCGCGCCGCGGCCGATTAATCATTCGCGCGGAGATAAGGGCCCGCGCGGCAGCCTCGATAATCCAACCTTCCCTTTTCTTTTTCGTACCCTCGCCCACTCGTCTGGCGTCGCTGTCTTTCTCTTCTCTCTTTCCTCTCGATCTCTCGGCTTCTCTCGGGAGACGCGAAATTCGAGCGAGGCGCAATAAAAGTGTCGCGCGCGACTTTCGGCGTTAATTTGAAACGTCCCCCGTCGAGGGAGTAGTGGCGCGTTAACGCTAATTGTTATGAGCGCCACGTGTGTACCTTGAACCTCGCGATTTCTCGCGAGTTACGGTCGCGGCCTTTTTTTCGGACGCCGGAGAGACGGGCTAACAACGTCGCCGAGGGGATGCGTAAATCTTGCGGAGGTGTTAAATAAGTTCGCTTGACGCGTGACGATGAGATATTGTTGAGAGAGGAGGATGTCGGACGGCGCGGGTTGAAGAAACTTTTCGAAATATTTTTAAATAATTCACGGTTAGCGCGTAACATTGGCGACGCAAATAGGACGGTCAAGCGCGAAATTGCTGAATATCTTTTCACCGTAAATAGAAAAGTTGCCGCGCAGAAAAATATTTGCTGATAAATTTAAATATTCTCGTAATATTTCGTTATGCAATAAATCTCAATCAATTGGTTTAAAATGAAGAAAAATTAAAACGAGGTTGGTAGATACTGTAGATAATATTACTTGACACATTTACCACTAGGGGGACTCTGTGTTATCTTTCCCGGTAACAAGTCTGCTGTCTTAGATAGATATATTACCCTGCTTTAAGATCTGGGCGCATGGTTAAGCGTTTGGAAAGAGTATACTAACGCTCCAGAATTTAATTGGATATGATTGATTGTAAAAAATCATGTAATTTCTGAAATAATCGTTTGAATTCTTGTAATCATTGTAATCAAAAGTCGTTAAAATTAGTCTTACGATCAAAAGTTACTAACCAGGAGAGTGTCACACCTCTGGAACACCAATCTGTACAAAACTTTGTATGGTGTTTTCTTGTGCCTAAATATGAAGCCGGATACCTTTAGTTTGATCCCATAGGCCTTTCTAA
>JAXIUT010000009.1:2519755-2552022 GCA_035586675.1 Eurytoma californica | reverse complement strand
TAATTAATAATATCATGTTTTTGAGATATCTCATAATATTTGAGTGTACACTATGAGAAACATGTATAAGTCTCCGTATAAGTTAAAAAGCCTATGGGATCAAACAAAAGGTATCCGGCTTCATATTTAGGCACAAGAAAACACTATACAAAGTTTTGAAGAGATTGGTGTTCCGGACGTGTGACACTCTCCTGCTCGCTCTCCTGGTAAGTTTATATATTCTTTGATTGTAAATAATAGTTAAAAAATAACATAACTATCAAATCTACGTAAAACATTTTTCTTTACTTTCGCTAAATTTTCCTTAGTACAACAACAAAAGGTAAGAAAATCCCATTGGCCGCAAGCTTCTCAAAACTTTAACGAAGCCCAATATCACTTGCGGCGAAGAAACTTTTTTACCCCGGTCGACAGTGTTATTTAACAGAAAAAGCCAATCCCGTCGCCTATATAGAAAAGATTTTATAACCCGCTGGTATTTTGAAAGTCGTTATGTGCGCGGACGCAGCGAAAACAAACGGCCGACAAACAAGATAAGAATAATTCCAAGGAGTCCGAAAAAAGCGAGAGGACGCGCAGGCGAGAGACACACGCGAGTCCCGCGTCCCAAAGCCGATGACGCGAGCTGCTCGCCGGCGCGGGGGCGTACGGCAGATCCGGCGGAAGCGATGACGCCAGAAACCGCGAGGCGGTGCCAAAGGCCGCGCTCCCCCCGGGCAAGAATCTCGAAAACGCGGCGATCCGATGCTCCGGACGGACGATCCCTCGGGAGGAGGGATTACGCGAGCTCGACAAATTAGCGGCGGCCCGTTAGAAATTTCGCGCGGAGGAGAAAATAAATCTCGTGATCGCGGCGGCGCATTGTGCGAGGGGGAAAAAAAAATCTTTATTTTTAGCCGGCCTGCCCCGATGTAAACAGCATTGACACGAATAGAATTTAATGGAGCCGACCGCCGGGGATTCGCTGATTCTGATTTATATTTTTAGAGGATAATTTTAGTGGGGAAACGCGATCGCCGCGCGCACAAAGGTTCGCCTTCCTTTTTTTCTCATTTTTTCACGTCGACCCGAGAGAGAGAGAGTAGGTCGCGTACACGGCGAGCTCATCAGAGCCGCGCTCTAGCGACGCTCCGCGAAAATTGCACAGTCCCGGTGAAATTAGACGGACGAGCGCTGATTTTACGATTACGGGGAAGGCGCGCGCGGGGAGGATCGGCTCGCGAAAGGGCAACGCCGCCGTTGTCGTGTTCCCACGTATAGCGAGCCTCGTAAATCCGGCGCGCGACTCAGATAATGCGCCCGGTGGCTCGCTCGTTTCGCGGTAAACAGAGGCATAAATTTCGGGGGCTGCTTGTAATAATCGGCCGGAGCGCGCGCGTGAGTGCAAGGAATGCGTCGCGAGGTGGGCGAGGTTGGCCTTCTTTTGTGCCCGCGCGCGGAATCCACCGGGTTCTCGGATACTCGAGGACACGCTCATTCACACCGGGCTGCTGCCGTTTTTTCTTCCTCCTTTATTCGATGCACCGCTCGCCTTCTTTTAAAAGCCCGCGGCGGCCGACGATTTTTCATTCCTCCGATGTAACTTACGTTCACTGGGTTTGCAAGAGATAAGGATTTTTCCAGGTTTTTAAGTCTCGGGGAGATTTAAGCTGCACTTCCTCGATTTTATTTTCATTCGTATCGAAGGTTAAGAGCCTCGGGGCATTGTAGATCAATTTCGAGCCGGGAGAAAGCAGAAGGAATAGCCGGTGTTTTAAAAAAGTTTAATCCAAATTGCATTTGTCGTAAAAAGGGATCCGAAATTCTCGTAAAAGTTGATCCCGGTAAAATACGAATGCTTAAAAAAAAAGATTTTAGTTCATCGGTTGCAGTTGCCAGCTGCGAATGAAACCGAAACCTTCTTTTATGCGGCCCCGTGAAAGTAATCGTAAAGATGGCCGAAAAATCCGATATCTAAATGGAAATGTTGCAGCAACATTTTTCGTGCGCTCGAAACATCAATTTCAAGCTTAAACGTTAAAGCGTGAAAAATGTTCTCGTTGGGCTTGATGATTATTCGAGAATGCGGATGTTGATTATCGCATAAAAATGAAATTCGCTGCAGGATATTCGCGAGTATAAATTGCACAAATTAAAACCATATCAAATTTAGAATTTAAAGAAATTTCTTTTGCACATAGTCATTAAAGTAAAAATGTAATGATGATTTAAATTAAACAAGATACTTTTTATCCTTTAAGAAGTTCAAAGTCAATCTTCAACATTGTACAAAATATATTACAGTGATTTATCATTAAATAAATTTGCTATCTAAATTTCAGAAATTTCAACCTCTAAAAGTTAGATCGATCCACTTTCATTTGCGAATAAAAATAACCGTGAAAAAAGCGATGGAATGCATTACGAGTAAATCATGAATGAATTAAAGTGCGCGTAAATCAGGAGTATTCGTGTTTGCAATTATTTGCCGGCAGCGAAGGTAATTATCACGTATGTACGATTCATTAGGTCCATAATAAAGTTTCGCGCATAATTCGTGGCGTGACTTTAATTATTATAATTATGCCCACTAATAACGTGTATTTAGAGCGGGAATAAAAAGGCGAAATCTCAATTCGGTCGTTTTCCGCGGACTTCGTTATTTAAAGTTTTAACGACGTTGATTCATGATCGCAAGTGCAATGCGCAATGAATCAAATTTCATTACGCGCGCCTTTAAGATAAATTAAAGTATTTATCATAGTCCACTTAATAAACTCGTGTGTACTTAAATAAACGTAATTAATAATCGCTAGGCCATTAATATCGGTGTAAAAAGCCTCGCTTTTTTCACAGCGCCCCGGCATCGGTAAACAATTCGCCCGCTCCCGTCGATAAATAAAATGCAACGATCGGCGATAACGAACGCATAACAGTTGTTGCACTCGCGCGCGGCCCACAAACGTTCGGCGAGAGTTTCATTCGGATCTGCCTGCGGGGCCCGAAAGAACAACGGCGCTGCGAAGAAAAAAGAATCGAGACGAAAACCCGTTCCGGCTCCTATCACAAGGCACAAATTCGCGCGCGCGCGCTTTGCGTAGCATGAAAAGCGAGAGCATAAACCAAGCCAAGCGCGCGCGGATATCGTGGCCTTCCTCTTCTCTCTCTCTCTTTTTTTACCTCCTCCATCGCTCGCGCCGTATACATATATCTTCCTTCGAAAAGTATCCTTTCAGCGCGAATGCAACTTCTTTTTTCCGCCGGAGGTGATCTCTCCCGTCGCCGCGGCGCACGCACATATGGGCGCCTGGAATGCGGGATGGATCGGCCCCGGCTGATAAGTCGCGTGCCTCGGAATGCCCGCGCAGCTCGGCACACATTCCCGCCTGCGCTCGCCCTTTTTTTTTCTTTCTCCCTCGCTCTTGTACACTCCTTCTCCGTCTTTCCTCTTTAACGGAGGCGTGTAGCCGCGTCTCTTTCTCTCATTACGCACCCTTCCGCCGCGGCTCTTTACTCTTTGTTCCGAGTGTCCGTTGTAAAGAGCTCGTGCGCCTCTCGGCAAAAGGACGCGCCTGCACCGGGAGGAAGACGTTTCGCGGAACGAGATATCCAAATTAGCGAGGCCTGCGCCTTCCCTTTAGCCTCCTAATTGCGAGATTCAAGATGAGCGACTGCATTAGCTTAAAGCGCGGGAAATTCAGCGGCTAATAAGGTCTCTTATTTAAATTAAATGTTCTCTCATTGATCATCCGTTCTGCAATATTTTCTTTTTTTGAGATGGGAGGAAGGTGTGAAGCATTTAAAAGAAATAATTCGATTAGTTAATGAGTAACCATCTGGTGGAATGGTGCCAAATTTTAAAATGTTTTTGTATATAAATTTAATATTTCAATTTGAATCATCAAAAAATTTTGTTTGTTTAAATTTAGATCAGTGAAATAATCATTTCATGTTTTAATATTCTTATTATTATAAAGTCCTCTTGAAAAAATGATGTTGTGAAACATTTTGATTGGTTAACGAATAAACATCCGGTATAGAGTGGCGCCAAAAATTCAAAGCGCGTTCGTATAAATTTAATATTTCAATTTGAATCATCAAAAAATGTTGTGTTTGTTTATACAGCTTAGCGAAATAATCATTAAAGTCTTTAAAATTCTTCCCTCAAAAATAAAAATGCTCCACAAACAAATGCGTACAAACGTTTATGAGAAAAAGAAGCGCACAGGGATTTTTTCTCGTTCTACTATAAAAATACACACTTACACTCCTAGATCCTAGTTTAAATCCTAGACTTTATCCCGCTCGCGTCGCAAAAAGCTCAGCAAAAAAAAAAAATTAATTCAAGCGTGTCTTTCTTAGAAAGAGCGGCCGTTTTATCGCTCAATAATTCACACCTTGTTAAAAATAAAGTACCGCACTTTAAATAAATCTCGCGAGTAATCAGCGGGGTATACGGCCCAATAAAAAATGAAAGAAGAAGAGAGAGAGAAAAAATCGCCAAGAATTCCCCGGCGCAGCCCATTAACCTTTAGCGCGCCCTCGCGGCGTCGTAGCTACCGGGCGAATCGTTACATAAAGCCCCAGCGGGGCCTGTCGTGCGGGCCGCGTGTGTCACGGCGACTCCCGGTGCGGGCGTCCGGGATATAAAAGCAACGCCGCGGCCGGGTTCCTCCCGGCGTTTACGCCTCGCGACGAGGCGCGCACGCATACGCGATATCCGCTAAGAGCCATTGCGCATTACGAGAGAATGCGCGCGCTCGGCCGCGCTCGGGAGGAGGTGAGGGAGGGGTGGGTTTCGCCGGGTTATTTTTAGACCGGTTGCTCTCTATTTTTAGAGCCCGGCTTTCACGGCGCCCGCGACAGGTTTAACCCTGACTTACGTGCCGTGTGTGCGCCCGGCGCACCTTTTTCATCCGCTCGTTTTGCTCGCTTTCGCGCGGCCTCCCCTTCCGGACGGTATTGTGGGTGTCGCGCCTCGACGCTCGTTTTAACGGTTGTTCGCTCGTTCCTGCCTTCTCTTCCTTTTTTTTCTTCTCCTCGGTCCCTTCCTCTCTCTCTCTCCTTGCGCTCGGAGGTTCCTTTCGAGGTGAGTGCGACCAGCTGGTCAATTTGTCGCTCGCTTCTCATTATGCCGGGGCGCGAATGAACAATAAAATTAGCGCCGGCGCGGTTTACGCTGCGTATGCCCGTACGCGACGTGCTGTATACGTTATTATCGCGCTCGTTAAATAAATAAGAAACTTTAAGTGTGAGAGAAAAGTTTATCTTAATCGCGGCCTTAAAGCGTTTAATAGAACATAGAAAAGCCGGCGGACGCGAGATATTGTAATCGGGGGCGATCTCGAGGCGTTAATTACGTTTCCCAATTAATTGCATCAAAGCGAACGTATTTTATCCCATTTTCTTTCTTCAGCAAAATGCATTAATCGCCGTTTTCTATATTTCCAAGGGAAAAGGAATCTCCCGATCGTGCGAATTCCCGCTCGGCGCATTTTTTCACACAGACGTTTCTCATTTTTTTGTTATATCGAGTTAGCCGGCTCGTAAATAAGGACACTTTACGACGACCCGTTTGAAAAATATGACATTTTTTTCACACATCAGAATTGCCATTAAATTTCTGTACTTTCGTCATCGGGCTGCCGACGCGGGACCGGACACACCCGCTTGCAGGCGTAATCATAGAAATTTCAAAGCCGTAAAGTGCGCCGGGCACCGAACGGGGGGTAGCGGGAGAAGCACCGGGCGCGGAGGGCAGGTGCTCGTTAAGGATAGTAAAGTTTAGTGCCTGAAACGGAACTCGCGCGCGTCGCCGATCGTTCCAGTCCATTGAACCTTTGTGTGCGCGACCGGGACGCGAAAATTTATTTCGGTTCCTTCGGCTCTCCTCTCCTCCAGAGGCGCTCGATCGAACGCCGCGCGAAATTAACATTCGCCGAATTCCCCGGGGAGATCGGCGCCGTCGGTCCCTCCCTCCCTCGCGCGCGAAAATTAATACGAATAGTCGCGCGAAGCGCCTCCGCGAGAGCGTATTAATCGTCGCGCGGCGAGCGAGTGGACGGCACGGACAGCGGAATAAATACGGCGCATAAATCGTCGCGGGGGGGAGGAGAGACAAACTTGCGGAAAAGGGTAAAAATAATAGCGGCGGAACTACTTGGCACGCGAGAAGCATCACGCGCGTGTATATAATAAACCCCGCCGCCGAAAGGAAAATAATGGACTTTTGGCCGGACGGAGAGGTGATCGATCGGAAGTCGCGGTGGAATAATCGTCGCTGACGCAACCGGCGCTATTTCGCGAGCGACGCGTCGTCTCGGACGACCGATTAGCGTCTCTCTCTCTCCCCCCCTCTCTCTCTCTCTCGAGTAAATGAAGCGCGAAACGAAATAGAACTGGACGACTCCATCGGCGCGATCCGCGTGCAAAATTATCGCAACAGGGGGATCTTTACAATGTAGTCGAGCCGCTCGCCGCCGCCGTCCACTTTTATCGCCGTACGGGGAAACGGGCGAGGAGATATTAAATTTCTGGAGCGCGAATAAAGCCGTTTCTGCCGAGAGCCGCTCGTCCGCTGCACCGCGCGTGCGAATAGGCCGGCGAGACGCGATCGCGCTTTCGCTGGATTTACGATCGACGTTCGATCCGGTGTTAAAGCCCGAGCTATCCGCCGGCGAATCGCGTATCGCATCAGGCCGGCTATATACCTACCCGCCCGTACCTGTTACATCATGCGAAACTTGAAATAGTTTAATTGTGCATGTACCAGTTTGGCGGCCGTCAAGCCCCGCTCGCGCGGTAAATCAACGTCTCGTATAAATTCATTATTTCGCTCGGGCTAGAATTCAATCGCCGCGCGAACGAAAAAATCGAATTAGCCGATCGCATCGCATCGAATTGTCGAAAGTAAAGTTTCAATTAAGCACTCGCGCCAACCTGCAATGTACCTGCGTTTAATTCGATTCAAATGAGAAGGGAAAAAAAAGAAAATTGAAAATGTTAAATGAGAAATCCAGCAGGGCTCATTAGCGTCCGAATAAAAGTATCGCGCGCGCACGCGCGTATATTTATAGTGCGCAAGCCCCACCCCGAGCTTGCGAGCGTCGCGATTGGGCCGCGGCCCATTAATTATTTCCGATGCGTCTAAGACGGGGGAGCGCGCGAATCGAGGCCGGCGGCGCGCACACACGCGGCCTCGCACGTCGTCCCGCAAGCGCCACACCGTGCATACTACGCTCGATTTTTCCCCCCTTTGTTCTGCCGTTTATACGAGCCTCGTTCCGCTTCGAGGGGAGATTTCGCTTTGGCTAACTGACGGGGGGGCTTTATTTTCGGTAAGGCGGTCGGTTCGTATAGGGTGGAAAGTGGGGCCACCATGTTTACGGAAGACTTATTGGAGCGTTTTGTCGTGAATTCAATTGGCGCTGATTGATAAATGGGAGTTTTAAAACTTACGGTGAAGTCCGCCGTATGAATGTCAACGCGGCCCCTGCTTGATGTGCATTTTATATATTTTAAGTGCCGGCGTGAATCTAAAGTTCATTATCAGCTTGTTAATTGAATAGTTAATGAATGAACCGCTTAAGCTAGCTGAAAAATGTATGAAATATTTAGCAATAAATAATTATTATTAATGAGCATTAATTATTAAGACAAATGCGATGCGGTGATATACTGTATATGCAGTTGTCGTAAATTTAGAAAATAATGTTAACAGTAAATTACTTAATATATATACTGCAAGCATATATTTCAAGAGCAATGTGTCACGTGGGTCAGATATACATCAGGATTAGTCGAGCTATTAATTATTGCGATAATTTTAAATAATTGTTTTCGGAAACTTGTTCATTTTTTTCTGGCATAAAATTGAAATTTTGAAAAATTGAATCGTTTCAATGATGTTTAAAACTGTGAACTATGTGCCGTAAGTGAAAAAACCAGTCATCAAACAAAAACTCATCTACTCGGAAATTCCGTTTGCTCAGTTTTCAATAGCCTCAAGTGACAAGTCACGATTTCACTTAATTTAAAAAGAAAAATATAGAAGTAACATAAATTATAAAAGTACTAATTTTGCGTAAACAATTCTTTAATTATCCGCAGAAAATTAGTATTTTACATTTTATGACGCTTCATTATTTTCAGTCGCATGTACACAATAGCCGCGTTAAAATGTAAAAAAAAAAAGAAAGAAAGTGCCGTCCTCGTGGTCCGATGTTCGGCCGCGAGTCTGCTAGTGCCTCGCACATCCAGCGGCCGTAAAAATAGCCGCGGCCGCTGCGCGGAGACACCGTCACTCTCATTAGCCCGGCGCCGATCGTCGTCCGATCGAACCGTCCCGAAAATATCCCGCGCCACCCGATGTGTGTACGTCGCCGCCCCTCCGTAAACACGGCGTAAAAGCTCCGAATTGTTGTAGCCCGGCACGAGTGAAATGAGCGCCTCGTGTTACCTCACGCCTCGCGAATAAAGTCTCGACGCTTCGGACGAACGAAAGTGGAGCGCAGCTCCTTTCTCCGTCTCTCGTTGCCCATCTTCCACGCTGGCATACATGGTGTTCGCGAAAGGCGGTAAGAGGTCGTTTCAGGGAGGTTCGGGATACTCAACTTTTATTTAATAATTAAAAAATCAGATATTTATAATTGTGAAATAGCGATGCTTCCGCTGATTTCGATGTGCCTATAGATATACGCGGCAAAAGTCAACAAAAAGATTATTAAATTTAATGTACATTGCCAAGTAATGTAATTCTTTGCTCCTTTCAAAAACTGAATATTAAATTCCAATTTTACTGTTGGTGACAATCGCTCATTCACTGTCTGCGAAAAAGTCTACCAGGTCTTAGGAAGAAAATATCGACCTGGACAGATCAACTAATTTGGCGTGTCCGAGGTCATACACTTTCTAAAGTTGAATTAGTGAAAAAATATTACAATTAGTGAAATTGCACTAAAAGTTAGTGAAACGAATTCCATTATTTAGTGACTACTTGAGCGACATCCACCAATTTTAGAAGAAATTCAATACTCTTTTTAAAGCCCAGAGAAAAAATTTGCAAACGGAATAAGTACATTCCGCTATACGTGAATTATTATTTATTACTCTATTTAATAGACTTTGTAGCACGTTCTGTTCGTTTTGTCGAAAGCACACCGACTAATGGAACAGTTGCAAAACGCGACGGTCTCTCCACTTAAGTAAATATTTTTCCTCTTAATCGGGAACTCGAACAAGCACAGCGCACTGTAAATCATAGACTAATTAAGATTCGCATTCCAGCCTTATCAATGAATCGCAATTATTCAGGCCCAAGAACAAAAACGTTGCCTCCCGTTTAATCGACCGAACGCACAAAGGTATCGCCAAATTAAAGCACACGAAACAACGCTATTTGTCAATGATGGTTTAAAACAGTGTGTGTGTGTGTGTGCACGCGCGCAGAAGATACGATCGGGGCACTAAATTTTCATCAACAATATTAATCGCGGAGCGGGCGTAGCGAAAAACGACGCGAGCAAATCGCGAACGCTTAAAAAAAAAGAAGGTTTGCTGCGGAAATGTTTATCGAGCGTCTTTCTTGTTTTGTCCAGGTAAATAACGGATCGCCGGCTGAAGCGGCGGGTCTGCGCGCAGGCGACTCGGTCATCAAAGTCAACAATACCGACGTGTTCAACTTGAGGCACAAGGATGCACAGGACGTCATTGTCAGAGCCGGGTCCAACTTCGAAATGACCGTACAGAGGTATGCTCTTTAAACATTGTACACTTTAGTCTTTACTCTTCGCGTAAACATGTTCATGTAAAGATGAAATATCAATACCTTTTCTTTTTAAAAGATGCTGTTATCTTAAAAGCTTTTACTTACTTTTGCCCTTTTACACAGATATTTTTTGTTGAATATTGAAATTTCTCGATAAAAGTTATCGAAGGATAATGATATTAAACGGTAATTTAACAGGGGCGGCGGCACCTGGAGGCCAAGCGTTTCACCAGTGACGGCATCGATTCCATCGCCGCAACCAACGGCCCCGATCGGCAACATCTCCCCGGTCACAAAGACCTCGCTCGCCGCTAAGAAGCAGGACGTCCACCTCATCGGCAGCGGACACAACTTCAGCCCCAAGCCATTCGTGAGTTTCTTGCCCTCCCACTGTTATGACTGCGGAAATTCGCTTTAAAACACACTAGACCACGGATACTCGACAGCGCGCCTTTGTTTTTGTTAAAAGCACGTTTCCAAAATTATACCACACGTCACTTGGTTAACCGCGTTCGGCAGCTTATTTATAACGTGGTCTATTATCTGAAATGCGTTGATGTCCTTTTAATTGATCGAGATTAGATTAACTTGTACGCGGCAATTTTATCAGTCGTTACTTAATCTTTCAGCTTAATGGATCCAGCGATGGTACAGTCAAGTCGATTGTCAATAAACAATACAACAGCCCAGTGGGCATTTACAGCGAAGAGACCATCGCCGAAACTCTGTCGGCTCAGGCTGAAGTTTTGGCTGGAGGTGTTTTGGGGTAAATTAATGTTTTTTAAACGCTTTTTTATACAACCTTTTTTTTGTGAATACATAAATTTATTATTTAAAACTCAGAGTCAACTTCAAGAAAAACGAGAAGAACTACAATGCACAGAACAGCGAAGTATTCAAGATGGTCCAGGAAGCCGATAAGGAACCACGAACTCCAGAACCTGGTTAGTGATAAGATAATGTTTTAAACCACACTTTAAATTAATTACATTTCATTATCTTTTCGAATTTACTATTATACGGTAGAATACTATTTCTATTATCGAATTACAAAGTTAACATTAGACAAGTGTAGTCGTCTTACCCTTAAGTAGTAGTCTCCCGGCTCTGCTCGGCCAAGCTCTCTAAAAAGATAAAAGCATTAACGATTAAAAAAATAAAATAAACGAACGAACAGCCGAACCGCCTATGAACAGTGGAATCGCAACCCCGACGTCGCCGGCCCTGGCGGGTCTGCGCTCGGTCCAGGCACCCGAGACCAAGCCGCCGTCGACGCCCCAGGCCGGCCTCCCACCCGGACAGAACATCTGCGCCGAATGCGAGAGGCTAATTGTGTAAGTTTGCTTGTTCGCAGGTACCTGCAGCGGAGCGACATCCTCGAGACGTACCATCGATACTCGCGCGAAATCTCCCGTCTTAGTTAAGCGCTCTAGGTGCTATATATACTCCAGGATTTTTATTTGTTTGCAAATGAGCCTTAGAAATAGACGATTAAGTAGAAATAGACTGTAAGATTCACCTTGACTGTGGGGTCTTTCAAGGAGAGTGTCTCGAGCGCGGGAAAGAAAACTTTTCGAACTGTCAGTGCTCTTTTCCGATGGCTAAAAATATGGCTTGGAACTGTTGACTCGCCGAGTCCCGTTTCTTTATCTTAACTTATTTTAGTGTAAAAAATAGAATGATTCAAGTTATAAATAAAATTTTAAATCGGTTACTTTTACGTCTCTAAAAAGAAAAGCTACTTCTTCTCAGGATACAAAATATGCACAGTACCTGTGGTTTTGAATAATAACAATAATCAATACCTTATTATACGAAGACACACGAAAAGTCACTTCTGAAGATCTAAACGATTTTCGCAAGCAGCGACACTCTCCTCGTTAGTATCCCACCGAAACGCAACGAGAGGGAAAGTGCATAGCAGCAGCCTGTTGATCTGTCACTACCCTTGCGCAGTTCCGGCGCGGACGGAGTTCTATTCGTCGGTGAGCCACGCGGTCGGCGGCCGCTCGACCTCGCCCCGCTCGCCGACGCCCCTCAGCGCCGAGCTCGGCCATCCCACGTACCCGCGAGCCCAGACCCCGAGCAGGAGCTCGGAGCCGCGGGACGGCTCGGTCATCTGCAGCAACTGCGACTGCGCGATCGTGTAATTTCTCCTCACAGTCTAAAGAGCCATTGCTCGCTTTCGACGTTCGCCAGCCCTGGTAGAAACGCTTAGCAGCGGTTAGCCAGTCGCTAGCTAACGTTACACTGAGAAAAAATTTTAGTAAAAATTACTAGAATTGTAGTAAAAATTACTAGAATTGTAGTAAAAGTTACTAGAATTTTAGTAAAAATTACTAGCATTGTAGTAAAAATTACTAGAATTGTAGTAAAAGTTACTAGAATTGTAGTAAAAATTACTAGCATTGTAGTAAAAATTACTAGAATTGTAGTAAAAATTACTATCCTGCGTAGAAACGTGGCCACAGATTGTCATGTAGTGGAAAAATTACCATCCTGTATTGTAAATTTTACTGGAAAATATACATTTTACTAGAATTATGGTCAAATTTCCAATAATTCTAGTCAAATTTACAATACAATATGGTACTTTTTGCCCTACATGATAGTCTGTGGCCACGTTTCTACACAGGATGATAATTTTTACTAGAATTTTTTCTCAGTGTACATTTTTAACGAGCTTTTAGCCAGCCGCTGCTAGCCAGTGGTCAGTAGGCTAAAAATTTCTACCAGGGAATTTGTCAGTTACAACCCCCTCATGACCCTGCTATCGCTCGTACTTGTTGTTGTTGCTCTTGTTACTTTCGTATCCTTCTAACGTTATTATCTTGTGGAGAGAAAATATTACATCTGGCATTTTTCTTTTTTTTACTAGAAAAACTTACGTGCGAATGATTTTGATTAGCTCTGGAAGAAATTTATTTTTTGTGTTGTATATTTAAAAACAAATAGTTTCTATTTAATCATTTGGAAACCTTAATACTACAATGATGAAAGACGAATCATAGAGAAAATATGTTGCTTTTATAAAATTTTAATGTTTTAAAATTTTTAATATGTTATAATAGCGAAAGGCTTCTCAAGTAGTTCCGTTTAAGTGAAAGCTACCGAGCAAATCACGATATAATCTGACTGCATATAACACCTGCTCGTGCAAAAACCACACAACTTCTACACTGACAAAATTATGTAGGAAAATTTACTATATATTCTTCGAGATAAAGGATTTGATATAAATCACAGACTTGAAACATGAAAAAATACTATAAATTTTGGGAAGATTGCAATTTTTATTGTAAAAATTACCACAACATAGCAAATTTTACTATAAAAACTATAATCTTTTTAAGGATTATAGCGATTTTCACAAGTTTCCAATATACCTCCCAATCTCAAACAAATTATGGTATAAATTCTCCTAATTATACTTTTCTCAGTGATAAATAATGTTTTTTCCCTGTACAATCTGCACACCAGCAGTTACACACGCTTTCAAAACTGGAGCACGATAAAAGAGTCCATTCTCAAAAATCCTGCCAAAAAACCACCTCGTCACGCTGATGTTATTAAAAAAAATCAATTAGCGTAAATCAATCGGGACAAACGATAGCGAGTACATAAGTGAGCACTCACGAGAGTTGGAAGGATGCGAAAGCGGCCTGTTGCGCGCCTCCGGCAAAGCGCTACTGACGCTGCGATTTTTGGCTGCGCGCGTGTGCGCACTTATCTCTTCTTTTTTTCCCTCTCATCTCTCCCGCGCCGGTGCATCGGCGTTTGGAGGCCGATAAACGACGGAACCGCGCTTCCTCGCGCGGCGGCATCAATCATCGGGCAAATTGCCCCGCAAGGCCGCGTTTCTCAATCGCCCGCGTCTAAATCGAGCGGAGCACGCACCACCCCTCGCGTAATACCCCGACGATCTCCTCCATATTGTGACGAGGTTTCACGACGGCTGAGTCACGCTTTTGTAAGCCGCTCATTGTAACGCACTGTATACTTACGTTTCTTCTTTTTTTTTTAAATATTCATCATCGACGGGGTATTCCGTTAGTCGCGATTCAATGCACTCGTGATTTTTACTGTTGCGCTGATTACTCATCGGTAATTGAAAAGATTTTTTAATTTTTCTTCTTCTATATAGTTGCAATTACTCGGTATGTGCATAAATATTTGTTATGCTTTAGATGGAAGTAAATCTGTTGTATTGGATTTTTTTACTATTTTTTGTTTGTATTTCAATGTTGCTCGTGGCTTTTTATTTTCTTTTTTTGTTTTTTTCTTTTATTTTTGTACGATTGACGTAGTCGGATGTGAGGTCGCTGTTATCGATGGGCATTTCGATGTTGTCATCCGCTGCTAGTGATTTTGAATCATCCGTTCTCTATTCAAGGATCACGAAACCGTGCATAATTCATTTATAAATAATTTCCTCCTTTTGTCGAGGATAAAAAAGCGATATTTAACATACTACATTACTAAGATAATGGATGATACGAAATCACTTATGCGTACAAAATTACAATTATTACGATTATGAAAAAATTCGTAGATGAAATTAACCAGACATTTAACAATATTACATATGATACTTACATATGCAATACAATTTACATTATGAATACACAAAAATGAGAAACAGTCCTTAATTTTATTCTTGTTAATACTTCTCAAAATAGAAAAAAAATTCTAAAAGTCAATCATACAATCGCCCAGCAGTCCTTAAGCTATGTGTGCTTGTATGTACCAATTTAATATCCCTAAAATTAACTTCTTTATTCATAGAAGCTTTTATTAGTCATAACATAGCAAATGAACTTCTATGTCTTCATCGAGCCAAAGCTGATTAGTTTCATCTATTAAAAATCTCTTAATACATTTAAAAAAAATTATTAATAATCAAACAACTACATCAAATACTATAGCGGCGTCTTCGTGAGAATAAAGGAGAAGAATCTTCACGTCGAGTGCTTCAAATGCTCGACCTGCGGAACATCCCTGAAGAACGTCGGCTACTACAACATCAACAATAAACTGTACTGCGACATCCACGCCAAACTGGCGGCCAGGCAAAACGCACCTGCCGGTCTCGTGCCCGTAACCGTTGGACCGTAAGTTTTTTTCCCCCTTTCGTTCTCGCAACTCTCCTCTCTCAAAAGATCGAATTAATCGCGCATTTTTAGCCGATTGCACCACTAATCGCTCCGCGCAATTATTCACAGCGGACAGAAAGCACCGGCGAACACGATTTCCGCGGCCTTATCGAACATTGGCCCGCTCTCGCCGTCGCTCAGCAACCACGGAAGTTCATCGCCTCAGCCGTTCTCGGTAAGTTCGTTTGCACTTAAGGAGCGCGGGACGCGCGCGGCAATGACAAAGCTCGAGGGCACACGAGCGAGGATTTTTATCGGCCGTTTTGCAATTCTAATGCTTGCGAGAAAAATGTGTTTCTGTGCTCGCGCTGAGCTAAGCAATGCAACTTTGCCTGGCGATTTCTTCTCTCTTTTTTTTCCCCTCTCGTTTTATGCAGTTTGAAACCCGTTTAATTCTTACGCGGTAGTTTGTTAATGGAGTTGCGTTTTATTCGACTTACTTTATTGCCAGTAAAATGAAAAATTTATAGAATGCACGTGGATTAGTTTTATTTTTCGTGGCTTACTTTTATTGATATCATTAATATTTTTTTTTTTAAATAAAGTTTTATCAGTTTTTTTTTTTATAATCTTAATAGTAGGATAAGTGTCTGTTGGAGATATTCGTAATCATAAGTACGTTGATTCATCGAGAGAAGCTGTAATAAAACTTCACCTCAATTTAATCAAAAATATAACTTTACTTACATTTACCATTACATTAAATCTGACTGATATAACTTTTAACATAATTTACTGAGAACTCACCAATATTATTAACCCTGAAAATTTAATGCCACCAATTACTTCACCTAAACTGATAATTTTCTAATTTTCACTTCACTTTCTTAAAACAATTAATTAATCATATTCAATCCAAAAATAAAATAAAAAAACTTCTCTCGGTAAAACCGTAACAGACGCAAATAGCCGCGTGTGTGTGTGTTTTTTTTGTGGCGCATACTAATCGCTTTTGCAGAGCTACAGCCCGGAGAGCCGGCAGTGCCAGTACAAGAACGGGCTGAACGGGGTGAACGACGGCAGTGCGAACGGCACGGAGTGCTGCGAGTCGAGGACCTACACGAGCACGCTGACCATCCAGACGAACGGGAGCGGCGTGGACGGCAACGAGAACGGCGACTACGGCTACTCCCTGAGCCAGCAGCAGCAGCAGCAACAGCCACGGCAACCCGAGCTTGACTATAACCGCAATCCCACTAACGAATACCTTAACAGCGTCGACAACAAGCTGCACAAGCTCACCGACGAGATACGCGATTTCGCTTTCGATCAGCAGAAGCAGAGCTACGCGCTCGACGAGCAGGACTACTGCGCGAAAAACTTCCAGGCGCCGGCGTACATGCGCGCCTTCAAGGTGATTATTGCGACGACTGGATCTTTTTTCGACGGCAGGATCTTTCTTCCCCGCCTCGTTTTTGCGGGCTGGTTTCATTTGCTTCTTTTTTTTCGAGATGGTCACCTTGTTCCGCAATTAGTCGATCTGAATTGTGAATAGCTTTCCTGTTTAGAAAGTCTGGACATGGTTCTTTCTTACTTTTAAAAACATGTTGCTTTACAGTACTTATGGCGATTATTTTTTTTATTTATTTCAAATTATTTTCCAGCACTTGTGGTGATTTTCGATTTTGTTCCAATGATGTTTTTTTCACTTTATTCTTAACCAATTGTGTGTGGATAAAAACCCAAAATTCTTTTTTGCTTTATTTTTGTTTAAGCAACAAAGAAAAATTAATGTTATCCATTTTCTTACTTCCTGTATACTATTTTACATCTTCATCTGCTGCGCATTCCTTCACTAATTACAGAAATAGATAATTGTTTTTCACTGGTCACTATCGCATAATCGTGAATAAATTGTACAATGCAATCATTGCATTTCTGAAACGTCATCAAAATTACAACAGAGGAGAATTCCTCAGCCGTGATTCAAATCTTACCGATCCTGAAAACATCACTGTCATTGCTTCGTGCACACTTCCTCGCTGCCAAAAAGGTCGCGCTCCGCGGCTCATCCGGCCCGGCGATCATGCACTTCCTTCTTCCTACGTCCCGCACTGTCGCTCGTCACTTCGAATTTTTATTAGCGGGATTATTTTCACGCTCGTGACTAACCGCGAATGCACCACTCCCCCCACCTTCTCCTCCCACCCTCGAACATCGGGCTATAAGCTCGAGACGCGATTGATAATGATATAAAGAGGTGCGATTATGAAAGCGAGCCTCACTTATTAAGCGAACACGTGACTACCACCCCCCTTTGTCTTTTGTTTCTTTTTGCAGCCGACTCGCCTTGGCAGCTCGCCCCTTGCACAGCCCAGTTTTCGGCCAGTTCAGGTAACGAACGCCCAACGATACGAACCGTGGCGCAGTTGCGCGCCCGAGCCATTGCCGATCGCTTCTTATCGATCTTTGTTCTCTTCGATCCTTTTTTTTGTCTCGAGCGAGCGCAGCTTTAGATCGTAATTTTTTAGGCTTTTTCGCTCCGTTTAAGCTTTCTTCGTTGCATGGTTTCTCGAGCCGAACCTCCGGGACTAAGACTTTTTCAACACTTTTGTTATTGCAACGTTTTTCAGAGTGATCTAACACTGTCTTGATTGACTTACTAATGGAAAAATATTAAATTTCATTTTTTAACGCACATGCTCATCAATAATTCATTTTTTAATATTTTATATAAGAGGAATAAAATTAATGAAAATTCATTTGTCATTCTAATCAAACGAGTGATAAATCATTTTGTAACTCTCGATTTATGACAAATGTTCAATTTCTATCATCCAAACTGAAAGACGAAAAAGTGATAATTTTCAAAATGAAATTATCTTGTTTAAAAAAAAAAACGGTGCACAGGACCTCAGATTTGGAATATGATCAGTTTTTTTTAAATTGATAAATTTTAAAGGCCCCAAAAGATGCCACGAATTAATCGTAGAACTGTGAATCTCTTGCAGGCACCGACAACGAACAACATCGGCGGCCCGAAACCCTTCATCGGCTCCAGCATCACGAACCAGAACTACTCGTCCTCGCCTATTATTAACACCGGAAGCAGCACTCTGCCGCGTCCTCAGAATCAGTCCGTAACTGGTGAGTTTTTCATGCGCTCTTAAAAAGAGTACGTCGAACAATTATACATACGTGGTGCATTGTAAAAATAGACAAGAAATTATCTAGACGCATAGCGGCGCACTTGTCGCTCTTGTCTCCGTGTCCGCACGGACTATGCAATTATGATTACACACGATGCTTCGTGATGTAACGAATAACATTGAAAGAGTTATTGACAAAGTGTAAATATCTTTTCATTTCTTTTTTTTTTCAACGACGCTTCATCGAATGATTAAACATTCGTTTTTATCTACTGCGAACGAATGATTCAAGTTTCTACTAATGCATTTTTCTTGCTTGGCTTACAGCAATAAATTAAATGCTATTTCTTTTATTAATTTTACAATCATAGATTTTTTAAGAAAATAGAAATACTCCACAAAAAAATCAGATAAATTACATTAAATTTTGACATAAACTATCACTTTTTCAATAACTTTCTCTCTGTATTAATCACACTTAGAGTATTATAATTTAATTGTACATAAAAAAAATGCAGTTTAACTTTTAAGTCACGTAGCGACGCGTATTAATATTGCAGCGTCGGACATAAGAGATTTTTTTTTGGTCCATCTATTTTGATGTCGATGTCGAGGTCGACAAACCCGAGCGACTGTTTATCTTCGCCACCTTGTAACCTTGAATTCGATTATTGCAAATAGGTCGTTTCTCTACGCTGCCAAAGCCGAAAAGCTCTCCTTTCAAAGGTACGACGACGCTCTGAGAGTTTTCGCCGCGCGCTCCGCCGCATCGATTTTGGTCGCTTCCTTTTTTTCCACCAGGCTTTTATCAGCTTTACGTCTACCCCCTCTGCGTCGGCGCGTCTTCTTTTAACTTCGTTTTTATCGGACGCTGACTCTAACCAGAACCTCTCTGTCACTTACTAAACGATTTCGCAGAAACTTTCAGGGGATTTAATAAGATACGTCAAAGCTTTCACTTTGTATGTTTTTTTTTCTTTTTTTTAGTAGAAATTGATAACTAAATTGTTTTTTTTAAAATGCATTCCAAGTTTTTTCTAATTTTTGGACAGTAAGTGATGTTTTTTATTATCTTTTTTATTGTGGCTATCCTTGCACACCTAAATTGTTCTTCTCTTTTATTTAACAGCCTAAATTTTAACTTTCACTACTTTATTAAATTTTGTGTGCAATCGCAATCTTTATCTCTGTGATAGTACGGTTGCTCTCGAGGCATCGCATTGTCCATCACTAGAGTACTAAACAAAATTTCTAAATTTACTTTTGCCCCTGATTAACGTACCAAAAGTTCGGGAATTCATCGTGCGGTGCATTGTCATTGCTGCTCCTACGCATTTGCGACTCTTCATGGAAAAGCGATTCCGAGTGGACATTCCGGGAAGGTACTTGAAAAGGTTCCTCAGTCGTTGACGATAAGTCGAGCGAGCTCGTTTCTGTTCGTCCGTCGATGACGTGTCGCGATTGGTACATTGAGAGCTGCCAGCCGCGATGTGGTCTCGGCTCGACGCTAACCAGAACACCCTCTCATCCAACTTTTTATTAACAGCGTCGAATTTGGGGAGCCTCCTCTTTTTTATACTAGTGCGTTGTTACGTCAGCGCGCGCTTAATTTCGGATCGTGCTTTCGTTATCATCACCGGTGCATTCATTATATGTCGATCCATCATCCTTTTTGCGTTCTCAATATAACTTCACGCTTCTGCATTTAAGTGGTCCGGATAAATAAATTGTTCTGTGTATGTTAACGATTACCCAAACATTTATTTGTTTATTAATTCCATCCCTACGTGAGAATATATAAATAGCAATTTAAGAATCTTAATGAAAAAATTAATACTGTGAAATAAACTTTGCAAACTACAGTGTATTAATTTTCCTCTGCACTTATCCTACTGTAAAAAAAACCTTGGTTTCTAAATCATTAGTCAAAAGTTAATCATACTCTAAGGGATATCTAATAAAAATGACGACTAAATTCGCATTAAACAGACTCACTCATTCATCATAATGTTGACTGTGTTGTCTTGTGTTTTTTATTTTCAGCGGCTACATCATTCAACCCAAAACCTCGACCTTTCTCCCTCATTGCGTGAACGTGGCAGCTCTCAACTGCACTAAAGCGCGATCACTTTGTGTATAAGATATATTGTTCACTCTGGGCTTCTTCACTATCTTAAAGTCCTAGGAAATGTTTTGCTATTATTATAATTTATTTATTTAAAGAAATGTGAAAAGACTCTTCTGTGTTATATCTTAACAATTTAATGTAAATTCAATTATTGAGATAAAGGACACAAGATTCTTTTCACTTTTCCTTAATCACTGTACGTTGATTATTGTAATTTCGGGCGGTTGACAATGTGATTTCCACAAATAAAAATTCGTGCGTACGAAAAATTATTAATGGTTGTTTCGTTTCTTCAAACAAACTTAACCGCTTCTTCGCTTACTCTCTCCTCGAGTAATGTTTTTGGCCGCTTTCAGTCCTCAGCAAGGCTTGCGATTCTGATTTTCGCAGCGTGTTTATTTAAATGAGTGTCTTCATTCAGTCAAGATTGATACTAAATGGTTTCATTTATTTTTAAGCTACTAGGCTATAATATAATTGACAAGTGTGGTTTCGAATAATACTGCTATTTTTTAGATTTTAGTTTTATATTTATTTTTAATGTTCAATTGGACACTTTAACTTTAAACAAAGACAACTAACTTTTATTGCAGTTGAAATATGACAATAATGATTATTTTACAATAACGATTAATTTAATACCTAATCAAAGTGTCTAATTACATAATATTATTACAAATACTGATAGCGCCATTAAACCTCTCGATTAAAATGTCTTAATGCGTTATCTCTTTAGCAAACACCCTTAATTTGCTTATAGTCGCTTGATAAATTTGTTGCTACTTGTAGTCTAAAATTTATCTATACACGACTTATTTTATTTATAAGCGACTTTAGCAGAAAAGAAACCTCTTAACGCGCTTCTACTCACCTAAATTTTCTTTCTTTTTTCTTTCTAACTCGAACTAACTGTTCACTGCTCCCTCTAATTGCTTTGTTTCCTTGTGTGTCATATGTGTGTCACTTGTGCATACTAATTCGAACCTGCGTCTCTGTGGATTCTTCATCACCTTCACATCCTATTTCCGAATTCCAAACTTGCCCCTCATTTACCCAAATTGTTACCCTTACACTTTTCGCAATGTGCCGTCGCCAAGTTAGAAACCACATCCTATCACGCGGAGTGTAGAGATCAAAGGCAAAGTGGGCCAAGGCCTCAGTCATATCACGAGGAGCGCTGTACTTACGAGCTGGTAAAAGAAGTCTGTCGGCCGAAAGCCACTGAAAAGCCACCGACGCCAAAAGCGAAATCATCGTGGCCACCCGTAAAAGCTATCGAAGATATCACCTATCCTACCGCGAGTCCTCTGTACATTGATCCAAATCCCACGTTAGACAAGCGACATCGACAAGTAACGCGAGAACGTCGAGCCACCATCGAATCGGTGATCAGTCGTGAACATAGCCGTAGAAACAGCTACACCGAACAGCAGTGTTACAATAGCGAAATGGATCAAGTTAGCTGTCCAGGGCCGGTATACCGGCGAGTAGAATTAGTAAATGCAAGGGAATCACGTCAAAGTCGTTGTGAGCGATCCTCGTCAAGAGCTAGTTCAACCGATAGTGTCCGAAGATCTTTAACACCAACCAGAATTACTCAACCTATTCCTCGACCATGGACGGCAACTGTTACATCCGGAACTAATCTGTACCAATCAGCCTATGGGTCTCAACCTGATCAAATTTGTCGAAACTATTGTGAAAAAGAAGTTTGCCAACGAGAAAAAGTATGTCAGCGTGAACAGTCAACGGAAAGAGAAGTTTGCCAAAGAACTTGCAAGCGCGAATCGTCCTGCGAGAGACAGCCACCACCTGGACATCACCATCGTGAACAGCATACGCATCGCGAAGAAGATACTTGCAAAACCGAGGGTAATGTTCATCGTCATGAACATACAACATCTCAAGTCTGCAAATTTGTATGCGAGCCTGGTCCAGAACCTGAACCAGAGCCGCAAGTGCAACAAGAGGAAGTGGTCGATTTATCGAAGCTTGTGCCACCAGACGTGGCTATTTGTCCAAAGGGTATCGATGCTGAACATGATCTTTACACTGAAACAGAAGAAGAAGATAAGGGCAACTTGCACATTAAGAAAACTACGACTTACGAGAAAACTGTGGAACTTGTATCACCGGATCGTGTAATGGGGGCTCCATTTGGTCAACAAGAAGAAGAGAAATCGGAGGTTTCCCGTGAAGAATATACTCAGAGATCATCTACAGTAGATAGAGAAGTAGAGGATATTTCTGGTAGAAGACATGTGACTGAAACTTCCGAATCAATATCAAAAAGAATCGATACTCAACAACTAATGGAGGAAACTCGTAAACAAGAGGAGGAAGAACGAAAACGAAGAGAAGAAGAGGAAAGAAGACAAAGAGAGGAAGAAGAAAGGAAAAGACAAGAGGAAGAACGTTTGTATGCTGAAATGAGACAGAGAGAAGAACAAAGTAGAAGACAAAAGGAAGAAACTGAGAGGCAAAGGAAAGAAGAAGAACGACGACGAGTAGACGAAGAGCAAGCAGAAAGATCTAAAGTTTGTTGCAGAGAACAACGTTCTGAAGTAATTGAAGAATGCCGTTACCAAGCACCACGTGAACGAATAATTGATGTTCAAGTCGAACAACAATCCTGCAAATGCTCAAACGAACGAATAATTGATGTCCAAGTAGAAGATCGACCACCATCTCGTGAGAGAATAATTGAAATAAAAATGGAAGAGGATCCACAATGCAAAAGAGAAGTAAAAGAAGTAAAAGAAGAGGTATGCATTAAGCAACATTGCGAACATCAAGATTATGAAGAACAACGTAAAAGAAGTCTTCGCGAACAAGTAGAAGTTCATCAGAATTTGCGCGAACAGCAGGCACCGTGCAACCGGCAACCAACTCTTCAAGAACGCCGTTTGTGTTCAAGGCTTTCAAAGCAACAAGGTCAACAGCAATCTACGTGCACAAAGAAGCACGTCCAATTTGTAAAGCAAACAGATAGCGGTCCATGTCCACTTCCACAAACACCGGTCAAAAATTCTACACCTAAAGAATGGCAATCTGAAATGTGTAAAGCTCTAACAACCGCTTCAGATCGCAAATATTCTCCTTTACAATCAGGACTTGGTAACCAATCTCAAGGTGATACAAAGGAAGTATATCACAGCGAAGTAAGGTATGAACAAAACACCGTTTGTTGCAAGTGTCAACCACCAAACAGGCCGGTATCTCCATTCGTGGAGGCTTTGACTACAGCATCAGATCGTCCATATTCACCTTTAGGTCGAGAAGTTAATCCGAACGCCTTATGTACATGCAAATGTCGATCACAGACGCCTGAAATGATGAATACTTACGAAGGTTATAGTGCGCCTTCTCAAATTCTTTACAGAGGCAAACCGAAAGAACCACCGAAGAAGCCAGATGGCCCACGCCCACTTCCAACACCACCGCCTGATTTCAAGTTCCGTAATCGTTCCGTTTCACCTTCTTGCCGTTCTAGATCACAGACACCTAGTGGTCGCGTATCAGCTTGTGGTCTTAAGAGACCAGATACTATTCCTTCATATCAAAAATATTTGGTTTGCGAAGAGCAAGCACCGGTACAAGGTCAAGATTTTCCACCGAGTAGAACTCCAACTCCAGGTTGTTGCAAATCTCCTGCACCCGGACCACCAGAACCTCCATCTTGCTTTGCAAGAGCACAAGCTCCAAGAATCAAAGATGATCCACCACCTTGCAAACGCAATCAAAGGGATACAACAACTCCTGATAAATCAGAAATTGTTCGCTATCATTTCGAAGAAGATACTCCTCAAGGGCATAAATCTAAAGACACGGTATCCCAGAAAACGGTTTCGTGGGTTGGCCAAGGAGCGTCAAAACATGCTCATTTCCAAGAACATGATGATACCGTAACTGAAGAATGCGACGGTAGTCACCACGTTAAGAAAATGGAACACCGACTCAAAGAATACGATGAACCAGAACCTCCATCAGAATCTCCAATAGAAGATGATTCATGCTATATTTCTCAGAATACTCATTGCGAAGTAACTTTACCCTGTCCAACTGTAAAAAACAATGTTATGGATAGAATTCAAAAAACTGGAGTTCGTGTTTTTGCACCAACCGGTACACCAGAAGTAAGAAGAATCCGTCATGAAATTCCACCTCCATCGCCGAAACCTCCTTGTCCAATGACTGGTGTAACCGTTCTTCCAATTAAAGCTCATGGAGAAACTAGTTGCAAAACTGGTGTCGTTGTCGTTCCTTGTGACGGTATTGGATCTGGTGGTGTTTGTATTACTCCTACACCTGATCGATCTGGTGTCAGTGTATCTCCATGTCCCGCTCAATCCGGTGGTATTTGTAAGAAGCCTTCCTGCTATTGTGGATCTACTTCAGGAAAATGTACTACAAATCTCGGCAATGAAAAAACAACGTGCAGCATTGACGCCGGTACTTGCACCGGTTCAGGAATATGCGTCCAACAGCAAAATGATGGAAGTTGCACAGTGGGTCCATGCACCATGACCGGCATCCCCGGAGTTCGATCGGTGCAGTGCCCACGAGCAGCACCGAAGTGCCTTGGAGCCGCAAAAGCGAACCTTCCTTTCCCACAAATTCCTCTTCCAGATGAAGAACCCGAAGAAAATTCTTGCCAAAACTGTCCTTTGGCTTCAAGTAGCATTAACACGACTACAACAAGCTTCAGCTCCACATCGGAATCTCGCGACTGCGGCTTTCAGCCAATTCACAAGCCGCGAACTAATCTTTGCAATCAAATAACCACGCTGACGCTTTGCAAACGCGAAACCAAGCCGGCAGCCGCGCCCGCACCGCCAGTACCAACTGTGCAGCTTTACAAGCCTCAACCAGCTCCAGCTCCAGCTCCTCCTTGCAGGACCAGCAGTTCGCAAGTCAAAACTCAGACCGTTCAGAGTCAGAAAAGATTTCGCGAAATCCAAACCACCTCACAAACCCAATGCCGAACCCAATGCCAAACCCAAACCAGCTGCCTGACTAGTAACACCCAGAGTTCAGTAGACCCACCAAATATGTCATCCCACCCGAATCTAGGTGCAGGCGGTTTCGGCGGTAACAAGGGCGGAACCTTCGCTGGCAGCAGTGCTCCGAATCGCGGTAGGGGAATTCTGAATCAGGCTGGATCTGGATTGCGCGTCCCGCTCTGCGCGGCCTGCAATTCCCAAGTCAGGTACTGACACGAATTACAGGATATTGATGTTCGTGTGTCTGGCTTTGTCAAAGATTGTTCATTAATTGCACCACTGGCAGAAATTAATTGCTTCAGTTCTATTTTTTTCAGATACTTCAACGTTTTGTTTTCATTAATAAGGCTTGCCTGTTAATAACAAATATATTTTTATTGATTTTTTATGATTTAATATTATTTGTTGAAGAAAAGCAATGTACGCATTTATGATTTCTGCAAAATAGAAGACAAAAATTTTCTTCAACAAATAATTTAATTATTTTTAATATTGCAGTGTATTTAAACTAATGAAACTTACCATAGTTAAAATAATAATGAATGAATTTAAAATTGATGTTTTAATTCTTCAGCGTGAATAATTTTACTTGTTGCATGTGTTTGCGCAGTTAATGGAGAAAAAACTAACAACCATCAAAATGGGCTTACAATTAAACCCGTTTGTTGTCGCTGTAAAATTGAAATTGGAAGGTTTGTAGTTCAAAGTTTAATTCCTTCGTTCATTTAATATTAAACTTTTTATGTTGATTATAATAAACATTAAATATTTTTATTTATTTTTTTTATTAATTCTAATAACATATTTTGTTGTCTCATTGAACTGTCAATTATTTCACTTAACGTTATACTTTACTTCACTTTGCACATTAGTTAAAAAAGTCTCCCTCTAACAAAACAAACGTTTCCATTAGGGGTCCATTCATTTCTGCGCTGGGACAAATCTGGTGCCCTGAGCACTTTGTCTGCGTGAACCCACAATGCCGCCGAGGCCTGCAGGACATCGGTTTCGTCGAGGAAAAGGGACAGCTCTACTGCGAATACTGTTTCGAAAAATTCATTGCACCATCGTGTAACAAATGCAATAACAAAATCAAAGGAGTGCGTACCTTTTATTGCTCATAAAATGTTCATACCTATATGTTTTCTCAGAGATACACTAGTTTTTGTATTTCTAACGTAGTCAATATTTGTAGTCTAATCTCTGTGTTCTTCTAGGATTGTTTGAATGCCATTGGAAAGCACTTCCATCCTGAATGTTTCAACTGCGCACACTGCGGAAAGCACTTTGGAAATAGTCCTTTCTTCCTTGAAGAAGGACTTCCATATTGTGAAAGAGGTTCATAGCTAATTGTTAAATTTTTTTAGATTCTAATTAATTTTTAAATTCAACTTAAATAATCTTAAGTGGATAAACTTTTTAATCTACAAGATAAATTCTTTTTTATCTTCAAGTTGATAAAAACAGAATTTTTCTTATATTATGAATTTTAATGATGATCTCGTGAAACAATTAATTGCTGTTATATTTATTTAATCAATTTTATAATTTTGCTTAAATTTTCAAATTGATTTATTTGCTTTTAATTACTGCTATTTACGAAGTTTTAACAATTTAGCTATTCATATTTGCATCAATTTCATTATGCATTTTCATGATATCAAAATCTTTCAAATGCATTGACATTTTCAATTCTTTGTTGAGTCTTATTTTATAGGCATTTTTTTAAATCATCCTTTTTACATAATTTTATGTCTTCGCAGATTGGAATGACCTCTTCACGACGAAATGCTTCGCCTGCGGCTTCCCAGTAGAAGCTGGTGACCGTTGGGTAGAAGCCCTTAACAACAACTACCACAGTCAATGTTTCAACTGCACGGTAAATTCTTCACTTCTAAAGGCTTTACATTTAAAAAATTCCATACATATTTCAATCTAATTTTGTTTTTAATTTGTTTTGCAGATGTGCAAGAAGAATCTTGAAGGACAGAGCTTTTATGCGAAGGGTGGACGTCCCTTCTGCAAGAATCACGCGCGCTAGACTGCAGATGGGAGAACGAATCAACGAAAATAAAAATCGAAACCTAAGCTACGAGCATTAGCATGAATATAAAAAAAAGCTACGCACATCGAATATAAAAGAAAATAACTATTTATAAGCTTTACTCATAATGTAGATAAGTAACATTGTAAAACTTCGATGACGATGAGCGTGAATATCGTCGCAATAACGACCGACGTGATTCAGTCTGCAACTTTCGATTTCATCCCAAAATCACATTTTGTTGTTCCTCCTTCTCTCTAAAAGTTCATAGAGAGAAGAGCCGGGAGAAACTTATACGCATAAATCGCTGCAGGGAATTTTCTAACTAACCAAACGCAAAAGGTGGCAAAAAAGGGCAGCCAAGGCTTGAGCAAAATACCAAAAAGTAATCGTATCGTCTGTAGTAACGCAAGCCATTGCCATTTTTTTCGTTCGCGTAACCAGGAATTCCGCGGGCGTTTGCCTCGTCGTCCTTTCGGGGCTTGGCCTTCACTTCGCCGACGAGGTGCGAAAGCTCAGCCACTGTTTGCAATCACGCGACCGATGCCAATTGATTCCGCTTCCTCCCTCGAGCTAAGCGTACCGTACACTTCGCTCTCGGAAAATTTCCACTGCGACGAGTGTACTAATCGCGACGAGGCAAACGTCACCGATTTTTTCGCCACATTTTGCCAAGTAAAGTGCACTAAATATATATATAAACGAGCTTCACTAAAAAAAGAAAAAGAAAAAAGTTGTAAGAGAAATTTATTTAATCGTTAGCGCGAGTGTAATAATTTCGTTAATTTAATGTTAAAAGCCGCGAGTGCATCGCGCTTCGCCGTCGGGCTCGTCGCCTTCGCCCTCACCCTCTGCTCTCTTTCTGTCGGGGGGAAGGCGCCGAGCCGCGCCGTCAGCAACGCGCCGAGCCGCGCGCCTTAGGTCGGTTAATCCATTTACGTGCAATATGATGTACTGTAATAATCGTAATGTCGACGATATAGTGAAGTTGCGATCGACGCCGAACTTAGTTGCCATATTTATTGAGTCGCGGTTCGCGTACCGCAGTTTCCGTGTGCCATCCGATTTTACGCGGAAAACGCGGCCTTTGGCGTCGCGCCACGCCAGTACACCGACGCCGTCGGGGAATTATAGCCAACGCGGGTTTTAAAAAAAAAACGAGGAGCTGTAAAAAATTTCGAGCAGCTTTTAATAGTGTGCGCGTGAGTGCGTGGATCGATATTTTTGACGAGTGCGAGGATACGAGCGATTGCGTTACAAGTTGAGAATGAGGGGAAGAAAAAATGAAGACACGGTAAATCATGATGTGCACGCGAGTGAATGCGAAGGAATAAGTCTTTTAAATCCCTTTTCGCTCAGCGCGATAAGGTTGATCTTGCGAAAACTGGTTTTTTGCTATATTATTTAATGTATGCTTCAGTTTTGAGACTTGCAGGAGAAAATTATAAAGTAATTGCCGTTTCAAGAAAATATTTCTAAAGGAGCACTGTATTTCACATTCAGATAAATCTAAATGTTTGAGAAAAATTTTTACGAAATAACAATGTACACGTGAACTTTGTATACTTATTGAAATTGTATCTTTTAACTTTGAAATGCTTGTCAAATTTTTAAGAAATAAGGTGTCATTGTTTTTCGAAAAAAATCTATTATACGTAATAGCTGTGTATGGCGAAAGATGAAGCCAACGCGTTCGTGTTATGTGTTGCTTAAAATAAAGTTAATTATAATTTAGTTTAGTTATTTCTTTATTTCCTTTCACCCATCCACTAGGTAATGTAAGAAATTTTCATAAAAATTATTTACGAAGAAATCGTAAAGTGAAGAAAATGGCAATTGCAGAAATTGCTCTAAGAAAAAAGCTTTCGATTTCCTTTATAGACTCTCATTTTCTGCAGCTGTTAAATAAATTGAGACTCGAGTATTTCTTTGCCACTCGTAGTTCGAAAAAAAATAATAACACAAAGTAATAAAAAATCTACTGCGTCAAATTTGCAAAAAAAAAAACAAGAACTACAACTCATAATACGATCAAGATGAAAATCAGTCAATGAAGAGAGCAGTTTCCGGTCGCAGCTCGCCCCGGTGTCAGGTATATAAGAAAGCTACGGGAGGCGCGCAGTACATCCACCGGACGCTAATCGATTTGTCATTATTACAGCCTCGTGCGGGTGTACACGCGAGGTCTAATGCTAACCCTTTAGCGCGCGGGCGGCGCGCATGAGGCCCGCAACTATGCGAAGGCAGTGACGTCGGCGCGCAAAATGAACGACTTCACGTGTGCGCGCGGCCCCTCGAACGCGTTGAATTGCCTCGCCGCGGGCTCGAGGGCAATTGCTGTAGCCACGCGCGCACATGCGGGGATCGCTATTTCACGCGATACACTTGTAACTTTTACCGGCGGAAACGAATCGCTCGCTTTCGATGGCGTTTTCATGCTGGATTACTGTTGACACACCGACGATTGAGCCGTCGAGAGGCGAAGGCTAATTTTTCTATCGGTGTTAAGGCGACGGTGAGAAATACGCTCGCACGGAGAAACTTGGTATAGTTGAAATTACTATGTTTTCTGGCGAACAGATTATGAGAAAATTACTGGGCTTTTTACAACAAAATTAATATAAATTCAAAAGAATTTGTACTTTTTTTCTTTCAGCCTGATTTTGTTCGTCGCCGTAAAAGTAGAAAATACAATAATTTTTACTAAATAGTTTCGCTTTTCGTTTGTAAGTGATTATTAAAATTCAAAGGAAAAAAATTTTAATTACTTTGTAGAAAACAGTAAATAAACGAAGTTATACGGATACTTAAAATAACTCGTTCTACTTTAACTTCAATTAAGAATTTCTTAACTTTTAGACTGAAAACATTTAAAAGAGAATTACTTAATTAACTTATAGTTGATGGCATTAATTGCCCTCCTCCCTGCGAGCGCAACCGTGCATGCAAAGAAATCGTCGTTCGCGTTTCGCGGAGCTGACAAGAAAATATCGTTAACAGTTTAGTCGCCGCGGTGCGATGGTCTTATCAGTTTGCTAAATTTGCGTTTAATTATTTCATCGCAAACGCTTTGGAAAGTTTGTCCGAAGTTTCAGGGACTGACGGTTTAGTTTAGTTAAGGAATTCTTTTTCACCGGCCTCGTCCTAGTAGCAATTAAAAATGCGTTCCCACGTGTGATATAATCCTTGGATATCGCGATCCGTTCTTTTCTACTTCAGTTCTTTTTCGACCACTCGCCAGGTCTGTCCTCCTACCTCCTTCTCAAATACAATACTCTTTTCGCACAAGATTATTCCAGAAATCGCATATTGAAGATAATTAACTATAGTAAGTCTACAAAACAATGTATCTAAAAATTTATTAAGTATATTAGCCCTATATAAAAAACCCATGGCCTTTTCATTGTAGTTAGTATTTCTCTTATTTGATTGGTTGAGTAATAACTGCCATTTATTTTTTTATTATTATTGTATATTTAACAGTAGCCCGAACAAAAAATCGCGGACGAATCGAGAGTCCGATCTAATTTTAGATAATGGTTGCGCATTTGAAAAACTCAATATTTTTTTCAACTCTACTTTAACACGAATCAATCTTTTATCATTCATGAATAATCAAACAAGTTACTCCTTCAAATCGAATTCGAGCTCGAAATAGAAAATTACTTCTAGAGAGCCTCTCATGGAATTGGTAGTGTTCCCTCTAAACCGAAAATGCCACGCACCACTTGAGTCAACCTTGTCTTTTCCCAACGTTTTTACAAAACGATTTTCATCGCCGAGCCGAAACTTTCGGCGTTCGTCCACGCTATAACCCGCGGCTCACTTTCCTCCATATATTTCGCGTCGAGTCGAAAGCGAAACGAGAATGAGGAATAGAAAAAGTTCACAGAAACTCGATCGCGATTGGATCCTCTTTTTTAACGACGAGCACATGCAAAGCGCGAAAGGGAATATTCCAACGAGGGGGGGAGGAGGGGGGCTGAAAGAGGGGTGAAGCGGGTAGGGAGGGTAGCATTCGCTCATGCGACGGAAACGTCTGCGCACCTGTTCTCCGTCCGGGGTACACGAAATCCGCCGGGGCTGGGAAGATCGCGTGCGGGTGGGCGAGAGCCAGTGAGTATCGGGGTACCGTGCGGCTCTCGCGTGTGCGCGCGCGCGCCGCGGCGTCGATGAAGCCGAGCGCCGGCGACGACGACGACGCCGACGGCAGATCGTCGAGGAGGCCCCCGCGTCGCGATCCGCAGCCCGCCGAGTAGCGGCCCGATTGGCGCGGCGGAGTTGGCCTTTTTCGGCTCGTCCTCGGCGCGTATCGATCAGCCGGCTCGCGCGCCTCGCTTGCTCTTTTTTTATTTTCGAAGACGCTCGAACCAAGCTGGGAGCGATAAAGAAGCCTGCCGGCGTTTCATCCCGCGCTTGACTATGCGCGCGCCGTCGCACCTTGCGCCCTGCTGCTCGAGATTCGTGCTGAGCCGCGCGAGATGATAGTAAGTATGACAGTCCGAGAGCCCGTGACCTTTTTTCAGTGTCTATTACTCTATTAAGCTTAGGATATTGTAGTTTCGCTAGTGTACGATTCTGATGTCGAAAAAGCATTTTAATTTTAAGCTGTTTAAATTCCTAGAGAGACACAATAGACGCATTCGGCTAAAATCTTTATGTTCCATCTGCGGTATTCAGCACTGTACAAAAGTTTCTGACTCCGAGTAAATAATAAAAAAAATTAATTTCAAGTTTAATAAAGTTGAAAATCGTCACTGACTCTCTATATAAAATTCGAAAGTTGGGGTGACGGGGTAAGAGGCGGAGTTTGGAAGCACGTGCTTTGGTGCGATGAGAGGGAAGACCGAAATAAAAACAAAATTGTTATTAGCAGACGCCTTACGAGTTGGCGTGAAGCTGCTTTTTAAGATACGACTTTTACGAAATTGTCGTACGTACGAGGATTGTAAGTAGTATAAAAACTTCTGCATAGGATAATCAATGAGAATCTAAATAAAACTTGTAACCTTGAATTTTAAGCTGCAGATTTAGACGTACACTGAGTTATGATTTTTATTTTTTGTTGCATGACATTCTATTGGATTTTATTGTAATTTAGAATG
>JAXIUT010000009.1:2495156-2519655 GCA_035586675.1 Eurytoma californica | reverse complement strand
ATTTAGACGTACACTGAGTTATGATTTTTATTTTTTGTTGCATGACATTCTATTGGATTTTATTGTAATTTAGAATGAGTATGATGATAAGTGTAACTTACCACACGGTGTCTTAAAATCCGAAATCCATTGTATATTATCAAAAGTGATAATTTAAATTATTTCAATAGAATTATGTTTTAATAAAATTTGCTATTCTTCCTGAAATAAGAATTGAAATATTTATTATTAATAATTACAAAAAAAGTATAAAAAATTAACTGTTAATAATTTATAATTTTAATAGATGATTACTACTTTAAATTTATTTTGATTCGTTCACATATCTGCGGCGTTCTGGGAATAAGACATAATACCACTTTTTGTTTATTCCAGATAGTTAAGTTTTTAATTTTTAAATGCTCATTCGCGGAGCCAAAAGTACTTTCGTCATTTTTCCGACAACAAATCAAAACGGTATTTAAAAAAATATATTTTTTATAGATTGATTTCATGCCACGATTAAAATAAACTTGCAGTTACATCGTATAAATGCTAGCAACATTACACTTATATTGCATTTATGCCTTTTTGCATATAGCTAACTTTTTGAAGCAGAAAGCCACAGATATGTACAGATATACATTCCGAATTTGTTCATCTACTTAAAAAATAACTGCCCCTCGTAATGAAAGCAGTCATTGAAAGGGTTAAAGAAGACATCAGATACTTTTTATTGCTCGGAGCACGCTAATACATTCTCAGCGCACGTGCAGCATCGCGCGCAGCATTCCGCTGAAATTCATTTTATTACAGTTTACTCGCAGTAAACTTTTCGGCTACAAAACACATTTTATAATTGCAAATTTACGAGCCGAGCATTTATCGCGCGCGTCCGAGCAACTTTTTTGTTAAAGTTTAAAACGATAATGCCCGAACGCACGTGAAAAGCAGCGCAACGAAACTTATTCCGAAAACAATAACGAACGACTGCGATTTTCCAGGGAACATTTAATGTCCCGCAGTACTCTTCTTTTTATTTAATTAAAAAAATATTTCTTTCTTTTTTTTGTTCCAGTGCAATTTTAAAAGTAATAGTACGGCAATAATTTTCTTAGCATAAACGCGTTCGCAAATTGCGGGGGGTAGTAAAATTCAAATTTAATGATTCACAAAGTGCATAAATTCAAAACCATAAGTCTGTCAATGCAAATATCTTTCATCGACTCCCCGGTGACTTTTAAGACTTTCGAAACAGTTTAAATTACGCTGTTATACACAGACGCGGCAGCTGTATACGCCCGTAATGCGCGAATTCACCGAAGCGGCCGCGGCTACTTCCTAAGTAGTGCGGGCATTCTCTCCCGCTAAAATCAGCAGGCTCAATTATAGGCATAATCTTAACTTTCCCGCGGCACTAAAGGCATAAATTTACGTTAGAAGTTATAGCTAAAAGCGTCTTTCCCGCTAATAACAAGGCGTGCCCCGGCTTCTTCGCTTCTCCTCGGCCGAGAACTCGAGCCGTACTTGCTTCCTGGTTCGTTACTCGAGCGTCCAGTGCCCATTTGGGCGCGAGGACAAAGCGCGGCAAGGATAAATCGGGAGGGTTTAAGTATAGTGGGGAGAGTATAGTGGGGTATTAAGTATAGTGGGGAGAGTCACGTCAGCCGCGCGCGCGATATCGACTGCATCCGCGGAAAACCACGAAACTCATCGGCACGCGGCAGACTTGAGGGCGACTCGAAATAACGCGATCGCGGAGGGCACATTTAAAGTTTACACGGCTCTCGCACGGAAGCACCGCCGTCACTGGCGCACACGTAATATTCCCCGCCGCCGATCGTCGTGGCCTCGCCTGACGGCCGGCCACAAATCTCTCATCGGCCTCTCCCCCTTCGATATCGCGAAATTTCACACCGCGGGCTCCGAAAATAAAGCGTAAACAATGGGCCGCGCGCGAAAATGAGGCTGGTCGCGTGACGCCCCGGAGGGGACGGGGGCGGCCTGCTATTGCCTTTATACTGCCTTTTGCACTCCGGCAGCGGGGCGCGGGAGCCGCGGCAATCGATCATCGGGCCGAGGGAGGCGGAGGATTCTGCGTGCATCGGACTCGGCTCGGGCGCGCGGCCTCCTCCTCAGCCGACGACAGCCGCGATCGGGAGCAGCAGCCCGCAGCGATCGGCATGACGGCCAACAGCTCGCCCGACGGACCCTTCGTCTTCAGGCTCAACGACAACGGCGCAGGCCCGCATCTACTCGTACAGGTACTTTTTGCACACTTGCTCTTCTCGAGATGCTGGGCACTTTGGGCTTTTAACGCGTTGTTAATAGTTAATTTGAAATTCGCGTGTATCCCGCATGGTTAACCCCTTGAGTGGCAGTGGATCACATATGTACAAAAAAAAATCGTGCTCAAAGTGGCAGTAGATCATATGTGTACAAATCGAAATAACTTTAGTAATTCTCCATAGAACCAAACTCCGTATATAATTGTTTAATTGAATGTAATATTTGCGGCTACCACTTTGGGCACGGAAAGTTAGAAAACCGACGCCACTCAAGGGGTAATTAGTTAAAGTTGAAGGATAAATTTAAGTAAATCGAAGTAAATGTTTATGAAATACTTTTAGTCGGAGATAAAAGATCAACTAAAAATTCAATAGTTAATTTTGTATGTCCTTAAATATTGACATTGTAGAAAAAATTGAAATTGATTCGTAGCAAATTTACTAAAGGCTATAGTAAATTTTGCTAGAAACAACTATTGTACTTTTTTCAACATCAGCCTATAATATAAAAATCTAAATAATATAATATCTAAATAATATAATATCTAAAGAATGCTTATGTCAAATGGTACATCTAAAATTGTAAAATGAGCGTCAAAAAAATATAAAATAAATAAAGTAATAAATGCAAAATAACTAAATACAAAAATTTCTGTAGAATTGTAAAAATCTTCTCAAAATACAATTCTGCTATTCCCACAGTAAATTAATAGCGTTTTATTAATTCTTCAATTTTATATTTTTTACTAAAAGTTGGCATTTTCAACTAAGTTTGTATACTGTCCATTTTTTAAATTTCTTGAGAAATTTCTATACTAAATATGATCTAATTAATTCATAAAAATTTAAAAATATTATTCTACTTACGTTAAAAATTATAAGTGGATTTATTAATAGCTTGATTTTACGTAGAGAGAACGTAAATAAGTAGTAAAAACTACTTAAGACAGCACAATTTAAAGTTAATTTTAAAATGAACGTGAACGCCGCGTAAAAGGGGAGGATATGATCGACAAGCACGAAGAAAAGACTAAATGTGTCACGATATGTTTTTCTGTACGTATTTTGTAAGTGCTTCGGTACACTTACAAACTTGTCATCACCCTTGAAGAGAACTATTATTTTATTCGATTTCATTCGTAAAACTGCATGAAAAATGTGAGCCATTTTATTTCCGTATGTGTAAATATTACAAAATATAAAAATTTGATAGATTTTGTATTACAATAAAAAGAATATATTTGTAAAACTATGAAAACCCAAGATAGTTTGATAATCTACATTTACCTAATAGTAGTGACATTTGATTGCAATGATTACAAATATTCCATCGATTTTTTTTATAATCAATTATAATCGGGTAAAAGATGGAGCACAATAGCAGCTTTCTTCAGTGCCATTTACGTCTAGAAGTGGCATATATAAACCTGAAACAGAAGACCCGTTAGTGGGAAAATATCAGACTCAGAGTCCATCTAGTAGTAAACGTACTAGCTAATATCACGCACTATCAAGACCTGATTGCGTTGTAATTAAAACATGTGTTCACATTAACTGAAATAAGAGCTACGAGGTCTAATTAGTGACTAAAAATCTTATTAATGACTTCTCCTAAAAATTACAATTATTATTTAATAATCTATTTAGATTACTTAAATAGTTTGTACTGAGTTTTTAATAGACTATAATGATTCGTTAATTTTTTGTGTTTGGATTTATTATTATTATTGATTAAAGTCATTGTAGTCATTTATTTAAAAGTGATTTGCGATCACCGTCAGATAAGCCTATACATCTAAATTTAACAACGATACCCTATAACCCATTTATATCTAGAACATTTCAGAAATATTGAGGTACACGAAAAAAAATAGGAAATATCTTAAAAAAAATGAATACAAATGATAAAATAAAATGCTACAAAAAATTGACATGTTTTTACATTTCTGAATGTATATTGTTTTATAAAGATCAATAAATGTATATGCTCAATAGAAAAATACTGTTTTATGTATAATTTTCATCGAGATTTTTTCAAAAATTGTATTTAAATATTTTTATTAGCATTCCATATTTCCCAGCGTTCCATTATGCCGCGCTTATTTCTGCGCCTAAAATATACTAAAAAAACTAAAACAGTTAATAAAAATTATAAATCTAATTCAATGAGACGTTAAATGCCCCAGTCCTTCTAAATTTTATTCCATTTTCGCATGAAAATGTCACATAAGTAGCGCATTCTCATTATACCCACTTTGACACACTTCCCTCTATTTATAACTTAAAAATTATAAACCTCAAATGTTCACCCGAATATTCCAGGTATTTTTAATTTAAATACGTCCGATCAGGATAAGAAAATATTTCAAACACTTTTAAATAAGTTCAAATTGTTTGCTTCGTTAATTAATGTTATGCGACAAATTAAATTACGTTAGGAACTCACGCGCGCGCAATTAAAAACTTTTACACCGTGCTAAAAATATACTTCGCCAAATTTCGAACGACTTTTGAACACACGTGAGTCTTCGCTCGGAAACTTTATTTATTTCAAGTAAACAAAAAAAGATGAAAAAATTTTGAAAATCCGAAAACACCATACGCGAGACGTAATAAATAACGACTAGAGAAGTAATAAATCAACCGAAGTAACATATTTCCGAAATAAACCCAGCCCCACGATCGAAGAAAAAGACGAACGAATTTGAATTGAAAAAAAAAAAAATTAATTCTCGTATACTACACTCCTCGAAGTTGCGTGAGTTCATTGTCTACACAGAGCCGCAGTTAATAAACAGTGCATCGACCTGTCTCATTGGCTAAGCTCCGTGCGCGCCTCCTAATCGCGAGATTCCCGCAGGCGCTATTAGCCCCTCGGTCTGCACGAGGGAGAATTGCGCAGGCGGGCAGTGCTGGCTCCGTGTTAAAGGACCGAAAAAGGGCATGCCGTGACGCGATTAAGAGCCGATTTAATTGTAATTGAGCGCCAGGGCCTTGGGACTTTCTTCCGCGTAATAATAGCCGTAATAACGGGATGATAAATCAAGGGTGCACCCTCTCGTCTCGGCCGCGGCGCAGCTATTTTCGTGATTCGCCGCAGCCGTCGTGCAAGGAATGCGAATTCATTATGCGCACGAAGGCATAATGAACTCCGGGACTCTGCGTGATAATAATTTTTTCTTTCTTTTCTTTTTTATAAAGTAAAACGAATTCCAATGTTCTAATTAGCTGCACTCGAACGGCCACGGTAACAATCGAGCAGTCGTTCCTTTTTAAGTGTTCCGCGATTTTATTATTATTGTGTACGAAAAGAGTAATATAGTATTGAATTTATAAATACCTTGAATACCTCTGCTTCAGGTTTGCACAGAAAGAGGATGGAGAGAGTATACAGGCGATAATAATGTTTTTAAGGACCGCTGGAACTTGTGGTGGAAATCGGGTGGTTTCTCTCAAACTCATTACAAGTCTTTGCTTCCTTGGCAAGTACGTTAACTTTTTGAATATTGCAATAAAAAAAATTAAATTCTGCATTACATTAATTGACGTTTCAATTTTCGCAGTTTATCAATCGCATACCAAAAGGGAATTCTATATGTAGAAAAGATAATCTTGTCAGACATTTGAAATGCATGAAAAAGGTCTACGGTAACATTTATGATTTCAGGTACACTTTTTCATACTTTTACTCACAGAATATCTAAACAGATAATTATCAAATCTTTTTTTACGTTAAAGTCCGGTAGGTTACAACCTTCCATCAGAGTACACAAGATTAGCAGCGGACTGCAGTCGTTCAGAAAAAGACGACAGAATATGGATCTGCAAACCTGTTGGCCAAAGCCAGGGAAAAGGAATATTTTTGTTTCGCGTAATTAAATCAACGACTTGTTTTAATTTAAATGATTAATTGAAAAAATAATTGTAAATTTTTACGTTATTCGTACCGATCTTTAACAATTTTAGAAACTGAGCGACCTTACGTACGACAGCGTGGCCGTCGTGCAGAGGTACATCGAGAATCCCCTGCTCATCGGCGGCTACAAGTTCGACCTGCGGTTGTACGTTTGCGTACCGTCTTATCGGCCGCTAACGATTTACCTCTACAGAGACGGTATCGCCCGATTCGCCACGGAGAAATTTTCCCTCGAGAGCATCGACGATCCCTTCCGCCACTTGACAAACTTTTCGCTCAATAAATTGGGACCAGGTTATTACGAGAAGAAAGAAAGAGTGGGAGCCGGTGATTATTCACTTTTTTCTAAAAAATAATATTCTAATAAATAATATAAATAATTAATTGAGATCTCACCGATAAGGTTGCAAGTGGACCTTTCGACAATTACGAAGGTATTTAGAGCAGTCGGGCTACTTAGATTGGCTCTTGTGGCAACGAATAGCCTGCATCGTAACTCTCACCGTGTTGAGCCAAGCTGCAGGTATACCTAAGTCCTCAAACTGTTTCGAATTTTTCGGTTTCGATGTTCTGATCGATGATAATTTAAAGCCATGGCTATTGGAGGTACTTCTACTTAGTTCTCTTAAAAAATTTGAGGTAATCGAGTACTGTAACGCACTTACTTTTCGACCAGGTAAATGTCAGTCCAGCATTGAGCAACGACTGCGAGGTTGATTCCGAGGTGAAGAAACCACTGCTTCACGATTTATTCGATCTGCTGGGTCTTCCAGTTTGCAATACTGGACTGTCCCTCTTCACCATTTGGGCCTCTACAGACATCGAAGAGGAAGAGGAAGACGAGGGAGGGAGATTTTATCACACAAAATGTTCGAAGAAAAGATGCAAGATGGGACGAGAACCGATAAAAATTGTAAATTTCTGCCCGGACACTAGAACGATGGTAATGATTCTAATAATTCCGTGAAAAAACATTTTTATTATTCATGAAAATTTTATTGACTCATGGGGATGCAATAAATAAGTTTCAGCAACAAGCACCTGATATTTATTCCGAAACATCGAGGTACAATCCCCTATTTGCTGAAAAAAATTTACGGCGCGGCCTCAAGAGTCAGTGCAGTAGAGAACAGCCGGCATCTTCTATGTGGGACAACGGACGAGATTGGAGGAAACCAAGCAAAAAGGAAGGGGCATGGGTTCGAGTTTGTCCCTTATTGCAACAGCAAACTCCGGATTCGGTAGAATTTGGTACGGGATTTTCAGAAGCTCCAAGATACGTTGAAAAGGAAATAAAAAATACTATTCTTTGTGTTCAAAAGTGAGACAAATTTAACTGAAAAATGTATGAATTTATTTAATCATTTTATTTATATGAATGATTTTGCTAATAATTTTAGATTTCTAAAAACTGCCAAAGAAGTTCATCGAAAATATGGAAAACAAGGAGATGAAAAATGCAATGACATGCTGAAAGCTGCTATTGATCTTGAAACGGAAATTTGGCTTCCTACTAAGTGATTTCAAATTTGAAACAATGTACGCTTGACCATTTCAAAAGTGTTCAATTTAAAAATAAAGTACTAGATATAGTTAAAAATTTAAGAGAATAAAAGGATTGGTATTTTAAAACAACTTTTATACCAAGAAGAACTCGGTTTATTGAGTTTTTGTTGAAAATTTACATTAGTTAACTCCCTTGGCTGCTAACCTCTTATCACGTTCCTCAGCAATAGTGAGCTTAACACCGTTGCCTCTTGGTAAGCTAACGTAGGGCTTCGTTCCTTTGCCAATGATGAACACGTTGTGCAATCTAAAATAAAAATAAAATTATTAGTTTTGTTCATTGACTATTATAAAATAAGTTGATAGTTTTGAAAATAAAATGTATCCCTCTTGGGTAATACTGAAAGATTATATTTAATCAGTCAGTGACCAATATGAGAGAAATTTTTATCTTGGCTATTTATTGACTGTCATTTTCAAAAGTAGAAAATTTCAGCTTCGATATAGCCCAAAACATATTCAACTTTTATAAAAGTAACAAATTTACCTCGTGGCAAAGACGTGGCCTTGTGAATCCTTAATATGACAGATGTCAAAGGATCCCTGGTGACGTTCACGGTTGACAACTGTACCAACACGACCCAAATTCCTTCCACCAGTGATCATACACAGATTTCCTACACAAAATTGTTATTAGACTTACATACCTTTTTGGCAAAATATTTATTTATTTATTTAAATTTTTAAATATATATTTTCATATAAAAAAAATTAACGTACCAGTGTCGAAACGAATAGAATCCAAAATTTTACCAGTTGCAATTTCCAACTGAATGGTGTCATTCACCTTAATGACTGGGTCAGGGTAACGGATCGTCCTACCATCGTGTGTAACAAGGAAAGGAATTCCTTTAGGTCCAGTTTGTACCCTCCTGACTTTACACAGTTTGTACTTAGCTTCAACTGGTGTAATGCGGTGAATAGTGAAGCGACCCTTAACATCATAGATGAGACGGAAGAATTCATGTGTTTTTTCAATGGTGATAACGTCTAAAATAAAAAAAATCATTAACCACTATACTAAGAAGAGTTAAATAATTGAATAATTTTATTATACTGTAAATATGTATCCTGTCTGGGTAATACTGAATTAATATTTAATAACTTAATCAGTGACCAAAGAAAGGATAATTTCTCTGGGCCAAAGTTTGACCATAACATTTTCAGAATTGAAAATATTTGGCTTCGATATTGGCCCACAATCCATTATCATTATAAAAAATAATATTGCATTTTAAGCTAACTTCAGACTTCTTTTTAGTAGCAATATTTTCAAAAATATAGATAAAATTATACCAAAATAATTAACGAAAACTTTCATTTTTGAAAATTACATACCCATGAAACCAGCTGGGTAGTTGGGGTCAGTGCGGACTTTGCCATCAACCTTGATCAAACGCTGCATGACAATCTTTGTTACTTCACAGTTTGTCAAGGCGTACTTTAGCCTGTTACGAAGGAAGATCACCAAGGGAAGTGATTCCCTCAGTTTGTGTGGCCCAGTGGATGGACGTGGGGCGTATACACCGCCCAACTTGTCCAACATCCATGCTTTAGGCGCATTAAGACGCTTCAAGTGCTTTTTTGGTCCACGGGCCTGTAATTAACAAATAAAATAAAAATTTAGTAATATATTTTACTCAATAATTGTACTTATTTTCTGTAGTATCCACTTGTTGAATTTAAGATGAAAATGAATTATTCACACGTTATTTTAACTTTCTAAGTTACTTCATATCTCCAAGTGTCTCAAATGTCTGATTTTGAATGTTAGGTTATGGACACCACGTTGTTTATCGAACAAATTACCAGATAAACATTGTTACTTAATAACAAAAACAACAGTTAAAATTACTCATATCCAAGTCAAGAGACTATTAGAAAAGTAAAAATATATGTAAACATCAATAGTAATCACAAAATAATCGGGGAAAGGCCGCACGGCAGCTTCGGCATTTCATTCGTTTTTCGATAAAAACAATAAAATTCGGCACTAAATACACACGCGAAATTGCACTCCGACATATTAACTTCATTTTTTAAGGTGCGCAAAAATTCACCGTCTTGTAAATTCAACGATGCAAGTGGATTTCTAATTAAAAACGCGAGCTGAACTTACCATCTTGGATATCTAAACGGAAAAGGCTCCGTGGATGCAACGCGAACGGAATGTCAGGAAGCAAGGAGGCGCGCCACTTTTGCCAAGATGGCCGCCAAATTTAAATCAAGAATATTGTCACAGTAATTATCGATGAATTATGAAAAAAAATCATTTTCAGATAAAAACTTATTTTTTTTACTTTAAAAAATAAATAATTCTATAAAAAATTAATGAATATCTGTGGAAAACATGTTAAAGTAGGTGATAATTTGGATATTCTAAGGATCGGAGAAATAGACAGAATAAGACACTAACTCCATCTATAATTTCAAAAAAGTATATTTTATTACGCTGTCTGCATGACACTGTGCATGACTGCATATTACTTTATAACAGAAGTAATACAACGTATAAAAATATATATACAATATTAGTCAATTGTATATAAAATTCTATTTAAATGCAAAATCTTTAAATTATTTTATAAATATATAAAATCTTATCAGATATTAATTATTTGTTATTTGTCAAGTCTTTCATTCTTAAAATTTTGTTGTACTTAAAGATATTTAAAATATCTAATAATTAAATATCTATATTTAAAATTTTATGGCTTCAAAGTGTGAACTGTTTTGATAATATTATCAAGCACACTTGATGCACCAATTCTAAACAAATCTTTGATAAGCCAGTCATTTCCTAGTTTTTCTTCGATCAATTTCATCCACTGGACTATGTCTTCCGATGTTTTAATACCACCAGCTGGTTTCAGACCAATCTAAAAGTTTAATTGATATTTTGGCATTTTTTAATTGATATTTATTAAATAAATCATGTACTAATGTATTATACTTTACCTTTTTCCCAGTTATATTATAATAATCTTTAATCGCTTTACACATAACAACACCTACTGGAAGAGTGGCATTGACAGCCTCCTTTCCAGTTGATGTCTTTATAAAATCAGATCCTGCTAACATGGCAACAATAGAAGCCACATATACATCTTTTAAACTGGGTAAATCTCCAGTAGCAAGAATAGTTTTCAATTTTCTTTTGCTACAAGCTTCTCGCATTAACTTTAATTCATCATAAAGTTCTCGCCATTTATGAGAAATGGCTAATTTTCTACTGATGACTATATCAACTTCATCAACTCCATAGTCCACTACTTGTTTAACTTCTTGTATTCGAGTTTCTAAAGGTAGTTGAGCAGCTGGAAAATCTGCAGCTACTACTCAAAAATAAAAAAAATTAATTTTATTTGTATAGTTTTGTTAATTATTACAAATTTTATTTTATAATACATACCACTAGCGACTTTCACTTTGTCTGATGCATTCAGCTCTTTTAGAGATTGAATGGCATCACGTGCGCTTGCAGGAAAAACACAAACTGCAGCAGTTTGTACAGGCTTTCCCTTCCAATCAAAATTTACTTCAATTGCATTTGCAGCCTGCAAAAAATTTATCAATATTAGTGCAAGACAAATGTCGAATGTAAAAAATTAATTTATGAAATATACCTTTTTACAAAGTTCTTTGATATCATCAAATGTTTCGCCACCTTTCAAACTTGTCAAATCTAAGTGCGATATGGCTTGCAGTAATAAATTAACCTTTGTATCATCATTAACTTTGTTTGCTTTATCAATTATTTTCTCCACTTCTTGATTTATAAGAGATTCATCAATATTTACATTTGTAGCTTTTTCTGCCAACATAAAAGTATATGAGACTGGATTCTTAATTTTAAATTCTTTTCTCTTTACCTATTTGAGTGTCGATATTTTCGGCTGCCATTCTTATGGAAATTTTTGAACTGGAGCTAAAAGGTTGAACCAGTATGAAAGAGAAACTAACGTCATGCACCGTATCAGAGTAATCACGAGATTTGTCGCCACAAACAACTTATAAAATTTACGATAATAAAGAGAAAATGAGTGTTCCAAAAGAGAAAACAGGAAGTTGACTAATCAAAAGCGGGAAATTTGAATGCGTGAAATTTTTTCTGAATTTGCAGTGCGGTTTTTTTTAATAAAAAGTAACGTAATACTGATCCATTAATACAAACTTGTGATATTCAGTTTTGCTAAAAATGTACACTATTTGTTGAGTCATATACATATACGTACATATTTACAGACTAGTTACGTTTTCATTTAAAATGAAATAACAAATAAATATAATAAATAAGTTACAGTATCATAGATTAAAACCATTATGTTCTAAGTACAAGTTTTCCATAAAGTATTACAATAGTAATACAATATTTCATTTATAAATAAAAGTTCATCAATCTGAGAAATGATATTTTCATCTCTGATGAATTTATAAGCTATGGTTAAAACACAACTTATGACTAGTATGTATTTTTGTTATCTGTGATGTTCCCATTCATCCCAGTATGCAGCAGTTTGCATTTCAGCTAATCTAGATACTGTTCGATCAAATGCAAACAATTCCTCTTCCCCAGTGAAAATATTCGATTTGTGATCTTCCTGTTGACAATTATACGCATAGTTAGGAGTGAAAATATTTTTATAAAAATTTATATAAATGTTTCAATGATAAAGGTTATTATTATTACAGTTCCATGAGATATCTTCAAATCATCCATTAACATTCGTTTTTCATCTGTGTATTCTTCTTCACCTTCAGGTACAAAAATCTTATTATAAGGAGCAGTAGCAGACACTACAAGTCTTACCTGAAAACAATAAATTTCAATTATTATATATTATTAGATTTTTATATTTTAAAATTACTTATTTTCTTTATTTACTTTATTATCATATAAAGTATCTATTAAAGTAATAAATCTCCTAGCTTGAGATTTCAATTTCATATTAAGTTGAGGAACATTACGAATGATTACTGTATGGAAAGCTTGACAAATCTCAATGTAATCACTAGCTCCAAGAGGCCTATCACATAATTCTTCAAATGTGGAATCCATAACTTGACCACAAGTTTTATTAAACGTCACATTTCGACCTTTTATGCTAAGTGTTCTTGCTCTTACAACATCATTCTCCATTGAACACAGATATTTAAATATTTTTTCAATGTGATCATCCGTATCTGCTTCTTTACTGTAAAAATAAAATAAGTTTTAATTTATGAGTCAGTCATTATCATATCATTTCTACTTACATAAAATAATGTTTTTCTTTTCCTTCCACTCCTTTTGCTCTGTAATCAATTCCAGAGTCTAATGATGATATTTTGCAATGATCTTTTAAAACTTGAATAAAAGGCAAAAAATTTCCTCTTTGCAATCCATTCTTATATAAATCGTCTGGTCCTCTGTTACTTGTTGCAACAACTACAACTCCTTTGGTAAATAGTTCCGTAAATAGTCTTTTAAGGATCATAGCATCTGCGACATCTGTTACCTAATTAACAATGTTTGATAGAAATAACATTTTTTTAATATTTTGATAAATGTGATTAATAATTACTTGAAATTCATCAAAACAAAGGAGCCATGTATTGTTTGTTATAGCAGTAGCTACTGGTGGAATAGGATCAAATGGTTGAAGTTTAGTGCTGCTATGATCTCTGACAATGCCCTTTTTGACTTCATGGATTTTACTATGAACATCCAACATGAAAGAGTGAAAGTGTACTCTTTTCTTATTTTCTATCTGTTTATAAATATTGTATAACATTAGACAAACAATCTAACTAAAATGTATAGATAGGAAATTAGCATGTATTGCTCGAGGAATGCTTGACTGCGAAACACTTATCTATATTCTATTTCCTGCTTGCAATACATGCAACATCTAGAGCTCAGATACCTGACAACAATTATAGAAAAGGTCCATCAACATTGTTTTACCTCCACCCACTGCTCCGTACAGGTAGAGCCCTTTTGGTGCTTTTTTCTTTTTCTTGCTATTACCCATCCATTTACTTAGAAAAGTTGCTTTTTCTGGTTCGTAGCCTTTCACATTTTGATAAACAATATCCAATTCCTCAGCTATTTTTGACTGATATTCATCATGCATCAGTTCTCCTTTAGCAACTTTTCTTTTCAAAACTTCCAGAGGACTTTGAAGATCAGAAACTTTGGCATTATCCGAGTAGTTACAGCATTGGAGTTGAAGTACTGCAAATGGTCGGTGGAGCAGGAAATTTATGTAATTTATGTTAGCAGACTTTTTAGCTATCACACAAGCCATTTCTCGAAATTTCCTCTGTAAAAAAACAATAATCATATTAATGCATTGTTTATGTTAATAAAAATATTCTTACATAATAACAAATTAATTAGAAATCAATAAAATATTCTGATAATATATTAATTAATCAGTATTGTGTAACCAATTATTATCTATACAGAAAGCTGTGGAAAATAACGATTATCATTCATTTTATAATCATATCACTATTACCTATCATTATTAATTACGCTTACCTGTTACTAGAGAAATTTTCCTTGGGCGGAGCCGCGAGTCCGTTAGTTGATGAAAAATTTAGTCCAAGGAAATCCCGTGCGAAAGACAATTTCGAATGCCAAGGTGATTTATTTTGAAGCACGTGAGTCGACGCATATGCGAATATTTTGTCATAGGGCGTTACGCGAATCGGCTACTCCCGCGCATGACAAAATCGAATTAGAATGCCTGCTGCTTTGCCGTGGAAAAAATTAGTTTTCGGAGCTACTTTTGAAAATCCAAATTCTCACGGCTTGACTAACGAGTCGCGACTGCCCGAACTTGAGCGTTAAATGCGTGCGCCTTTTCTCCTGCCTCCCACCAGTATTCGCTCGACACTTTCTATCTTCTTTTCTCTGCTACCTATGCTGCCTATATATATCGAGCGCAAGGCACATGTGCGATATTCGGGTGCAAAGTAAAAGATGTGCGCGCAACTAATCCAAGATATAACCTCCCGTATTTTTGTCTAGTTATACGAATATTGATTTTTTTCTATTCTCCGCTACATTACTTAATTTTATATAGAACAAATTTTTTGTAATGATAGAAACTTATATGTAAATAAAAATAATTTTTAAATAAAAAATTTATAAAATTTTGGAAAAATAATAACAAACTGTTATTTACATTTTGTATACAATTTATTTTTTTACTTAATAACATGATGTATATGAAATTATCTAGTAAACATTATATACATATATGGTACATTATATAAATGTTTGAAATTCATGATTTTCTTTTATGCTTTCTTTCACAAATTTCAGATGCAAAACATTTTGCAGATTTGTAATATATAAAAATAAAAATTATCTCTATAAAATATAATTGCATCACTTTTAAAACATTTTTGAAAAATATTGATTGTTAACAAAAATATTGTCAATAAAGACACTAGTAAATATTAATTTTAATATAAAACAAGAAATTGTAGCCACGGCTAAACGTTCACTACTTGATGTTGATAACAATTCTTAAAATAAAAATGTTGATACTATTTATTTCAGCAAAAAAATCTGTATTCAAAATTGGATTATTTGAGTACTAATTTGGTTTTTTTAATTACTTGCTTGATAGATAATATTTAATAAATAATAAAATTGTAACAATAATTAATTTGATTTTTCATATGACAATTTTTAGGATTATTCGTGACTACTTATTTTCTATTTATAAGCACTTTATGTACTTATAAAATATAGATGCACGATTATTATTTCAGGCGTTAAACTCTCAAGCAAATGACAATTGGAAGCGATTTCAAAATTTTAGATATATTGAAAGAAAAATACTTTGTCGTAAGCATACGAAAAAAATCGCAATTTACCAATAGTCAAAGTTGAATTAAAATCTAGACCACGATCAATAACAAATTTTTAAAGTAATAGTCTATTTTTGGTTTAAAACCTGATTCATATGAAAACAATAGTTTAAATATGACATTTAAAATCGAACGCATTATGGTATCGAAAAATTCATACTGACTTTACTGTAGAAATTTTCAGTCATTCTACCAATCAATCAATTTTCTCTCAATGATTATGCTTTTGAGTATCACACATTTAATACCGGTGTATCAGCAAGGGAGTGTGCGCGATTAAACCTGCGATTCCTAAGGGATGCTATTGCTTCGCTAAGGTTGGCTCGCTTACTGAAGAAATCGACAATGGGCTGACCATTTAAAGCGGATGCTAAAAACTGTTCAACGGTGATTGCCCAACTTGGATCGGAAGATGTTGGTGTTGATGGATTACCGTTCCGGTCAGGAGTCTGCAAATAAAGAAAAAATTAGCAACTGTATTTGACAATTCCAGTTTTCTTAAATGTTGATTGTTCAATTATTTACCATAACAGTAGCATGCTTAGCTGTAGAAGCACCTGCTAAACTGTCTTCAGATTCTTCACGGTCAACATAAAATTTTTTACCAACATCACCCAACTGAAGTAGTAATGTGCCTACACAATAATAATAATGTTAAGAAAATAAAATTTTGTAGAGTTAAACAACATTGAGCAACAATTGTATCTTACCAACTTCGGCGATACACTGATAAGTTTCTTGATGATCTTCTGGTTGAACAGGAAACATATCATATAAAGTTTTCCACAGAGCTATAAAGTGTCTCTGAGACATTTTTGGCACAGTTTTTAAATCTAATGGACTATCTCTGGACGCTATCATTGAACGCAAACTACTCATACTCTGCTCCTCCCAAGATTGATCTCCCTGTTGACTGTTCATACTCGTTGATCGCGATAATGTAATGTTAGGTTCTTCAGCAATGCTAACTGGTATCTCTAATGAAGCTGCGCTTTGCTCCATACTGTCAAAAAAGTCCGTTGCTTCTGCAGCAACTTCAGCGCCGTCTGTACGACAGAATGCATTTAATTCTTTAAGAAGCAATTTCAAAGAAAGTTTTAAGGTGATTTTACTTTACCTGGTTGTGTGGGAGATTCAAAGTCTGCAGGTGTTAGAAGTGGTGGTAGATGAAGTGTGTATAATAATTTTAATCTTTGTGAAGAATCAACGGTAGCTGTCATTGCAATTGCTTGCACAACTTCTCTGAAGTTAAGTAAATTATCGTGATTGCGATCCATTAACTGAAAAGTAAAGTGGAAGTTAATTTTTGGAGCAAATCATTTTTGGTATTCATGAAATTGAAATCTCACACGAAATAATCTTGCAGCTAAAGATTCAGCTTGCGTACATTTGCCCCAAGGTGAGAGTCCTCCAAATAATATCCTAAAGAGATCATAATCAATTTTGTAAACTTCATAAGGAGGCTGCGCTGGATCAAATCTATCAGGCTCTGATTTTCTTTGACTTGATAATTCCTCTCTTATTAAACTTACTAACTCCTAGAAGTAAAATGATGGTTATTATTATATTAAACTCTTCTATTTCTTTTATTAAACCATTTTATATAAATACCAATAACTCGTTGTTAAATATATTATGTGCAAAAATTAATGTATTTCTTCACTGACCTGTAGTTCTTCTTGTGTCATCAGCTTATCTGTAAGAACACTTCTTACAACATTTTTTTCTATTCCCTCTTCCAAACTTTGCACTACTCTAACTCGGTGTTTTAATCTCAGCCTCTCAATCCCACCTATAGTTAATGATCCATATCTTGAATACGATTCGTAAATTAAAGTTTGCACTGAAATACTCTAAAAATTAAATAATAAAAAATTAAAATTTTGACCCATTATTATAAAATTTTTCTGTAGACTTACTCTATTTGGTGGTGTACTATCAACAGGTCTAGGTAATACTGGACCCTCGTCATTATAAACACCCCCAAGATAGTCGGTCAGAAGTTGCATGGCTTCTCCATCATCGTGACATTTTAAGAGTTTCTCTTGGTTCCATTCAAGCACAGTTAAAGCTACCTATATTATAAATTTTATCAAGTTATTATAAGAATTTTTCAACAAAAGCATTAAAAGGAAACTATACTTCACTTGGAATATAATTTTTGCTCCATCATAAAAGAAGCAATCCATTATATTTACAGCACTGCTAGTGGGCATTACACTCAAAAAAATTGTCAAGAACCATGAGAGTGAAATTACTCTAATCAAGCCCAATTCCTGTAATTTAACATATAAAGCTGGTAGATGTTCAGCAGCAAGTTCCTCTAAAAGACCCTGATCCACCAGTGCACCGACAACGCGTCTATCATAATAATCTGGCAGTAATGATTCACAAACATTGCACAATTGCCAAAAAGCTGCCTCTTCTGAACAATATATTAGAAGTACTGATGCTACAATATTCATAGCCTGGCAATAACCTTTAAAAAAATGTACAGTAACAATAAATTTTCATTAACACTCACTGTTACAAAATATGTTATTGAAACATACCTATTTGAGGATTTCTATATGCATAAGCAGATAGAACACGTCTAAGAGCACTAATTCCTGTATCAGATTGAAAAGCAGGATGTTCTGGTAAAGATCTGTGCAAATCTCTTTCAATTTCTTCATTGGCTTGGCAACTTTTTCCTAGAGATTGATTTACCAAAGACTTATATAACCCAGGATTCATCGCCATTTCATTTAGTGCTCCTAATTAAATTAAAAATTAAGTTATAAAATTAAAAATAAAAATGAAATCGTTTATTAAATGTTAAACATTATTTAACACTCACCAGAAAATGTTAACCAAACTTCACCTCGAAGTGTTTGTGGTATACCAGAAATGACAAGTTTTGCTGTTTCCACAGTTCTGTAAATTGTCATTCCTCTCCCATACTCTGAAAAGTGTAATTCCCACTGTTTCTCTTTTGCTTCTTGTTTAATAGCTGCTTCAGAACTGAGTGGAGCTTTAAACATTTTCATTAAAGGTGGCTGAGGTGACCAACTTTCTACTGGCCTTACTTCATGACCTGATTTGTCACCTGAATTGTCTATTGAACTGCTAATAAAATTTAATTTTAAATTAAATTTGTAAGATTGCAAAAAAAAAATGAAAAATCGATGATAACCAAAAAAAATATCTTACACTGTAGCAATTTTTATTTTTGCCAGCAATTCAGAAATTTTTTGGACGACAAATTCTCTATCATGTATCTGAGCAAAAAGAAAGGATGATCGAGGAGTAGTAACTAAAATTGATTTATCAACAGCTGAATTGGACGCCTGGTTTTCTGCTTTTTCAATAAGTCTTACTTCTCGTAAAGGAATAACTAAATTTACCAAGTTTTTCACCTTGAAAAGAAAAATTTTAATTAAGCAATTGAAATTCTTGCTATGTGCAGTAAAAGTACATTATTAAATGAAAGATAATTAGCTTACTCTACTTTCAAAGCACAAATAGTTTTCAGATAAATAAATTTTTCCCCAGTTATGCCTTTTGTTATAGGGAGTCCATAAAGTTGCATCAACACAACCATCTAATTTTTCACTTCCTGGTAACCTAAATTGAAGCCGGTAAGCTTCAGAATGTGCACGAGCATCTAGATCTCTTTTTAAAAATGACGGTTTTTTAGGCACGTTTTTGCTGCAAAAGAATATAAAATTGTTGAACACATAATAACTGGTAACATATATTAAACAATAATCAATAAATTCAATAATTCATTACCTAAGTTTGTGTAAAAGGTCTCTATCTTCATTAAAACCACTTTTTTCATCAATAAGTCTGAAAAAATTGAAAGTTATCATGAAATATTTAAAAACACATTTAATTCAATTTTAAGTATTCAATCAATCAATAAATTAAAAAAAAAGACTGTACCGTTTCATAGCAAAATTTGTTAATTGTTCCATTAATGAAAATGTTTCGGATTTGTGGATGAACATTGAGAAATAATGCTGAAAATTTGAAATACAAAATAAATAAATTTGAAATTTAGGGAATTACGATGAATATTTTTACTAACGTCTTTTCCATCACGTGTTACTATACGAATACTGTCAGGAAATAAAATTGAATTTGTCTTATCCAGTGCTATAATGTCTGCCCATCTAATAATCAATTTTGTCTCTTTTGACAAAATATAAGCATAAAAGCACATTTGATTGACAGACAAATACAGCCATCCTTGTCTAGGCAAATGATTTTTCCAGTAACTAAAAATAAGTAAATTTTTATATCATTATTGTAAAAAATCCTCTACTACATTCAAGTTTGGCATATTATTTACCTGCATGAATAATAATTTACAAGCTTTTCATCTTTTGGAAAATTAAAAAGTTGTTGAAATTTGTACGAAACTCTTTTAAATGAGTGTGAATCTTCATCTGTAAATATAAAAGCACAATATAATAAGTCACAGGTATGAGTCATCAAGCAAAAATAACATACCTTCTACAAGTTTACATTCTGATGCATTATTAGCTATTATGGACTGAATTTTACAGCATACAAAATCTGTAATCTCTTCTTCTGTATCAAAAGATTGTAATGTGCTTGTCAAATTTGAGTGAAGCCATTCCCAATCTTTCACTATTTCAGAATGTGTCAAGGAACATGCCACCACTGTAAATACAATTTCTCAGTTTTAATAAATTATGCCAAAAAATACATGCAATAAGTTAGTGTTAATAAACATTAATATTATGATTAATCAAATATAAAAAACAGATGTCGACATTTACGTAAAGTATGTGCAACTGGTGCTCTTTACTATTAAAGGGAATAGTTATCAGAAATGTTTTATTATCACTGCTAGTTCCCAGCAATCCCCTTTAATATTAATGTTTATTTTTTTAAAACTAAACTAGATAAATACTGATCTTGCTTTTAATTAATTTTATTTGCTTAATATATGATCAAACTTACTCCAATATACTTCAGATGAAGGTGTTTGGTGTAAAATTCTGAAAGGTGGTGGTTTTGTATCAAAAACACTGTCCAGCGTTCCAACAATAATGGAAGTAAGTCCTTTCGTTTTTCCATGACCTTTTCGACGTTGTCTCACAAAATAAATACTCGCTTCTTCAGTTATCCTGTAGGCAAAAAGTACATCATTGATATAATATTCACTAAAATATGTAACACAAAGATAACAAAATTGCTTATATTGTCGTGTAATGTATCTTCGAAGTCACTTTTTATGTAATCATTTCTAAATTAACCTTAATAGGCTGTTTAAAAACAATTTTAAAATCATTCAGTAGCTATTTCAGATTCAAAATAGCAAAATTGAATGCTTTATGTACCTATATATATATATAAACTATTACACAAAGTAAGATAACGCTCTGATCAAAAATAAATTAACTGTGTCCGGCACAATCCTTGTGTAATATTACCAATTAAAATCAGTATCTCAGATGTATATTCAAATTCCTTAGCAATGTCTTTAAGTAGTTAAATACAATGTCAGTAATAGCTTGAGATAAAAAAAAATTGTGTATTAAGTGTTTTTCAACCCAAACTTTATTAAGCGTTAATAATCAAATAAATAAATACAAGCCTTTGCCACTGTTAATCGTTGTAAAAAATTTCAAGATAAACGCAAGTGGAAAGTTGCACGCGCTAATGACAGTAATAAATCGCTCGATGAAACATTAAATAAGTTATCCAACGCAAAAATAACAATTAAACGCGAAAAGGACACGACACAATAAAAGTATCAAAGGGAACAGCTGACAAGTCGCGCCGCGGCGGATCCGCTGCTCCAAAACAAAGCCTCGGCCGCGAAATGTCGCCGCCCGCGAGGTAAACAAACGCGCACCGGGTGCAGAGATCACCGATCGCGACGAAACCTCAAAAATGAACAAACCCGCGCCCGCGAAAACGCGGAAGATTCGCGCGGCGTTTTACCAGAATGCGTTGGCCAGCAGAACCTCTTCCGGCTTCACCCACATATTTCGCCGATGTTGCCTCGAGGCAGCGCATATGGCATATATGAACGCGCCGAGGCGTCACCTCCTCGCCTCCTCCGGTGTGGTCGTAAGTAAGCTCGGCCTCTGCCCCCGCGAGCCGATCCCCTCGGTGTGTCCGCACTGACCTGACCCCCACGAACGTACACACACGGCCTGCGCGAGTTGCGCCTGCTTTGCTGATACTGCTGCAGCTGGACTCTGCGATCGCAAAATACGCGTAATTTTTTATTTTCTACGCGACGCCTCTCGTACGTGTAAGAAATGTATTTTATGTCGTGAACGCGTTATTAATGTATTTGAAGGTATTTAATGTATTTAACGTCACTTATCGTTATCTACAGTCCTCAGAAATGAGTATAGGTTGGGTCCTACTCCTCAGTCTTACCATTAGTTAACCTGAAAATTTGTTTGAATTATCTCTATAAGCAGAGAATCTCTTAAGGATATAATTATGTACAGCAACATAAGAAATACCAGCTACAATCTATTTTAATTAAATTTTAAGGTATTGTTAAATTTTTTTCTTATTTACTTAATTAAATTATATCGACTAGAAATTAATGTAAATTCAAATTAGAAATTAGAAATTAATGTAAACATTGTTATTAATTAAAAATTAATTTTTAACAAAAGTAAAAGGTTAGGCGAGTTTGATGTATTCCGCATTATCAATGATGCCAATTACATAATTAATATAGTTTAAATATATAATTATTTCAATAATAGCAACTAAAAAATATATCCAAAATATTCCAAAATATATTATCAATCTCGCGTTCGTAGCGCTTCCGTGGTACTTGATAAATTTAAGGCATTTTGGAACAAAATTAAATCGACGGATGGGTTTATTTATATTTTACTTTTATATTTACAATTTCAATTAGTATTGCACTGCGTGTAAATTAAGTTAACTTTTGCTATCGCGACTACGATTTATGAATTGAAGGTATAAAATATGTGAACAGTTAGGGGTAATATTTTAGTGAACGGTACCAGGCAAATAAAATTTTTTTCAATGATTCATTGCATTTTGGAGACTTGCACTAAACGAATATATATTTTTTATTTTCCGAATATAGCTAAAAACGAGTAGCGAAATGCTCAACTTACAATCTAGAAATATATAAAGCTATATCTCGGTGTATATAATGTATAATGCATTAACGAAAATATAAACGGCGTAATTTTTAGCTTCTTTTAAATTTCAAAACATTATTTTTTGCGACTCTCTCGGGAGTACGAACAAATTTTCGCATTGGTTGATAAAAGTACACTCGATTATACCGTCATGTACACACAACAGAAACCGAGAAAATCGTTTCAGGCGATGTGGAATGACACATTTTGTTTTCAGCCAGAACTATATTGTCACTTCAACCTATTACTTCTACCATTCAAAACACGTAATGTATATACGCTACACCGAAATTAATTCGCTATAACGCGCCCCAAGAATGGCAACATTGCTTGAAATATAACAAGCATAAATAGTTCGGTTTTCTTTTGTATTTCTTTTCTTACTAGGCTTTCACGTGGTTACTTCGTAAACAAGTGGTTTTAACAAAAATGCGTGCGAATAATTAGTTTTATAAGAACGTATTGAAATACTTCGTATTTCCGCGAAACAAATTGTATTTTGAATTTCATGTGCGACTTTTAATTACAATTACAATATTATTTTAAATTTTAAAATATTGTTTTAAAAAATTACAGTGTTATAGTGTATGCACACTAGAGGCTATCACAGTTTACCGAGTTATGGAAATACAAAACATTATTCTGCAATACAATGAATAACGAGGTTTACCATAATAACGTGGAGCAAGAAATGCAATGTGCGCTACACGTAGATGATATAATGGAAATCATCTGTAAATATGTAAATGGAAAAGATTTATCAAAAATGGCTAAAGTGTGCAAGTAAGTTGTTATAAGATAAAGTTCTTGAAAATGCATACTTATTTTTATTTATTTGATGGTTTAAACGGGCACTCCTGCCCTTTTTAGACGACACAGACCAATTCGAGATTTTGAAGTACACTTTAATCAGTTTAGAATATTTAGGATTAGAATGACCCAACGATAATAATTGCAACAGTTTATGTGAAATTTATTAGAAACTTAAGAAATTTTTCTAAATTTCTAGTAAATTTTTCTCCCAATATCAGTATATCACATCATTCCAATTCACTACTCATAGTATTTTGAAAGGTAAATTTTTGCTCTAACGGAATAGGAGGAAATGATAATAAAATGCTTTTTAGATTGTGGCGTTACGCTGCTTTACGCGAGCACGGCAGAAGATATCGCCCCCTCCAGTTACCATTACCTTATTTGATCGACAACCTGGCCAGCACGCTGCGCGTGATACCCTCCGTATCGCTTTTCTTTTTTGAACGAAGATTGGTAGAACACATTATACAATCACACGCAAAGTCGATTAATAATTTTCACTTCGAATTGGATGAAAAACGTAAGTATAAATCTGTAATTGAATGAATTATAAAATATTTTTTTAATTTCATTAGGTGTGTTTGATTTGATTTTTTAATACTTAATTCTATCATTAAAAAATAATAGACCCTTTTTTTTCTTTTGTCAATTTAATGATTATTCACATATGTCAATTTAATGATTATATACGTCACATTCATACAAAAATTACGGTGATGTTCCCGTAATAATTAACTTTTCTCGTAAAAATTACGGAGCTTTTCGTATCGTGCAAGCTCCGCGTAAAATTTATAATGATTTCCCGTAAAAAGGACCACGCACACAATCCATAGGATTTTGGGTACCCGTCAAATTGGTTCAAACCAATTTTTTTCGATAGTTCTTTACCTTCTGATAAAAAGTCC
>JAXIUT010000009.1:2479121-2495056 GCA_035586675.1 Eurytoma californica | reverse complement strand
TGACCCTGGAAACAGTGAGTTTATGGGTTTGTGCCCATAAGGACTTTTTATCAGAAGGTAAAGAACTATCGAAAAAAATTGGTTTGAACCAATTTGACGGGACCCAAAATCCTATGTATTGTGTGCGTGGTCCTTTCTAAGATGGCAAACCGTCCCACGATTATGTTTTTTCCTGCAATTTTTACGGTAAGCTTCACCGTAATTTTTACGGCAAAATTCTCTCAGTGTATATATACTGCACCGTGATGACGACACATTTATAGTTATTTTTTACCATATCTTTATTACTTAATAAACCTTAAATTGAAAAAATACGTATTACGAAAAAATCGATTATGTTTCAATTATACAATGAAATTTTTCATGCAAAAATCCAATAGTACATTAACACTAATATATCTTTTTTTCTTTGCGTGGTAAATTAATGATGGATTTCAGTGATACGAGATTTTAAACCGCAGCTCCCGAACGAAACGATAGTAATGGAGGTAGATGAGTTATACCATCTCGAGGTGCCATCAGGTAAATGTGGTATCCTAGGAATGTTTTTTCCGAGCGCGGAGGACCGGGTTTCCGTTCGCGTTTCTTGGCTCCATCATCGATCAGCGAATCGGGTAGCTGAAGATCTCGGAATGAACGACAGCGACTGTCCCAAGTCCACGATCATACTACTGTTCTGCACACGCTCCTCTATGGATTTTGCGATCTTAGCCGGGCTTTGTAGAAGGTAATTTAATTAAATCTTTTTAATATATAGGGGTAAAAGGTACAGGCATTGACTCTTTAAGCAGACGAAAAAAAATAGTGATTGGCAATGCTAAGCTTATGGAAGCGGCCGATGTCTATAAGGGAGCCAACAACTGTACTGTTTACCCCTATCCACATACTCGGAGAGAATTGTCCAATAAAAATTACTCTCATTGTTTTGCAAAAATTACTATGCAGATAGACAAATGACTTGTTTAGTAATAATTACACACATCTTGGTAAAAATTGCCACAAATAGATAAAAATTATAACTTTTCTGAGTGTTTTTTACAGTGTTGGTTGGCAATTTTTACCAATTAGATCACTTAAATAGTAATTGTTATCGAACTATACTTTCTATTTTAAATAAAATAAATTATATTTACTTAAAAATCCACAACTAGTTACTCATACCCAATTACATTTTTTATTTACAGAGCCCAACTAAATGGAGAAGAAATAACTTTGGCTAGCATATTTGCAAACTCAATAACAGCGAGCAATTATCACACCGAAAACGAAAGTAACTTCAAATCCTCCATAGGGCTGAGAATTAGTGGGCCAAGCGTCGAATCATGGAGCACGTTCATTGCTTTCTCCGAATCACAAGAAGAAATCGAGCGCAAACTTCAAATACTGAAGGATAAGGTGAAGCGCAAACAATTCTACACCGGATTGTTCTACGCACCCAAATACATAGATTATTACAATTACGACGAACTTCAGCGCAATCACGGCAACGTGATGATGCGCCACTTAGAACGTTTCTTCCCTGAAATTTCATTCACAGGGTTCTGCAAGAAGATGTGTAAGACAGAGTCATCTGCTGTTGATGGATTTGATGAAAACGATATTTTTAGAGAACGTAAATCAAGTATTTGGTTGTTTTTTAAATGCGAAATGAAAGAGTAAAAATTTAATTTGATTTAATTCTTTTTTCAGAATTTTTATGCGATTTGTTTTACTACGCTTCAATAATTATTATAGCGTATGATTGACTGATAACTGAGCTGCACAAACATACGTTATACGTATACGGCTGGATATACAAGAAACTCACTGATCCAGATAGCTCAATTTAACAAAAATCATTTATTATTAAGTATTATCAAAGTTTAACACAAAGAAAAATAATAGAGTACTACTTTTATATATACGCGTGAACATCGAAATGAAGATTCGCTCTCGTAAGAGTAACACTTCGTCGCGAACACTATCGCAATAAAAATCGTTATTTCATATAAATCTTTGCACATTTCAACAAACCTTTATTTCCCATTTATTTCTTTTTTTTAATTTCATATTTTTTCTGCGGATTAATTTGACTGGACAATAGAAACATACTAAAACTACAAATTTACGTGTAATACTTGCAGCTAGAAGAGCCATTAAGCTTTCGAAATGGAAGGTTTAGATCGTTTAACTATATCTGTATAGAAACTAGAGACAGTTACAGAGATCACACGAATGTTGCAGAATTACAACTTCGTTATCAGACCATCGTGCTTTCTTAATTAATCCCGCCGCTGTAATCTATAAGCGCGATGTTAAGGACGCTGGCGAGACGGCAACATTTTCGAAGCCGCCAGCGAAACAGTCTTCAAACTCAGCCATCGAAATACTCGTGCATTAATAATTAATCCACCGTCACTGCTGCCGGTACCTACTTAGGTGCATACGAGGCTTGCTGTTGTGCCGCGCGGGAGGACAATAAATGCATGGATGACCGTCGAATGCGGAGAGTCAGTTGCGCCTTCGTAATGCACTGCACAAAAGCTTGGTGTGGCTTTCTCGCGACTATGCTGGTGGGAGAACCGGGCGCAGATAACAGGGCGGAGAGTGGGCGACGAGTGCGACGTCACGTTATAGTTGCTGCCTCTCGGCTCGCACCGTCCCAGCAGCTGTTTATCTGCTTTATTATTATTTGCTTTATGCTCCGGGCTGTTTACTGCCGGCTCGACTGGAAAAATAGAGCGATCCTTCAGACTTGTCCTTCGTTTACTGGAAAATAGTTTTCTTATAAACAAACTTAATCGCACATACACCCATTTTTTGCTCTAGTGAAAATATAAGGTACTTCCGTGTAGCGGTCGTGCCTAAAAATTACCGTATTCGTTCAGTTTCTTGATTAAAAGATTAAAAGTAGTTAGAAAAATTGGTTATCCATCTATCTTTTCATTTTGATTTTGATATATCAAACTGCATATACCTTTTCAATACGAATTTTGACTATTTTTAAATGAACAGTAGTAACATTAACTTAGATTACAGCAAATACAGTGGGTGCTTTGAACATGCAACATTTTATTCCAACTTATATTTAATATTTATTTTAACTTGTATTTCACATTTGACATGTGCATGCAAAAAGAAATTAATTCACTGCTGCATATTACGTGACTCATCTCGCATTGCAAGATCTATTTCAATTACCATACCTGCACTTAGAAAGATATTTTGCATAACATCAGATTATCTTGACCTATAAATTCAGATGCCACAAACTGTGTGTAAAATATTGTAGATCAAATGAACAATGTGTACGTAGGAAAGTAATAAAAAAAAGGCAAATATTCAAGTAATGATTTTATTGAAATATAAGGAATCTGTACCAGACAGAACTAAAATTACTGTTGGATTTGGTACTACCGGGGTTCACATATCGTATATGCCTGTGTTATCTTTTATCGCGATTATGGTATAGGTAGATTGATCGTCTATAAGTACAGAAACAATATCGAAGGTACGCGCACAGTCTATCTCGAATGTTTAAACCTAAGATAGATCATTCTCCTATTATCCATTCAAATTCTATTTCTGCATTTTACTTGTCACCCGTTCTCTTTTTTCAAATGATTTTATTTAGCTTGATGTAACATTTACAATACAATGGGCTTAAGGGTTTCAAGTTTCTATTTACAATTTATAATGTATTAATCTACATTACACAGATCTCTTTCAAACATTCACATTGTCAGAATCATGCGCCATACGACTAAGATTCTTACCACTATTTACAATCTTACTTTTATACAAGACGCATTTAAATTCGCTCCTTGTCTCGCAGTTTTCTTCTTCTACTCTTGATGCTCTCTTCAATGTACACTTATTACAATATTTCATGTACGAATCCTAAACGTTCTGAGCTCCAAAGGAGTAAAACCTACTGAAGCATACAAGAAGTCCTATTGAAAAATTATTTCAATAAAAAAAGAAGATCAAAAACTTTTTGAAAATTTCATTAAAAATTGTGGTTCTCATTTTTCTCGAGACATTAAAAAAATTAAAATTGTTTAAATGGTGCAACCATTTTTCATCGTATGTACAATGCATTCGAGTTAGAGAATTCGAGAAATATTCAATTAATGCTTTTAACAGGACATCCTGCATACTTACAATTTAATTCTATAATACTAAAGAATTTAAAAATCTACAAATTATTATAACCGATTTAATAAATAAGCAACATATACGATTAGATTTTTGTTTTAAGATTATGTATATTATTCATCTATATATCACGGATTTACTGGTTCTGAAAGTGCATATAAAGAAATGCACAGAATGTAAGCAATTATAAAATAATGTACTTGCGACTGAAGTTACATTCTACACTTGGTAAGATGAATAATTTGGTCAGTTAGTTTCATCAAATCTTATTCCTGTTTAGTCCCTTCGTCAATTACATGGACAGAGGATAAAATCAATCGAAACTCTGAGATATGCTGAAGATGTATGACACTGTTAAAAATTGATCGACTCACACATCGCTCCGTCAATTATCTATTACACGGTATTTTATAAGAAATGCATTTCTTTTTGAATAGTGTAGTTTTTAAAAAAGAGCCTGTGACTTGCCTACTAAGTTTACTTAATAGAAAAAGGAACTAACTTTGTAGATTATCCAAAAATCATCTATTTCATTTGCTTTGCTGAACTACGAAGCAGAAAAGTAGTTATGAAATTTATTTTCATAAGCTTTAAACAAAAATGTCCTTTTTGAAAACAATTAATTTTTAGGAACTCACACAAATAAAGAATTGATCCATTCTCTTTTATAAGCGATATATAATCATTAAATACACCCAGCCAAGTTTTTAATCCGATCCCTACCGTCTTTTCTTATTTTAAACTGACATTAGTAACAGTGCAATTCACTTGAACTTGTATATGAGAATATTGCTTCGACTTTTGTTTACTGTTTTTTATTTTTTTAATTATTTTCAGCAAATCTATCAACTACCAAGCTTTTTTTTAACTGTATTTTCGATCAAGTCGAAAGCAGTAGTGATTAACACTACAGTATCTTACCTTACACATCCCGCAATATTATTCTCCGACCTATTCCTCTACTCAATAAATTACTTCCCCATCCAGTCTGTCCCTTAAGACAATCTAAACAAAACGAAACGCGATGCAAAAAAGAGTCTTCTGTTTAAACTTTAGCCTTGCAAAAATTTGCCAACACTTACACTCTCAGAATTTAGAAATCAGAGTGCGTGCTTAGGTCACTTTAAACTTTGCTACTACGTAACAACGCTCTCCGTACTACAACCGCTCACCCCGTGCTTTAGTGCGAAAATAATTTATATATACAAGCTTTGAATCACTTAAACGTTATAACACGCGGCTCTCTTTTCTCTTTCACAACTCATCACTTTACTGATAAACGTCGCTCTTGGGATCTCGCTCGCGGAAGAATCCCTTCTCAGTCTTGCACTCCCTGATGGTAACGGTCTTGAGGTTGACGGTCACATCCGTGATAAAGACCTGATCGGCTACGGGATTACGAGCGTGCCAGTAATCCGTGCCTGGACTTGTCAGTGGCACGTAGACGGTGTCGTTTGATTTTATTACATCCGCCTGTTGCTGCTTCATACTTGGAGATTTGTTATTCAAGTTATTTGTAATGTTGTTGTTATTGTTGTGAGAGTGGCCGTTAACCAAGCCACTGTTTAACCTGTTGTTATTTGTGTAGGCATCGGTGGGACTCGGTGATTTGTGGCCGTTTGTGTCGGCGCTCACGCCGTTCTGTTGCTGCTTCTCCTTCTCGGGACTGGCGCTTTTATTATTGTGATCATTTTGCGAGGCGAGGTGTGGCTTCTTTTTGGTAGATTGTTGCTGCAGTTGCTGCTGCAGCTCAAGAGGAGTTTCGTGTTGAGGTGACAGTGGAGCGGATGGGGCACGTGGTAGTGACGGTGGCGGTCCTCGGGGTACGTCAGCCTCGGGACGCTTTTTGTCTTGAATTGCGGGTGCCGGTGTTGTCGGGACAGCCGGCAACGGAACTTCAGGAGTAGATTTGACACTTGATGATGAAGGCCGTCTTCCATTTACTTTGTGATTCTATAAGTGAATAAATTTTAGAATTAATTTATGTTCTAACAGCAATCAAATTAAATTCACTGTAGTGTTTTGTCTGTAAGGTAAGTCGAGGTAATATGCCATTTCCCAATTTTATAATTTTTAGAGCTATTGATAGGTATTCTTAATAAGAGGTGTACAACTTGTTGATTACCAGTGACAACTTAGCTCAAAATTAACTGACTTCTGAACGCACTTATTTTATGCATTCGCCTTGTTTATCATTGAGAATCGTCGATTCTACCCGCTATTTACTTTATAAAGCACTTGTTGCATAATACACTATAAATTTAAAGTACCAGAAAGCATGCACGATGATAAAATAGAGAAAAAAAAAGTTAGAAGCAGGTAATACATACTATAGAAGAGTGGTTTGTAAAAAACAGCCTAAAGGTGAAAACGTACAGCGACACTTTCATTTCATGTTGATTAAAAATCTTTAGTATTTAACTGTAGGTCTTGGTTTATATAGAAAATATGAACAATTCTAATCGTTTAGTAATTCATTTCTTAAGGCCTACTTTATAAGACTTTAATGTTTATAATGGCATATTCACCCGAATTACCCCAAGATGAAATATTACTATTTATACTCACATGGTAATTCGGGGAAGTAGTTCCTTTCAAGGGCAAGAGCCTAGGAATCTTATTGGGTGGTGGGCTTCCGCTGCCACTGCTGGGACTGCTCGTGGTGATAGTGACGCCAATCTTGCCCGACTCTTTGCTGAGTACTTCAGCCTTGCGCTTGGTGCCGGCCGGCTCTCGCCTTGGCACCAGTGGTATATCGGCACTGCTGCTCGAGTCGTCGGAGTCGACACTGAAAGCCGAGACGGATATTTCCGTCGGGGGTACGGGCGATTCGTGTCCATCGAGAGAACTCGCAATCTCCTCGTCGATGTTGAGATCATCTACGTTGAGGCGATTTGTCTCTATTGAGGGCTCAGTAGTCGCCTCGTCTTGGCTGTCCTCGCCAACGCGTTCGTCTCCGCCCGGTTCTTCTTCTACTACCAAATTTGCAAGCACCTGTTCCTGTCATTAATAATACATGTTGTTAAAGATATTTTTGCTGTCTTATGCTAGGAATAACTTTTACTACTTTTAACCAAAATATTTACTATACTGAGTTGTTTTACTTAAGAAGCAAACAAAAAGGAAATTCATCTGCGTTTATTTTTCAGATTTACCACCACAATGGTTTTAAATAGCTTCCACAAATACGTAAGAAAACGGTAGTAAAAATAAACTTACGCTGTATCTTGTATCCCTTCGCCTTGGCCTTCTGGTTGTAACGTCACCACCCCTTTGGCTTTCTTCGTAAAGTTCTATTAACCTCACATCCAAAATATTTTCTTCTGGTTCCCATGTGTTGTACCTAAAAATAAATATTTTTGGTTAGTATGGGATAAAAAAAATGCAAGATTGATTTTGTATATTGAAAATTTATTTAACTCCGATAGTTACACAAGGCAAAATATACTAATTGTCTAAACAATATTTACTTTTGATATTTATCGCGAAAAATTTAACGACAATTATGACAAAAAAATAAAGTTACTCACTTTTTGCTCCATCCCTTCCATTTGACGTAATATTCAACCTTGCCCTGCAACAAACAAAAAAAACCAATATATTAAAAAACAATCGCACAAGAAACAATTTAATAACTAATACTATGTTTGCAACCACAAAAAAGTTAACTAGTGCATTTCGAATTCCCGATCGGCAAATGTTTGAAGGCCCAAATCGAAAACTTGTGGTCGGTGATTTGAACGCTTAGAACACGACCAGATACCGCAAAAAAATTCCAAGACGAAGAACAGGGAGCGAAGAAATGGAAAGAGAGAAAGAAAAAAAAGAAGAGAAGAGACGATGGCTCTTTCAGAGTTCGAATTGGTTTCGAGGTTGCCGAAGCATACCAATAAACTTTTCCGGGCCGATCGGGTCGTAAAGTCCGGAAGAATGGCCCAGTGTCCAACGGGCCAGTTTTATTGGCTGCCGGTACGGACTTGTAAATCTGCGCGGAGCGGTGGTCCAGGCCGCCTGTCATTCGCCGCGCGGCGCGCGAAACACGTTCTCGCCGACTCGTTAATGACGCCAGTCGCCGTATAATTAGGCTAAGGATCCTCTCTTTAGCTTTTATGGAGTGATTATGGACTACCGGCCTCTCCTGCACTTTTTGCCGGGGGCATCTTTGTTTTGATCGCCGCAATACGAATCATCCGTGATTTATTGCAACCGCCTTTCGACGAGCGATGTATCGATTTCAAGCGAGGCTATCTATTTCTTTGCGCGCTTTTTTTTCAGATATCCATATCCTACTTATAGGGATGCGATTTTTCCTCCATGTACTTAATCTCTGTAGAGTCGGAGACAGGAAGTTGGGAATTCCGTGTGCACGCGTTTATGAACAATACCTATAGAATTGCAGCAAAGTGAATATAAGTGGCTTGTTTGCGTATGTTATTTAACGTTATTTTAAAACTTATATAATAATCTTTATGATGTATGACCTCGGAGCAGAAGAATCGCGCAATTTCACTTCAAAGAAAATCGTATTCAATTACGCTGCAAATAGTTGCACGCATGAACCATGTTCCAGTAGAATATTTTACATTTCCGAGCGTATATTTATTAAATCTAATTTGCTACTTTGTAAAACGTAACTGATTTTTAAATTATTTTGGAAAATAATTAATTTGCTATAATACTGTTATTGTCACTTGCATCTTTCACAAAATTTCAAATAAAATGAAATTACCGGTAAAAATTTAATACATTATACCGTCGGCTTTATTCTTTAACAGCGTCGAATATTCGATCTCCCGTTTAGAGAGAAAAACTGCTCTAAAGCTATTTTAACGATTGCAACCGGAATTCAACATGCGTATACGCGTCTCGATGCAGCCAATAAAGCAAACGGTGAAGTCACGACGTAAGTTCGCTCTTTGGTTGGCCGCTATCCAAGATCACCGTGGCGTTTTTCCTTCACAGGCACGAAAACATTGCGGTAATGCTTGCATTTACGCTTTTCCGGATGAGAAGTTCGTCTTCATATAAAAGCGATTTTCACAATAATAAAGATACTTGAGATTTGAGTGAAGATGAAGATTAAAGAAAAAATTGAAGTTATAATATTTTTTTCAAATTTGTACGTATTCCTTAAATTGGAGTACATTTCAATTATTAATTTCGTTATTACTTTTTCAAGAGAATAAATCAAATTTAAGAGAATAAGTTATTTATTGAAATATGAAGATAATATTTTCATTTTAAATTGTAAACCTTGCATATCAAATATAATATGCCTTACAATGGGATTGCGAAGTGCAATGACCTCAACCGATGCATTGGATATTTCATTCTTTACTGCGAATCATGAAGATATAGTAAGTGTTATAGCTCTTCATTTCGTGAGTATTTTGTTACCTTCATTGAAGTGACTATTCACTTGCAGAAGTGTTTGGATTGTATAATAACAAGTATTGCAACATTTATCTTTATTTATCTTTAATAAAGATGCTAAATTGACTTCTAAAGTATGTAATTTTTTTAAAGTTATTGTAAATATTTGTTTAAAAAACTCCTATTTACTATAGACATTGAATTAAAAAACAATAGATACCTACAAAAATCCGAAGATTTATCACTCAAGGTTTCAACCATCGCATTCAGGGAATGCAGAAAGTGCCCAGTCAAGTTAAATACTTAAAGAAAAGGCGCAGGTCAAAACTTCCCACTTTATTGCCCGAAACTGCATTACTCTCTTTGAAAACACACGAAAAGCCGAAGTGTGACCCTGGAATAAGTAACCCCCGGGGGAAATCCCGGTTCTTCCGTTCCCTTTTTCGCGAAGCCGCTGCTCCGACGTCTTCCCACGGAAAAAAGGAGAGAGAACGAAGGAACCGACGTGTCGCGCAGGTCACTCATCGTAACAAAACTCTACCTACTCCGTCTCACGCCTCGCCTCTTTTCCCGCGGCAGGTTCCCCATCGGCTTCGCCTCGCAGCGCCACCGCCTTTCTCGCGCTCTTTCAGAAAAAAAGGTCTCGAATTCCGATCCACCTTACCGAGTTCGCGTAGACATTCGATACACCCTATGCATCGGGGCTCGTGAACGACTTAATTGTTGCGTTTTATTTGCTTTTACGAAACTTTACAAAAGAACCGCTCAACTTTTTTGTTACTGATTCGGATAATTTAAAAAACTTTTGTGAATTCATTATCAAGAGTTTTCTGTTCAATATGTAAAGGCTGATGACTCGTTATAATTTGACGATTATAGGTGATCTCAAAATTGGTCTATTAAGCTGATTGGACAAATAATTAAGTTTATTTTACGACAATGTTTAATGTTCCAAAGTTTTGATTATATTATTACGGTAGTAGTATAGGTACAATCAGTTAAAGTATTTTTTTTATTGAAACCGATAACTTCACGATAAATTTTTAAACTAGTTATGATTTATGAAAAAAAATTGTTAGAGCATTTATTGAAAGACAGAAAGAAATCTTTGATGCATGAATTGATGGCTTCGCAATGGGCAAAGTTAATACAATTTTAGATAATCATAGATAATAATATTGCCAACACATAAGAGAAATGTTGGAAACATTTGCCTGAAAATCGATTACTGGGACAATCTAATGTTCGACAGTTTCACTTAACGTTGGAGAAGAATTGCGAACTGGATGGAATCCAGAAATGAGTTCTCCACGGAAAAGCAAACTTAACCCGTTACTTTTTATTACGGAGCAGACCGCTACAGATTTTCATCTCCAGATGAAAGCATAGAAATGAATGGAAATCTCGCAGTTCGGTCTTTTATGTAGGGCAAAGTTTCTGAAGCCTACTCATAGTTACACTTACTACATACATCTGAAATCTTTTAAGGTGCCAAGTTAATTTTTTCTTTACTTCACTGATTTACATGAATGAAAGAGTTTGAATGAAATGAAGAGACATTTGATGAGACCATGAGATATAAGCGCAGTCGTTTGCACGAATTATACTTGTTATTAACCCATTTTTGAAAGACTAGCAGCTGCATAATTTTCTGTAAGGGCATTTTAAAACGTAAGGTGTAATTAGTGCATGTCGTTGCAATGTTATGAAATAGCAACATTATCTATACATGCACTCTTACTATGCTTTTTTGTGCATAAAGAGAACTAAACAATGTGAATGAAGGATTGTTATTGTTTTTTACAATAATTTGTTCCTTACAACAACCAAGAGAAAAAAGAAAAAGAAAAATAATACAGAGCCAAAAATTTATTGTTATCAGAAGAAAGGGGCATAAATCTATCCACCAACCCTACGTGAATTTTCGAATTGATATTCAAATGAATTTCAACAAAACGCCGTTTCCCCACAGTAGCAGTTCTCATCGTTTCATTTGTTAGAAAGCCCACCAGGGACGAAGAGAGCATCCCATCACAAAAAAGGAAGCCAGTTCTCTCTCTATCTCGGGTAAAAAAAAAACAAGCAAAGCATGCACTTTTCCCACTCGTCCCTCGGTTCAATACTCCGGGTGAGAGAGAAGGACGGAGCGACCGAGGGGACGAGGTACCGAAAAGTTGGGTAGCGACAACTCGAAGAATCGAGAGCCGTCCCGTAAAAGAAAGAAGAAAGAGTAGAAAGAGAGAGAGCCCCGCTCGAGCGCGCCTGCTAACTGCGCTAACAGTACCACGTCCGCTGATACACTTAACGAGACGGGTGCAGGCGCTCGTCGTCTCGCTCGCACCAGCGCCTACGGCTCGGCTGTAGGAGGGGCGAAGAAGGAAGGGGGCGGGTGATGTCGGTCTCGCTTTTCTCTCTGTCGCGGGCTCGGCCAACCTCGGCGGAGCGAGCGAGAGGGAAGAGCCGGGGTGGGAGGCCGGCGGCCGGCGCCAAGTGGCAAGGAGAACACCGGGATTAAAAAAGGGGGGAGTTGGCGGCCCGCGCCTCTCTGTGTGCGTGAGTGCGCGATAGGCCGGGCCGGGAGTGTGTGCGGGCGGCGCATGCGCACCGCCCACCCGGGCCGCCGGAGGTTCTGTCGGGTGGCGCCCCCTCGGCTCCGAGGGGCCAACTTACCCGCTTCTCGCGCTTCTTCGTGATCCTCTCGGCGGCGTAGACGCGGTCACCCAGATCCATGTTGCCGGCGTTGCTCGCTGCCTCCTGCTGCGTGGCACTGGCGCCTCCCTTGCTCCCGGAGAAGAGCTTCGCTATGATGCGACGCTTTATCTGGTTGATGGCAGTGCCGGCGGCGGTGCCGGCGCTGTTGCTGCTGCTTGGGACGGTACTGCCGTTGCTCGTCTGCTGCTTCTCGCTGAGCAGCAGCTGCACCGATTCCTCGCAGGCTCGCTTAACCTTGATCCTTTCTGACGAGCGATGTGCGACGTCGTAGTCGTCGTAGACGCTCGACGACGACGAAGCCACTCGTTTCTCCGTGCGTTTTTGCGAAATCGTCGTGTCGGTGGGGGGGAATGTCGAAACCCGCCGACGACACACTGCGGCGCGCGCGGGAGTTTCGAACACACTTCAAGGGATGGGAGAGACAACCCTGCGCGGCCTCGTCTCGAGCGGACAGCTAGAGACTTCGGGGTGACGAGAGCTCGAAACTCGCTGTAAGGCGATATGAGCCCCGCGACACTTTTGCTCGACCAGCGACTTTTATTACGCCACTGTCGCGCTTAGCACACGCGACACGACGCACAATCGGTGGGTTGCACAAGTCGAACACCACAAGACACCGAGTGCCGCACGCTCACTGAGATGCACTCCGTATACAGCTGGAACTCGGCTTTTTTTCGCTTCCTGAACAACACAAACACGAGGCCGCTATCACGGCCCGACGTTTTCCGCCCGGTTAGTAGTAGCGCACTGCTTCTCACCGGCTGCCAGTAGCGAGCACGACGTCGTCGTCGTCGGCTGCTGCTCACGACCCATTGGCTCCGCTGGTACACGGGAGCACTGCACAGTGCACAATTTTTCTTCCGTCCACTATACTTCGCAACTCACTGATTCTCTTCTGGTATTTTAATTCTTGTCACTGAAAACTGGCTCTTTCACTAATTTCACCGTCTTTCACTCGTGAAGTAGCGGTGGCGCCGCGCTGAAGGGGCGCGAGAGAAATTTTCCCGTGACGTCGACTTTCTCTCTCGCACTATTTTCACACTCTCCTTCTCCGTCTCGCCTCCGTCTGTCTGTCTCTGTCTCGCCTCAAATCCCCCTTGGCTCGTAAACACCAAACATGGCCGTCGCGCGCCGCCGTACGGCTGTCTCTCTCGCTCGCGGTTCGTCCGGCTCGGAGCACTGCTCGACGAGAGCGGGGCCGAGCGAGTGAGCGCACACGACACGACGGAGCAGACGTTGCAGTCGCGACCCTTTTTTGAGGTTATGACGCGACCGCGATGCGCGCTCGCGGACGACACACGGCGGCGGCCACTACTGCGATGCAGCGCGCTCGAGGTTGCGTGTTGACTTGCGGAGCGGCGCAGCTCCCTCGCGGTAAGATCCGTCGTGGAGACCAGTCACATTCTCCGGTTCGAGGCCGACTGAAGGCGCGCGCGCGCGCTCCGCGCTCCGCTGCTGCTCTATCCCCACCGCGCGGTCCGCCGCTCTCCGTCCTCGTCGCACTAGCCGCCGAAATACGTAGGCGCCCCTTGCTCGCGCTCCCCTTGGACTCGTCCGACCCGTACGCGGGTTCTCTCTCGGGTGGGGATGCCTCTCGCTGGTGGGGACGGGGATCGCGTGTACTGCAGCGCCCTCTCGGCGCCCGCTGCTACTGCGTCGTTCCTGGGCCTGTGTGCGTGTCTCGGTGTGCCGCGCTGCGCCGCACGAGAGCTCGTTTCCCCTCGGCACGACTTCGGCCACCCCGCCGCTTCTCTCTCGCTTGTGTGTATGCGAGATGGATGTAGGAGATAGCGCGGCGTTGCCACGTCTCGCGCGCTCGATACGCACGCACACACGGCCGCGCGGCTCGCCTCGTTGCTCCGTGCTCCGTTTCGCGCCGGCCTCTCGGAGCTGTTCCGATACTCACCGGCGAGTCGATCCGCTCGACTCCGAGGTGCCCGCTGCTCGCCTCGAGGTAGCCGCGAGCGTCGACGAGGCTGGCCCAGCCGCACTTCGCTGGCGCCCGGAAACTTGGCAACGTCGCGCAGCCTGAAACTCTACGTTCCGTGAGGCGCGAGCGCGCACACACACACACTAGTGCACTGACACAATCGCGCGTACCAGAGCGAGACACTCTTATGTATGCAGCTGTAGCGCGCGACGATGCGGACTCGTGTTCGCACGTTGCGCGACGCGACAGCGGTTGGAACGCTGGGTTGCCGCTACGTTCGATCGGCGGCGTTTCTCGCGCTCGTGAGAGAAAAGGTGCACAGAGCAGCAACTCGCTCGGCGCGCGTGCAGCCTCGTCCGTGCCCGAAACGCGAGTGTGTCCTCTCGCGGCGCTCGGAGAAAGAGAGGCCCCACGGTTGTGTGTACGCCGCCGTCCTTCGGCTCGAACGTGGCCCCCGAGTAAAAAGCGCGAGGCCGGCGGCGATTGGGCGAGGGCGCGCGGCCCCGCGCCGATTGGCCGGGCGGCCGGCGCGCCGGCCAACGACGCCGTGGGCGCGGCCCACGCGGCAGCCCCACCACCGGGCCGTGGGCGTGACCCGGCCGGAGTCGCGCCGAGCTGGCGACCTCGCCCCTCGCCCCGCGCGATTTCTCATAGCCGCGCACCGCGACGGAAGCAGTACCGCCGAGCGAGACGAGCGCGCACACCTATCCGTGTGTGCGCACACACGCGAGGAGCCGCGTACATGGGAGCCGTACGTGCGCGAGCGGAGTTCTGCGCTACCGGAGAGTTCCCTGCCTCCCCCCCTCTCGCTCGACCTTTTTCTTTATTCTCTCTCGCTGGCTGCGCCAGCTCTGAGCTCTTTGTGTCGGTCGCGCGTGTGCGTGAGCGCGCAACCAGCGACAAGTACACCAACACACGCGGCCGCTGCCGAGCGTTCGGGACGATATCGCGCCGGGGGGAGGAGGAGGCGGCGGAGGAGGAGGAGAGGGAGGAGGAAGAGAGAGAGAGAAGAGAGTGGAGGGTTGGCGTCTCTGTCGCTCGCGTTGCACGGCGTGCTCGATGTACGCGCGTGTGTAAATGGGGTACGCGGCGCGCGCTCCGTCTCCGTTTATCCCTCGAGAATGCCTCGCGCTCGCGGAGTACAAAACGGCGATGTGTGCGCGGAGAGCCGCGACGGCAACGGCAGCAGCTCAACGAGTTGGGAAGCCCTCTTTTTCTCTTTCTCTCTTTGCGATCGAGCTTCTCGCGCCGCGCCGCTGGAGTGCCGCGCCGCGGCTATTGAAATATCCTGGCGAGCTCGTTGTCGCTTTACGCTCATTTTCTCTCGCCGTGTATGCGTCCAGCATTTTTCGATCTATCGCTGCCTTTTATTGTTGTTAGATCGACGATAATTCGGTATCATTGATCGCAGCCGCATTCTGCATTCTTTTTCTTTAGGATATAGCGAAACGGATTTCTTGCAGGAAATTGAAAAAAAAACACCGGTTAATAATGGAGTGCACAATGTATATAATCGTTTACAATATAAATTGCCCTATTAAATCAAAATTAAATATTTATTTACTCCGGTCAAGTCTACTCTCTAAAATCCAAAATAGTGAATATTCATTGAATGAAATTACTAATCACTGAACGAATTAGTGAATATTCACTGGAATAAAAGTGTATATTCACTGAAATTTTAGTGAAAATTGTAGCTAAGAGAAGAAAAAATAAAAAAATTTATTTTTTCATTTTTATCATTATTTTTAATTAAGTGCTGATATGCTGATATGTCTTTATG
>JAXIUT010000009.1:2450246-2479021 GCA_035586675.1 Eurytoma californica | reverse complement strand
TTCACTTACCAACCAGTGAGAACTGGAGTCACTGTAAAAATCAGTGAAAATTTCACTGATTGGATTTTAGAGAGTACAAAACGAAATCAATTCGGATTGTTTAATAGAAAAACAGCTATATCGCATTCGTCTGTAATTCAGATTTTACGGAAACAACCGATAAATGTACTTTCAATAGTACTTATTACCTTGAGATCTATATACAAATTCGTTGTAGATTTCGAATTAATTTTACGATTTAAGAAAACTTAGTTGAGTAGTACAATCGCCAAATCCGTTTATCATTACGGATTTAAATCAAACAGTTTTGAACTTTTAAATCATTCGCGTTTGTTTTTAAATGGTAACTTTCCTCTTGACCGTAAAAATGAGTCTACATTAGTTGTCTATATTTTGTCAAATTCATATTCAACGATGAACATATGAGTATAAGAAGAAAAGCTACTCTTTTAATGAAAGAATGGAACTCGATTCAAGTAAAAACAGAGCCCAATAGATCAGAGTGGCTAAATTTTGTCTAAAATATAGTGATTTTTCGCTCAAATGTATAGTCATTTTCTGTATTTTTTTTTCACGCTTCGAAATTACGAGTAACGATAGATCTAAAAGTTTATAAAATACATTTAAACGTTTGCTTGTTTACTAATGAAACGGAGAAAAGATTAAGAATTTACTGTAACGGAGTGTGCTGCTTTTATTTTTCACTGTAACTATCTCGACTGTTTTTCCCGGTGTACCGTGGATGCATGCCAACAAACCGGCTTCCTAAATCACAATCATCTAGTAAACCTTTCCCCATTTTTTTTCGTAAATTTTTTGCTTCTCATTTTGAAATGAAAATAGCCTTGGCATCCAACCTCCATTGGTTCTTATCTATTTAGTTGAAAGATATGTGCTACTGCAGCATTGCGCCAATGTCTACTTTATATAATGTTTATTTTCTCTTTAAAACATAAACGAATTCAGAAAAAAAATGATTTCTACAAACCTATTTATGTTATACTCTCGTACAAGTTAACTGTGCTTTAAACATTTTTACAATGAATTTTTAACCAGTTTATGTCTGCAAACGAGTCATTTCGCCAAATTGCTTAGTTTATAAATAATAACAAACGCTTGAAAAGGCATTTCAAAAATGTTTAAAAACATGGTCACTTAACTTTTTTCTGTGCATGGTAACAACTTTTTAATAATGTAATAGGCTTATTGATAAAATAAATGTATTGCAGATTTGGTACTTTGATAACAAAAAAATGCCTAATATAAGCAGAATTTCATAGAAAGTGGAAAATCTTACTATTATAATAATATAAAATATGACATTATAGTAGCTTACACTTTGAATCTGCCACTGCGTGGTTTTCATTTCTAAAAATCAAGATCGAAATAACCTCGTATTATATTTAGAAAGAAATTTCATGCTTGATTCAAGAATTCATTTGGTAGACGCTTATACTTGCATTTGCATAGAATTTCTTAAAGGATGAATTAAAATGGTAAAACAAATAGATTTTGTCTAAATTTAAAAAAAAAAAAATGTTAGTCAAAGTATAATAACATTATGCAATCCGTTTTAAAAATTATGTATAAAGTATTCCAACTGAAACGTACACGTAAGATCATATCATATGAAACATGCGCTTTACATATAATACTGACACTTTGCTTTATGAATCACCCAAACAAAAGCCGTGATTCACAAGTTGACTGGCGTAAATTAAAGCTGCAAAATGGCGAGGCTGCGGTCAGTTCACAATATAATTTTCTTTTCTTTTAGACATAAATATTGCTCGTTCGTTTTAATTGCCAACAATGACAAGGCCCAGATATTCAAATTAAATTTGTTCCGCCATTGTTCCATCGCGTATGTGTGACACTCGTGGAATGTCATATGAATGATACAAAAAAAATGTATAAGAAATTGCGGCTTAGTCTTTCAAAGAAAAATGCCTTAACAATTGCGATATTCAGAAAACGTTTGCTTATTCCATGTATTATCGTCAATTATAATATGTAACCTCTGCACAGAAAATAAATTGAACAAAAAAATAATCTATTTCAAGTAAAATTTGGTAAGCAAATGAAATTATCTTCAGCTTTCAAGCAAACCAGTTCAATAAAAGTAAATAAAAAGTGCTAAATGTGAACAAAAGATTGATTAATGCATAGTAATCTTTAATATATTACAGTATACATCTTCTGTACATCTACCAAATTATTATGCATAATTAATATATATATGCCTATAATTTTTAAGTGAACAAAAGAGAAATACTTACCAAATACTTACCAAACTCCCTAAAGATGTGACTGCAGCTTGTAAAATATTGTTCAAAATACATTATCACTGAATTGAAACATAAATAATAAAATGAGCCGCGTGTATAAATTAATAATTTGACAGAGCAAGCGAACAAAATTATAATTAAAATGGTGACACGTTATGTTTTGTTTAAAATGTATGCAATGTTTATTCGAGTTTTGAAGCGACTCATGAGCAGTTATCTTAAAATAGCTGCAGCATATCAGCGGTTTAGAATCCGAATCGTCACGCAGCAATGCATACGATGACCTCGAATTTAGAGGCGCGACTATTGTGCTTGTGTAAAAGCTATAGCCGTAAGCTTCATTTTATCCTAATTGTTTTAAAAATACGTCACTCCTCTTGAGTCAGAATATCCACAATTTTTCAACGAAAATTTAAGAAGGAAGATTGTTGACTTTCGTAACTATATTTACTTTTATAACGCATTTCGTGCTATTATATACCTATATGGTTCTTTCGAATATACAGTACATTCATTTGACAGCCACTGGGAATAGTATGGGAAGTAATGGGAGTAATCTTATGGAGGGTAATGTCGATCGATGATAAAGGAAATATTGGCAAATTATTTGAATCGAAGTGCGTTTTTAATATTTCATTGTACAATTAGTATATATACAAAGCACTGCGAAGGTACAAAAAAATGAGTGCGAGATCACATTGTGCAATTATTGCTTTCTTAGTTTTTTCTGGCATTTTCCATCATCCATAAAATGTTTTTTCGGATACTTTTCGATCATTTAATGGCCGCACAATTTGAAAGGTGCCTGTTATGAAGGTGAAAAAAATACTCGAAATTCGTTTCATTGATGGAAGAAAGAACTAGGTGATGTGCAGGATAAATTTACTATTTTTTAACACGTTATACGTGAATGAAATTCAGTTTCTCAAGCATGTTAACCATGTGATTAACTCGCGATTCTTATAGTTTCACAAAATGCGACTTCGCATATGCTTGTAAAAATCGAGGGTTTCTAAGATTCTAAACAAGCACGAGAGACACTTGAATAATAAACAAAGATTTGAGTAAAAATTAAGATAAAATTGCCATTTCAGTCTGTATTATCAGTTACGGAATTCTTGGGGATACAGTTACAAAAAATGCACCTACGAATATGACATGTTTCGCATTTAAATAAATGAATTTTTATTCTCTGTGCCAGAATAGCGTTATAATTGTTTTTAATTTTAAAATAAAAAATGACTTACTATGATCAATTGCAGTTATCTATCTCATCGATTCTACAAACTAACCAGCATCTCGAGAAATCTATATACTTTATATAACAAAATTTCGGACCAGATCTGATGCCTGAAAGGATGATTACATCCATGCTGGAATATAACTACATGCGGATACACATTATTTTGCGCATCTACTGTCTTGCAGGCATCTAAAATTAAACGTAAAAATTAAATTCGCAAAAGAAGTTTCGATATTAAATTGAGATGCACTCTTTTGCAGCAGTATACAGAGATGTGCCCGGCCAACGGCGTAAAGTATATGAAAACAAATTAACATTTTTCAAATTAATGAACAATAGTAATTTAAACTTCAGGAAAAATTTGATAAAAGGAGAAAAAGGAGCCGATTTATTTGATTAGCACCGAGAATTTAATTTTATTACTTAATGGGGTAATGTCAATCCGCACAGCATTTCGCCTCGTTATATAAAATGGTCCCCGAGTTATTTAAAATAAAATAAAGATAAAATAGAATTAGTATATTATGCTTCTAGAGAAATAAAGAAAGAATGGTCGCAAAAGACGAGGGTGACAATTATGCGATTTTAGGTATTTTTTCTTTTTTTCCGTAGTGAATATACGATTTTTTTACGTTATACCCACGCCGAAATGGCTATATTTCATTTCTGCTCCGGGGTAAAAATATAGGCACTTTTGGCGAGGGTATGTAAAAAGAAAGATTTTTTGTTAATATAATAAATTGAAATGTACTCGTTTTAAGCACTATATTATGAAGAGCAGATCTTTGCCTTTATCGAAGGCGGCTTATATTATATATATTAATATCCTTTCAGCTATCAGTCGCTCTTGCGAATCGCGGCGGCCTTACAAGCTCTAAGATTAAGCTGATGGAGAACTATTTTAGAAAGAATTTGCTGCAAAACTTTAAATACTTGCCCGTTCAATTTTGTAGTTTTTAAGGGGATTCTCGCAGTCTTGGCAAGAATCCCTTGTAAACACGAATGTGCGCTGTGCGCTGTGTGCGCGAGAGCACGTGCATGCAGCGTACAAAGGAACTCTTGCCAGAAGAGCAACAGTTCTCTTGCAAACTTAGTACGGGAGTAAAACGACCTGCTTTTTCTCTGCGAGACTAGTTGCTATAAGTGTGCGTGTGTTTTCATGTGATATGGGAGAGAGAAAAATTCGAAAAATCACTCCGTTCGAGTGAAATCTCTCTTCAGAAAAAATTGAGTCGCTCTAAGCTCGATCCATTTGGTTCCCACTCGAATCGAATGATTTTTCACTTTCTCGCGTTATGAAAGTTGCTTTTATATGAACAAATTTCTCGATTGCAAAAGATTCGCAATAATCGCAGTAACGCTGCCAATCTTTAATGGAAATTCTGTAACGAAGAAGTAAAAAGGATATTCCTACATTTTGATCTCATCGCAATTTCTTTACGTGTGACGATCCCTATTATTTTTTTTCGATTAACTCACAAAATTGAAAAATATTACAACTACAACTAACAGGATCTGTGATACGAACTCACCAGGCCCAGATTTCGCGAGTCAGGAAATTTTATTGTATGACACATGATCTTGTAATCACGGATCAAACGTTTCACCAAATGCGATAAAAATGATTAAATTCGATGTGTCAAAGCCATTTATACTTGAAATGTCACATTTGTTTGCAAAAAGAAATACTGAACAACGCTTACAAATAAAATAAAGTGTTGAAGAAAATTTGCTACAATTTTTTTTATCATTTTGATTTTAATAAATAATAGCTCGTTTTGTTGCTTCAAAAATGTTAACTATGCATTTTAGTACCATGACGATAGTTATGCATAAGTTGTATTGATTGTAAAATCATTCGGAATTCAATAGTTTGTCGGCTTTTTCATACAGACGTTTCGTAGATATTGCAGTCCACGAAACGTCGAAACATCATAAAAAGGCTTCCACACAATTTTATTTGCAAGTATTGAAAGTATCAGTTAACATAAAATCGCAATTATATAAATTTAATAAATAAAATTTAATAATTTGATTTAATTAAAGGAAATGTAACATTTAATTCGTGCTCTAAACTTTATATATCGAAACTTTAGATTTAAAAGTTCCTGCACGGAGGCATTAATAATTCTATTAGCGTCGATATCACGTAGAATATAAATAACATTCTTACAAGTTGTATGATGCTACATATCGATAACCAGAATTAATAGCTTAACATTAACATTCACTTTCTGGAAGTGAAATTTTTAGAGATGTGACGGTATGGAGTTTGATACTGTGACCGTGTAATTTTGATATTTGAGTGCATATTATTAATTTTACAATTACATATTTCATTGTGTAAGTTGTTAACAATGCTTAGTAGGGGAATTTCTAAATTTCAGTGCTTATTGTTGAAGTACTACACAGTAAAACAGTAACAAAACGCAAAGCGCTTGCGATCAGGCTTCAGCGTTTATTCTTCGAGAATTTGATAATATCAGCTTTCTCCTTGCGGTAGAACTTAATTAAAAATTACTCCTCAAGGTGTCAATTCTTAAATATTCCAAATAGTCTTGAAAATGTTTAAAAATCAAATTTATGATTTACTTAATAGGAAAATTGGTTTTCCCGAGCGCGCGTTTGACCTCTGCTCCGTTACAAACGCGGTCCGTTTTTCTGTGTTAATACCGTATTATCGCAACAATAATACCTTTTCAATTAGTCCACAAGCAAACCAACACTTCTCCCTTCCTTCTCCGCCAAAAATTTCTCCCCTCCCGTGCATTCTTCTAGCAAATTTTGGCGATTTCGCTAATCACCCGAGTGTCTCGCGCCTACCGACGCAATTATGGAAGTAGTTGAAGTAGTTGCACATCGTGACATCGACCTCCCAATAAAAGGGGACACCATCATCCCCCGAGATCTATCCAATACCCATCCACGAGCCCACGAGCGAGACCATCCTCTCTCTCTCTCTCTCTCTTTCTCACCCATCTCTCTCGGTTCCATTTCGATTCAAAGTTCCCTCGCGCGTCGCGTGTGCGTCGAGCGTTCGCTCACGCACACGCAGCGGCGCGCGCACGCGCTCGCGATCGAAGCGCTCGGCGTCTATAGCGTCAGCGTCCATCGCTCGTCGAGACATATGGCAACGTTGTGAGAGCAGGGCGTGGCGCGCCGCGCGTTCCTCTCCTGCCGGGCCGCTCTCTCTCTCTCTCTCTTTCTCTCTCTTTCTCTCTCTCTCTCCCTTTCGACGGTGTGCAGCCGAGGCTCTTTTGGCCACGACGCGCGTCCCTCCGCCGGGCGACGCCGCACGGCATCGCCTTTGTTCGTCGGCCGCGAGAGCCCGGACACCGCCGCGCTCCTCGCTCCACACACACACAAAAGCCCCAGGATTTTCCAGAATTTTCCCGTAGTACCGCGGAGGCCTTTACGAGGGCCCCCGCTCGACACGCCCTTCCCTCCTCGATCGCACGGGGATCGAGGACAAATTATGGTGCTCGGAGGCTCCGCGCTTTTTTTAGCGAGCTCCGACGTTGCTCCGAAATGCGAGGAGGAGCGAATTTTTGCCGATGAGGCCGGGGGAATCGTGATATGCGACGAGACGTACGGATGGGATGAGCTGCCGCTGGGTCGGGAGCGCGGACGACGCGAAATTTCGCGAAAAATGGGATGTTTTTTTAGGATTTTGAGAAAATTTCTACGCTGGCGGAAAGCCAGAGAGACGGGGAAGCTGCTCGCGAGCAGCAAAAGAGAATCCTTTTGCTGCTTCTAGTCGAAAAACGCGGTTTTGGAGCAACACTCGCTTTTACGGTTTCTCGGAGTATCCGAAGAAATCACTTTTCCAGGTCGCTAATCAATGAAATGGTCTAAGAAAGACTGTAGGGCGATAAGATTGACCTTTGCGATTGTGGAAAAAGAAATATTTTAGTTGTTAAGCAAATAGTCTTTTAGATAAACAAGAATAATACCCGAGGCAGCGACGAATCGAATCAGTTCGTTACCTCCCGAGTATCTGACTTTTCAGTTTCTACACTTCGCTAACCGACAAATAGCATTAACAATGCAACGTGCGACTAGAACAACCTTTCAAAACTGCGGATGCACGTACATTTTGATGAAAAAAACATAATTTCTACCCTAAAACGCGGAACTTCGTGCGTCCGAGGCACCCCGCCCGTCGCGTTTGCCATGCCATCCATCTTGTTATTCATCTCCCCACCGAAATATTCGACACTCCACTCGTCGACGACGAAACTTTTTACGATCATCGCACTCGCGGCGACGTCGTGCACGAGTCGCTCGTGACAATTGGCGATGCGTAACGAGCCTGTGCTCGGCTTCTTCCGCGCGGCGCTCGGGTTATAGTCGCGCAGCCGGTTTAATATTTTCCGCCGACATTTTTTTCACCGCGGCGCAGGCCGCTCGAAACCTGTTCAATTTCTCAACGCACCGCGTCCGTATGTGCATTACGGTTGTTTATCCGGGCGACGCGCGCCACGAAATTGCACCGAAATGAATAGTTTTAAACGGCGCGCACGCGATTCCCCGTTTTGCTCGCGCCGCGGCACAAAAAACTCGACGCGGAGTTTTATACGCGGATAGATTATTCAACTTTTCGAGCGTGTATAAACATCTGGCAATTCGAGAGGCGCACGATAGGCAGTGCGGTGTCCGCCGAGACGTTACGTAACCCCCCGGCTAATTACAATTGCGGCTGCAAAAGCGTCTTTCGCAGACGCCGCTCGCGTAATTTCCTCGCGGCTTTAAGCGCGTTAAAAGTAATAACAAAACGATGGCGAGCTAAAATTAATATTTCGCCTTACGCAACGCGCATTGCAGATTTCATCCCGACGTTCGCTTCGTTCGCACCGGCGAATTCGACGGATAAGAAAGGGAAAAACCCGCGATGAATAGGCGAGCGAGTGATTATCGAAAAGGCAGAGTAATGGCCAAAAAATCGGCGCTCGGAGCGGACTTGATAAGCGGAACGACGCAGTTGGAAAAGGCGAGCTCGAGGCGATCGCGCGTCCAATTTTCTGCGACGTAGTTACATAAACGCATGCTGCCGGCGCGGCGCGCCGAGCTCGAGAGAGTAGACGCGGCGGGCACGCGAGGCCGCGCGCCTGCGCACTGCGCCGCCCTCCGATCTTGCCAAAAACGACGATTTTATAACCGGCCAACGGGGACAGATAGAGAGACGGGACTTTTTGCGGATTGTTCCCTACCTTTTGTCACGCAAAACGATCCGGGTCCCGTCTCGCTAGGACCGCGCGTTGCCGAGTTACGGGCGTTTTTTGGTTTGGCCATTTGGCGCTTTGTCTCGGCGTCGTCGCGTTGTTTATTGACGAATGCCGATGTTTGCTTGCGCCCCGCATCGTCGAGCGATGCAAATTTGCAATGTTTTCAGCGGTGACGATGTTATTTAAGATCGCGAAGTGTTTCGTCATTAGTTTTGCAATAATTTTTTTATTTGTCGCAAAATTTTCAATTAACAAAGAGGAATTTAGCTTATTTTTAGTTAGAGATTGTACGCTAAGTTAAGACGACTATTACTTCCGACATGTTTTTCTGCATTTTATAATACTAAATTTACTCACAAAGATTTGCTTTAGAATTGTAGCGCGCAATTTTCTCTGAATAAATAAGAGAAACTAATTAAATGATGTATTAACAATTTGTTGGGCTTTTTGTGATATTGATTCTATAAAGATTCATTTATGTGCCGGGGAGCTGTTCAATCTTTTAAGGAATCACCTAAATTTGCCGCCTTCCCAAGTGCTTGAAATTAAAATTGATCGTTGTATGAAACTTTAATCAAGCGCGCACAGCATTTAAACGAATTTTCCTGCTATTTCTTAAATTAAAACTGATTCTTCATGAATATCTTTGAAAAACAGAAAATAATTCAAAAGTACTTGTTCTACGCGTTCCCTCTAATTGCTATGATTTAAAAGTGCACCGTTGATTAATACTGGAAATGTGACTTTTAACAGTCAGTGCTGTTTTCACGAAAAAAAAGAATAGTATAATTTATTTGTTACGAAGTCAATAACTTCTGTGCTAAAATAATGCTCTATTTAACACGTCTTTCAGACATGCAGGATTTTTTTGAAAAAATAACTTTATTTATCGAAGATTATTATTAACCTATTTGATTCTTAAGTAATTTTTAGGATATTCTTTCGATTACTGCTAACGAAATTAGCGACGGATATTTTATTGTTGTACATTTAAGCTGAAATCTACAACACCGTCTGAACTTTATAACTTCAAGGTTACGAAAAATTGTATCTCGCGGTGCATTCTATTTATAGAAAATAATTTAAGTTGCATTCACAAAAGAGCAATCGAGTCCGGCAGAATTCCAACAATCCGCTTCCTCTTAGCTCCAGCTCGAGTCAACAAGACCCTAGCAAACAAAATGGTATCCTAGCCGAGGCGGCCGAACGCAAGGCCATGTGTCACCAATATTGCCCCGGCGCGAAATGGAAGACGCGTCATCTCCAAAATATCCCGGAGCTCACTCGGCGGATGTCGACGCTATACCCATCGTATCCATATAGAAGAACCCGCGTCGCGCTAGCGTCATTATACCGTCGCGAGTGCGCGAAACGACGAGGGAAGGGGGAGGCGAGGGAAATAAACGAGCAACCTACCACCGGCTATGCTCCTGCCCACGGCCTCGCGGCCCACGGAGAATTACAGCGGAGGATGCGATTATTCTTCTCTCCTCTTGCCCGCTTCGTCTTCACCGAGCGCGACTTCTTTCCTCCTCTCTTATTTTTTTTGGTCCTTTTGTTTTCTGCACCTTCGGCTCGGCTCGCGCTCGCTGCGGTCCTTTTTTCTCTCGGTCTCCTCTTTGGAGCCGCGTCCTAAACCGCAGCGAGATGCCTCGCGGGGACGAGGCCAGCGTGTGTATATGTACATGCATATGTATATGTATGCAGGTACACACGAGCGTGCGGTCCGCGCGGCGAGGCCGGCTGCAAGATCTCCTACGTAGGGCATTGTGCATCTTCGCGAGAGCCCGTGGGATTTAATGCATCTCCCTCTCTTCTCGCTCGCGCGCGGGGATTACGACGGAAGGTTAAGGAAGGGTTGTTGCGCAGATTTTTCAGGACGAATTCTCATTTATTAGAATCTTGCCTTAATGGTGTACGAGCATCTCTCTCTTATTTATGAGAGGCTATTAGCCTGACATTCCACTTACGGATGCAGTATGTACAAGCTTCGTAAATGTTTGATTATGGAGGAAATGTTGTACTTTCATAGTTTTTTAACGGCGTAGCAATGTTTAATTGCTTATTTACGGTCGCCATCTTACATTTTGAATTAGACTTAGAAATTTAGAGAACCACAAGTAAAAGGCAAAGGTTTGCGTATAATATACACTATAAACAAAAGTTTGATGGATTCGAGTCTTCCGTAGTAGTAACCGTATTAATCCTCTCTTAAAAAAACGTTGGCAGGATCTTGTGAAGCATTTAAAGAAGCGATTTGATAATTTCTGAATATCCAGTTCAGTGTCGTCGAAATTAAAAATGTTTTAATGTGAATTTAATCTTTAAATTTCAATTATTAAAGAGGAATGAAAAAAATGAATCACGGGTAGCACGATGGATTTTAATAGTATAATAAAAAAGTAACACGTACTTGAAGGTCCAGTATATACTATGGGTACAAGAAGTACTCCGGTAGCGTCAACCGTTCAGTAATCAAAACTCAAAATTAATCAATAAAAAAGTAAAGAAACACAATTATATATAAATTTTGTTATACTACAAAACATTTTCAATCTTTATATTGAACATTTACGTGAAAATCTATATAAAAAAAAAAATTAAAAACAATTTATTTCTACTTGCACCTATCATGTAATTTCTATCTTAATTACGAATTTAAAATATAGACTGCCCGCTAATCAATCTTTTTTAATCTCCAAAAGAAACAAACAGTACTTCGCTTTTAACATCATTAGATCGTTTTTCAACGTCCATCGTTTGTGCTTCTTAATATCCCGCATTAAAATCCAATTTCTATCCCGTATCATTCCCAGCCGAAACGCCGCTATAACTTTTATCAGTTCGAAGAATCCCACCGCGTGCCCACCGTAAAAAAACAGTACGCTCGTAGAGATAGCGCTACAGCTAATTACGCCCCATCGAGTTGATCATCGAAAACAAATCAATAGAACGCCGCGCGCGCCTCCGATTCCCGCGGTCCCTTACACACATCATAGTACGAGTCGGTCGCCCGCGTGCCTCGGGCCCCGCTAATTCACAGCTCAAGCCGCGTCGGCAGCGCGCGGCTCATTACGGGCGCAGCTACCGAGGCATCGTTAATTACCCGGCGGCGGCGCGCATCTCGCGAGCGGATCCGCGAATAAACGAGCATCCGGAATTCTCAGCGCGCGGCGCGATATAAGAAACTCGGCGCGCTCGAGCGCCGATGGGCTATCGGCGGGCCCTGCGCGCGGCTCGTTACATTCTCGTGGTCGTCCGCCGTTAGATGCGAGATACGAGGCCTATCCGCGGATCTCGGGGCACGACGCGCTGCCCGCGGGGCATTAGCATGTTCCCCGGGCCCCGAGGACCTATTTATACGCGCGCCAGGAGGGAAAGAAGTCGCGGCGGCGGGATGGGGTGAATACTCGGGGGGCGATCCACGCGTCGCAATTCGAGATCTTCGATTTTCACCCCCACGCGATGACGGACGATCGCGGCTGCGATCTTCGATAGCGCCACACCAGCGCTAAGCGACCCCGGACTGGACCGCGTGCTTCGAATTTCGCGCCCGCGAGGTACAGGGCGGTGATCAGTTTTCTTTCGCGAATGTATCAAGGCTGTATCGCTATTCTTTATAATTGAGAAGTTGCTGATAGTGAAGAATTTTGATAATTTGAACTAGTATTATTTTCTAAATGTTTATCTGTAAATATGAATAACTGAAATTCATCGGCATGCATGTTAGAAGTCGTCCACTTATCGAATAAGTGAACTACTTTGATAACGTAGAATAAGTGCATATTCGTATTTGTTCGCATGTGAAGTACGTGAATTTCACTTCGTCGCTTCCAAATATAAAGAAGTTATTTCGAGCGAAGATTGCATGCAAAAATTACATGCAAGGTAACGCCTTCATCCAGTGGAATTCTAGATAACGATTTCTTTAACTGGATTTCGAATTAATGCCCTTTTCACCCAGATTTTCAGAGAACGCCTTTCTGATTGGAAGCGATGACTTATTCACTCTCTAAATTTGAATGAGTGAACGACTATGCACGTTAAATAAGTGATTTTGGACGAATTTTACTTATTCAAATTTATAGAGCATATTCAGGGAGTTTGACTTCAAAAATCAGAAACACAAAATGCGATAGTTTTGAAACATCAAATTATTTTAAATATTCTGGATAATTCATTATTTCAAAGCCTAACTACGAATGTTTTTTACAAAAGTTTGATGTAAAGACTGTTTGGTATAAAATTAGCATTGGAAAACTTCTGAAATCGCGGTGATTTATTAAGCCTCGTCTTGACAGTCATTAATTAACCAAGTGAATAATGGCAAGAAAATTGAGCGCAATTTTAATTACTCAATGAAGTTGTTGCGCTCTACATGAGAACGAGAAATTACTTTACTCGAATGAAAAGTCTCAGCTTCGAGTGACTCACCATAAATAGACTCGCTTTACCTATTGCCCATTTAGTGATGTGTGCGTTACCAATAAAAATTTGAAAATATGCACTGCATCTAACATAGTGAAACTGCGCAGAAACATGTACATTGATAAAAAATTCGATATAAGTCGGCACAGTTTTGTGCATTACCTACGAGGAAACTGCAGTCTTTTCAGTCATGAAAAGACTAACAGAAAACAAAAAAATTTTGTGTATAATTTCTGCATTTCATTTACTGGATAAAATGAATGTTTTTCTGCCAAAATTTAAGCAAAATCTGGATTTTTCGGTCGAAATTCACACAAAATTTATGTAATTTTTTGGCCACACCAATTGCGCGTAAAGAGTTGTTTTCCTCAACAGATTTGCGAATTGACCCCTATTATTTGTTAACAGTACCTCAGCAATTATTCCTTCATACGACAAGTGCAAAACGACACGCCGATCATCGATACTTATACAAGCACGCCCGACCATTTGCCGAATTCGAAAAAATCGCCTGCATTTCCTCCGTCACCGCCAAAGGGCCGATCAGTCGCGTGAATCGCGATTGCGCAGCCGCTCCAAAAGGACCCCGCGCGCCGATAGGACGAGCAATTATTAATTCAGCACTCGCGCAAAGGCGCGCAGGCCGCAGCAGGGACGGTCGCCCGAGGCTCGGCGCGGCGCATAATAGCGCGCGGGGCTCGTCTCGCTCGCACGTCCGCGGGCCTAACCCAACCTAAGGCCCCCTCTCGCTCGCGCGCGCGCGAAACGCGGAGGAGCCGCGCTCGTGCATTATGCACCGCAGGTAGCGCGCATTACGCGGCTGTGTGCGTGCGCGTACGTGTGCGCGCGCGTGAATATGAGCGAGACTCTCGGGCGCGATACGTACACACAAGAGCGGGGCCGATGTTTATAGCCGTTCGCGGCGCGCACGGTGCAGGAGCGAAAGAGTGAGACGGGCGGAGAGAGAGAGAGAGGGAGCGGTACGTCGCCGTTATCGAGCGCCTGTTATCGCGCTTAAACTCGCCTTATATAGTGGGGCGAGAGCGTGTGCGCACAATGCGGGCATGCACGTAGGCGTGCAGCGTGTGCGTAGAGGCGCGAGATATAGAGGCCAACGCGCGGACATTTATTCGCGCGAGGACGCATATTTTTCCGCCGGCGGCCGTATGGATTATTCATTATTGCTCGTGCGGGACTTTGGTTGCTTTTTAAATCAGCCGCCGCCGCGCGCGCGCCGCCCGCGGAAATTGATTTTCTCGCGGGCGCACACGACGCCGCGGGCCGTGCACGCGAGGGAAAAACCGGCCACTGTTCTCCTTTTTTTTTTACGAGCTCTCCTTTTTTTAAGCGCGCGTTTAAAGCGTGGACGACGCTGGCGGGCTGGTGTGAGTTTTTTCATAAAATCGCTCGAATGCAGTGGCTGTGTAATGGTTTTTTGGTTCGGGCGCGGGGAGGAGACAAAAAGATTGGAATCTGGGTAACAGGATTTTTCATGCTGATGTTGGTGATAAAATGCAAAAAGCGTTGAGTAGGGCGTGTTGGAAAGTTTTGCAGATACTGTTTTTCCTAAAAGTATTATTTTTTTTAAATTTTCGTACAAGGTTTGCACTTAAAATTTGAAATTTTGACGTACAGAGTTTGACCTTTGGAAAGTGTACGATGAAAAATCTGACTTTCTTTTAAATTAATTTAACAACGTACCATATTTTAACCATAACTATAACTATGCAGTAACGTTATAGTATGTGCTCAACGTACGAAAAGCCCACAATTACTTTTTTGTAACTCTCGTAAAATTTTACAATGTTCCTGTAATCTGAAAGTCTAATTTTAAATTGCTTATTATATGCTAATAAAATTTCATCGAGTCATAGTCTTAAATATTACGGCAATTAAAAATTATAGCATCTTAAAAGTATAGCTTCGGAATTCGGGTCGCACAGTAAAAAAACGTATGATGGGATGCAAGCAGACGAAATAAATGAATAATAAAAGAACACAGACTTGTACTAAATTTACTTCGACTTCAGTCGTTATCGAAATATGTCTACTGTATAAATGAGATTAATTAATAAAGTGTGATAAATTGATCGCAGTCTGTTTATTAAACACATTAGTAAAAAAATTAATAATCTTTTTTTAGCTTATTTTTTCTCTACAAGATTTATTAAAACCCTTATAAATTTAAACCTTAAAAATGTATAATTAAAGCTATACAGATATCAGAAACTCTACAAGCTCACATATTTCACTATTGAAATTAGAGCAATCTTTCCTAGTTAATTATTAAAATGAAATTTACACACGAGTTCTTTTATAGAATGCCAATGCACGTTAAAAAATAAATTGCTTGAATAATTAAAGAACGATAACAACTTGGCTTTCCCATATCTTAGTTATTTTAAGTATTTGCATTTCACGATATGACAGCATTAAGTAAATTATCGCGTTATACGGTTTTAAGCTTCTACTTTTTCTAAATGCAAATAGTAGTTATTAAAAGCTATTCAAGAAATTTATTCTAGTTTATCCACTTATCACATATTACAATCCGTCCTTTTACATGTAACAAGCAACAAAGGAACGTATCGGCTAAATACAACACCTCATAAAAATGTCACATATTTTCCAATCAATGAGGTAAAAAAGAAACGTGGAAATCCGCAAGCACGATTAGGCAGCTAAAATCGCATTAACAACTAATTGGGCATGATCGATCGATCGATCAGTGGAGCAGGGGGGGCATCGATACAGAAACGAGTTCTGGGAAAATACGGAGCGCGTGCGCCCATAGCCGCTCGATCGAGCGAAAAAAGGCGTGAAAGCGCATCATCGGCTCGTCGAGAGAAGCGAAGGCGCAACAAGGGCCGTGTCCGGCGCTCGCGTAGCATACACACACGCGGGACGAAAAATCATCATCTCTCGTCGCGGCCGCGCGTGTGGGTAGTAGAAGCCGCTCCGGCGGTACGTACCCCCGTCCCTCTCTCTCTATCTCTCTTTGTATGCGTGCGGCCGAGCGAGGCGCTTTCAGGTTTTCGAGCGCTCGCCGCTGCACAATTACCGCCGAGCGAGAAAGAGAGTTTCGGAACGAAAGTTCGGGAATGCTCGGGCAGTCCGGCCGCCTCGGTAGAAACGGCTTTCTCTCTTTCTCTGTCTCCCTCTCGCTCGCTCTCCTTCGGGGCCCTTTCAAAGGCAGCCGATATACATCCCTCCCCACCCGAGCGAGCGCGCCGCTGTCCCGGCAACGTTTTTCGGGGTCCGGGGGGCTTCCTTCACGACCATTTTGTAGCAGGTCCCGGCCTGCCCGCTTCCTTGTCCCTTCGCCCCTCGGCCCCCGTGGGTATTATACGCCGCGGCGAAACCCGCTCCTCCGAGCACAAACGCCGGCTGCGGCCCCTCGGCGAACGCATCGTCACACACACACACTCGCGCGCCAAGTTATACACACGCACGAGGCGCCCCTACTTTTCTGCGCTGCGCTCATGTGCACACGAGGCGCGCGCTCACGGATACAACTTATATGGACGCACACGCACGCTGCGGGTTATACGTATGTGTGTGTATATGTGTGGGGGGAGAGAGAAAGAGAGAGAGCCGTTTCCTTGGGCTGAGCCCCGGCCCCGAGGAGAGACACAAGACGAGCGAGCGCGCGAGATATGCGCCGCGCGAACCGAGGGGGAACGCAATATTACGCCGGGGCTTTTCGTCCTCGTCGATCTTTGGGAATATCGAGCGCAGATTCGCGAGGAGATAGCTTTGTCCCCCCGAGCGAGAATCCTGCCTTTTTTTCCGCGTCGGCGTTTTTTTTTTGCTTTTTTTCATTTTGCGCCGACGACCGATTTGCCCGGTGTGTAAGGCGCGCGGTGCGCTAGCCGGATTTACGAGGAGACGTTACGGGTGGAATGCCCCTCTGCGGTTGCACTTCGTAGATAACCGCTAGAGGAGAGCCTGCGAGATTCTCTAGGAATGCCGAGGAGAAGCCCTGGCCTCATACAGCTGACTCCCGGCGAGCTGTTTTCTCCTCTTTTTCTTAACTCCGGGGAAATCTCGTGTAACTGGCGATTACAATTTCATTAGGAGGCTCGTTTGTAAAAACGCCGGCATTGTTGGCTGATCGATGACGCATTCGGGAAATTTAACCATGCGGGTAGGACTGGAGTTTGTCGAAAAAGTAGAAAATTTGTGGAGAATATTTGTCATGAAGTAGAAGGATAGCACGAGGTTGGAAAGTTTTATGCAAGAAAAAACGAGGAAAAACCAATGTAAAAACGATCCTTTTTACTATTTAATGTGCAATCCTATTACACAATTCTGTCATTGTTACCTTGTGTTACGTATGACAGAAAATATACATATAACTTTTTATAATTGGACATAAAAGGTTAAGAAAATTATCGGCAAGTTGCGAGCTGTGGACAGTTTTTATGAAAAATATTGTATTTTACACATTAAATATGAACTTGGAAGAACCAAAATATGACAGAATAAGCGCAAGAACATGAGTTAACTATTTTTAGAAACAATAAAGTGCTACGTAGATATTAAGCCATAAAAAAGTAATATTTTGTACAAAAAACGAAGCCGACCGATATTGTCTGTTTTGGATTTCACCTTAAAATTCACGTATAACTAATTAGAAATGTTGCTTTTATCCGAAATATTGACGGAACTACATTACTTATACATTTGTTGATGGTTATTAGAAAAAATATTTACATTTTTTAAAGACTGCCCTTGTAAAATAGACAAAAACGAATAGAGATAAATGCAAGAGAACGCGAACTCCATTGAAATAACGTTGAAAACTTTACTAATTAGTAGTAAATGTTTTTAAATTTTCTACGTATTTATTTCAACAGTATCCAATTTAGTTAATGGAAGTTCTCTTACAAGTTTTTAAATTATACGGCAAGAAAAATTGAGCATTTTATGAGCGAAAACAAGAGATACGGTGCGCACAGTATTGATTTTCGGAGCTATGTTTAGTTCACTTCCGTTTAAAAGCTTAATTTTAGTTATTAACAAAACATAGATTATTCATTAATCGAGTAGACATGCAAATTTTGTTCTTTTATAGAGAAATAGTAAATTATTAAAGAAATGCGGATAGTTATAGCTATAAGTTTTGTGTATTCTCTAAAAAAGACGCGAGAAAATGGTCGGATTTCGTGTTTTATTAATTGTTAGAAATTACGTTTAAGTACCTACAAAGGTAATTACTATTGTAGATTATTCTGCAAACATGAAACGTTGTCCATTTTGAAAAATAAAATAAATAAACGAGATTATTCCAGCAAACCGAGGCAATGAAGTATCGGACCGTAAATTTGTTCACTATGAATTATGGATTTCCGGTTAAACCATTTAATTACGAATCACAAAATGTCTCGACAATTTAATTTAATAAATAATTTCAACGTATCATGTTCTTTTTAAAAAAATATACGTAATATTACGAATAATCGAAGCTCGCGCTCTACCGGCGCTTCGAGTTTTTACAGAATTTTATTCCTTTAATCGATATCGTTTCAACAAATAGAATGTAATCTTTAAAAATTGACTGTTACAGAATGTGAAGTCTGTTCTCCGATATTTTTAAAGTTACAAATACGTGTCATTCACGAAAAAATGGCTCTCCTTTTATCGAACGAAATTCTACTGCGCAATATTTTATCGCGCACAGCCTCAAAAGTAGGTGAACATTTGATAATGACAATATGTAAAGCCTTGCACAGGTGATCAAAGAACTTGTTTGTTAATATTTTCAGAGTTCAAATGTAAATAATTAGAAATACTCCATACTATTTCGTGAAATCGTCGAAGGGCGTTGGGAGAAACCGTCGAGGAAACTTAGTTTTTGTTACCTCAAACTTACAATGTTCTAAAAGTAATCTTATTAAATTAATAAACGTATTGTAAATCGACAGCACTTGTCGATATGACGTATTTTAATCCAAGTTTTTAAAGCAATTTCTCAAAATAATGCCATTTGATTCGAACAGTAATATGGAGGTACAGCAATTTATCCGTTATTTATGCTTAACTCGATTATTTATCAATTTATTAATAGAATTAAATCTAGAATCTCCCCTGAATTATAAACTTTTCATTATATTACTTATTAATAATTCTTTATTTCGCCGAAATTGTTAAGAAAAGTATAAAAGAACATCCGCGCGGGAATGATCATACAAACGTTTTCACTCTTTAACTTTGTAATTTATTCATAAATGAAAAAAATGAATATAGGAGTTAAATCTTAAATGTCTGCAAATGTTTCTTGCCACTTTAGATTATCTGAGATAAGAATAGTAAGTTTATAAAATGATGATTTCTAAACAACAAACGCAGCGCTGGAAAGAGCCGTCATGCATCAAATGCAGTTTTGATGGACAATTTTATTGAATTGAGAAATTCTTTTTCTGTAATAAGATCCGGAAACTAATTTTTATTACATCAGCTGTACCGGTACGATGTTATTGCAAAAATTGAGATAAATAAACGCAAATCTCTGAGAACGCCGAGAGCGCGCTCACAACCATACCCCGAGATTTTTGCTGTTTTACTCATACAATTTTTGTCAAATAAAATAAAACGTTGTATAAATCAAATCTGTACTATTTGCAATCTCTTCTTTCAAATACCCATATACAATAACACAAAGAAAATGGCATAAAACTACGTATTCAGAGGGAAAAGACCGCCGTTATTCGAAAGTTTCGATTTTAAACAATGTTTAGTGCTTTGTTTTATCAAAAAAGTATTGTAAATACAACTAACTACCTGTTTAGCATTGGTTTTCAACATCGTAATTGGAATTAGACAAACTATGTGAAAAATAAAAGATATTCCGTAAAGTTAGGCTTTTCACCGCAACTGAATTTTGTTTTTTATGTCATGAATGTAAAACAATATCGAAAATCTGACCTAATAAACCAAATCTATAATAATAAGGCTATCTTCTGTGATAATTCGTTCGTTTATAGGATAAAAAACACCTCGGCAAATCGCAATTTTTGCAAAAGAAACGCATAATTTTCAAATATCAGTCAAAATAATAGACATTTCGAAAAAATTTTTACAGTACAACAAACAGACCACCCCCCAAAATCCATTTTCAAACCAACCGCGAAGGTTCCATTTTCCAAACGGCAAAATTTTCCGAAAAACCCGGCGCTCCGTCGTCCGAGTCCGCGCCAAAAGGCCCACCCAGAAAAGCCTCGTAACTCGGGCAATTTTCGCGCGATCTTCGCGAGACTCGAGATGTAGGACTGCGAAATGGTCTGGAATCGGCCCGCGAAAGAATCATCCCGTTATCAGCGTAAACAGCGGAGATACGAGAGGGCCGTTTTGGCGATGCGCGGCTCGCGCCTCAAACTGGTCGCTCGGCGCGCAGCCTTGCCTTTCTCCTTCTCTCTTCCCCCCCGGCTCCCTTTCATTCTCTCGGCCGTTCTGTGCGGCGTGCCTGCCTGGGAACTTTCCGTCGACTCGGCACATCGACTTTTTACCGAGAGAGACAGAGAGGGGGGAGGGGGGTCGGAGGGGAGGGGAGGGAGGGAAGGAGCGAGAGAGAGAGAGAGGAGCGCACACAGCCCGACACGACGGCGGCCAAGCGGATTTCTCGACGTTTTCAAGCCGAGTGCTGCCTGTACACCGCTTCGTCTCGCTCCCGCACGCGGCGTCTCTCTCTCTCTCTCGTACGCGCGGCGATCCCCGGCGAGGTCGAAGCCGCGCGCTCGCCGGATCGAGACGGATTGCGCGCCGCGCGGCTCTCCTTTTCTTCGTGCGCTCAGCCGGAATTAATGATATTTTCGTTCGGCGTTTCTTCGTCTTGCAAGAAGAACCTCTCCTCGCTCTCCCACTCTTGTATCTCGGTCCCTCGTTTCTCTCTCTCTCTCTCTCTTTCGCGTGCTTTTTTTGCTTCCTCGCGTTTCTTTTTTTCCTTTTTATTCACTTCGCGTCTCTCCTCTTCGAGAGGGTTCGCGCACGTGGATTGAGATATTCTCGTGGGATAAAAGAGCCTTGCGTAATGCGCGCGCAAGAGGACGGGCGGTGTATATTTATGAAATCGCGGCGAAACTACTCGGCGGAGGAAAGGGCCCCGGCGTTGATAACGATTCTTCTGTTGTACGGCGTTTCCGCGCGCGGGAATTTAGTCCATCGAGAAGAGCGCGCGGCTGTATCTATTTGGGAGCTCGGAAATATGTTTTTCACCCATGCCCGCGATAATTATAGCGATGATGCAATCGACAAATTTTCGAAAACACCGGGGCTCAATGCTTTTAGCGTGCAGCTGAAGTCGTAGCGAAACCACTTTTGCGGGAGTACCTAAATTTTGGATGTTTATTGGAAATGGTTGACGTTAATAAACATTTATTCAGATGGAAAAACGTAATTGCCGATAGTGGTTTTATCGAATAGTCGTAAAATATTTTCTTCATTCCCGTACGTACAATATTTCAATGTAAAATTAGAATACGCTCACTTTTGTATGCCATAAACACGTTTTTGCAATGCATTATAAGACCATATCGAATATAAATTGCTGACATTGACGTTAATATGGGTTTCGTAAGGTTGACTTTACTGACAGAATAGTCCAATCGTAATATACATAGATAACTGAGATAGAAGATTACGAATATCAACAGAGAATTAAGTTATTATAAGGCAGGCTACCTCTGCGAGATTCATTTTTCACTGACAAAATGCTTCCTGTCGTTTCAATGACGCTATTCCACTTTTCGTCATCATTTAGCAGTATTGAAGTAAAATTTATTAAAGTATTTATGAATAGTAATAGAATGTAAAACATCGACTATGCAAATATCTGCACAGTCTACATTTGAAGTGTCTGAGATGGAGATTTAATTTACATTTTCATGAGACAGTTCGGGGCATTGAATGAATTTATACTTGAAAGTTGAAAACAGTAAAGTACAGTTCATTAGTACACTATATTTACAAATAATTTTTTTCTAGTTGATTATGATGAACTAAAACACCAGCTAAGCCATCGTGAGTAAGATGAGTCAAACAAATATCAAATTCACTAAAACAATAAGTATAATTTATCGCTAATATTTACTACTCTTCCAAGTCATCTTTATTTTCAATACAAGTTGTATGTAACAAATCAGACGTGCACGTGACGTGACGTGTAATTCATGAAGTATGCTTTTAATTATTCCATTCGTCAGTATATTATATTACTTTTTAAAGGAAAGAATAATAAATTCAATCATTTAATTATATTTTACACTTTGTTTTGATTTATATATCAACAGTGATCTTACTATACTTTCCCTTGAAATTACTATAAGATATATAAGTTAAGTGCAGTGTCAGTAGAAAATATGCGTCAATTCTATTGAAGATTCGAATAAAAATCATTGCATTACGCATGACAGATGTAAAATTTTATTATATTTATAATATATATATATTCTCAATATTCTTTGAGTTTATTAATATTACAGCGATGAATTTGTCAAAAATTCAAGGAAAGTAAATCCCAAATAATAATCACCTACAATGAAAGTAAAAAGGTAGATTAAATTTTTGATAAAATAACGATTACCTGTCATACGATATTAAAATCATTGAAAAATCTAACGAAATTCAGTGTTTTACTTTAGGAAATGTAAAAATAATTAACAAAATATGTTGCCTTTCGATAAAATGACGCCATCGCAGCTAATGTTCTATGACTATTTTGTTTAATGGTTGCAATTTTAAGAAAGTTAAGTACAGTACTGTAAGAGGGATAAAGGAAATATCTTGTACTATCATTTTATCACATTGTTTAACAGTATTTCATGTAACTTTTTAGTGGTAAGCGAAAAAATATGAGTTTTCAATAGTGTGTTCTCAGTCATCCACACTGTAAATCAGTAAAATTGGCTATATACTTCTTGAAAAATTGAGAATAAATTTAGGTTAATCAATAACCAGTATATAAAGAAGATTTATAAATGGTTTCAAAGCAACAAAATAACAAAATCCATATTATTATATATCAAACTCTGTTGAGAGTTGGTACCGATACGACCGCATAGTTCGTGTTTTACAACTTCAATAGCTTTTATTGCATTTTTTTACTTGACAATAGCAATAATAATTTGCAGGACGATTTTTGAACACATATTTTAAATGATTGTTCTTTTAATTTTAAAGTTCAAAGTAAAAGTTGAACGAAAAATTCGAAAACTGCATCGATCGCGTGAAAACGGCTCTTTGAAATGGAAGCGCAATTGCTATTTTTGGAATAAAAAAATTGAAATTTGCAGTTTTTATTTATAGTGAATTGTTAAATGTAAACTAAACAATCTTCTACTCATAATTAAATTAAATTTTCGCAAACAAAATAACGCTAAAATTCAAATATAGAATGAAAGTTGTACGAGTCATCCACGAAGACTTCGGATAAAATTGTAATTCTTTAAGTTTTATTGTTTAAAAAAAAAATACTTTTTTTCAGGGATACCAAATTCTCGATTTACTTAAAAACTGTTTTTTAAAAAATCATTTAATTTTTTAATATAAGATAACTACATAAGTGCGGGATAACGAATATCATTTTTAGGCTCGGTTTATATCTTGCCCGACATTTTGTGTAATATTGCAGTAACCAAGCCGTATGGTTCATTACTGTTTACTATTAAATACGAGGGATACATGAAACTAATGAATTAACCAATAAGCTTTACACTATAAAGTAAAATAAATGTTTCATGCTAAATAAATAGAATTGAACGGGTGATTTTCTTTCTTGGGAGCGTGATTAATGAATAAAATACTTATATTTTTAAACGATTGCTAGTATTTCTTTAGTGGTAAAAGGAATTAACATTGTTGAATTAACAATTACTACTTTAAGAATTTAAAAAAGTATCTTTTTCTGTTCTTCAAATCGAATCGCGTTGCAAAGAAACGCAATTTTGTGGATTTAGTACAGTTTCTTTAATATTTTTACTTTAATAATTTGTTAAATCTTCTTATTATCAGTATTATTAGGTTATTCTAAATGTTTTTCAGTGAATTTATGAATCAAAAAATAATCATGAAATATTTTAAATCCAAATAATTATCTGTATAAGTTATTTCTTTAGCTCTTGATCTAGAAACTAAAAACAGAACCAGATGAAATATCTTCTAATTTTTTGTAAATTCGAATATACTGTATGTAATAGTTATTTGTCAGTAGTGAATTTTAATATGCATAAATATTTATAATAATTTGGTAGCACAAAATAAGAAACTGATATAAATGCAGAATATTATTTATAGTTGGTCAGGTTCATTGACACAAAATTTAAGTTTAAAATGGTTATTGACTGTATTTATTATAATATTACACATTCATATTAATATTTTACATTGGTAATTAGAGAACATCAGAATATAAAACGAGCACATTAAATATGCATTGTGATAACTACTTCTACAGCTAAATTAAATATTAAATTTCATTCCTTTCAGATTAAATTATATATATTATCATAATAATAGTCTCGGTATTCGGCTGGTTGATTAACAACTTTACTAGACATATTGAAGTAAATAAAAAATCATCAAATAAACAGAGCATCGGCGACAACAGACGCATTGAACTTAGAAAATCTCTAGATTTTGAAACGAATCAAGTGATTAGATTCAGTAATGTTCGATATACATGCCCTACTGACGCGTCGTTTTATTCAGGTATACCCTACCGAAACTTATCAGGTAAACGACGGACGCATCGTCGCGAAGGAACCGGCATTTTTCAAAGTTTCCGTAATTACGAAGGTAAAATCGATACGGCAAACGAAGAAAAGCGAGGCGAGGAGAGGCGAACGCTCGGTCGGTCGCCCGGCAGCGCGGCGCACGCGGCAGCCAGCCAGAGCCAGCCAGCCAGCCACGAGGAGCTCGCCGTCTCGCGAGCGTCGCTTTAAAGGCATTCTTTCGTGTCTCGCTCTCCCGTTCCCAAGCGTTTTCATACTCTCCAGCGCGAGCGCGCGGCCTCACCGCTGCCCGCCGCGCGGAGATACCGAGCGGCAGATAGAGCGAGAGGGAGAGAGAGAGAGAGAGACGGACTGCATTCCGCCTCCTAAAATTATCTCTTCCACGAATACCGAAATACCTTCCAGACCGTATCGCTAAAAAACGTGGAAGTAGGCGCCAGCGTCGCGCCGCTCATGAATGAGCTGCAACGCGCGCGCGCGCGAATTACGCACGCGGCAGGGGGGAGTAGTAAACCCCCCCGGAGGACGCGTTTTCTCGAGGAAAATTTAAAACTCCCGAGAATCTCGCTGCCTGGCTTTTAACCATTACACGCGGGTTTCTTACAAAGTGTACCTATACAGCCCGGTCGGCTCGTTCGCGTCAGCGCGAAAGTCTCGTCATTCGGCGGTGGCCGCGGCTCTTGCTCCCCTGATAGTCGCTCCTTCCATTTGGAAAGTGAACCCATCGGCGCGCTCCTTCTCTCCCGCGACTTTCTTAATGGCCCCTCTCTCTCGCGCGCGCGGCGCAAGAGCCGAGGCCAACTCCAATTTCGTAACGCGCGCGCGAGGCTCTCGACCCCGCGAGATATATCCCGCTCTCTCTCTCTATCTCGCTCGCTCGCTCGCGTAATAACGCGCGGAGGTGGGGGCGAGATGGAAAAAGCGAGCGAGGGAGCGAGAGAGAGCGTAATTCCCCGCGGTAGCCATGGCAACACCCCCTCGGGCGTCCGGCCCGCCACCCCCGCCGCCTACGAGCGTCGCTCTCCCCCCGCTCGCGGGGGTGCGAGCGAGACGCGTATCTGCAAGGCCGGCGAGGCTCCGCGCTCCGCTCTGCGGTATCGATCCGGACGCGACGTCGCAAGCGCGCGCGCACCGCGCCGCACACCATCGCCGCTGCGCGATGTGCTGCTCCGAATCCATCGTGTGTCGCTGACAACCGGGCCTTCCCTCCCTGCCCCCGCACCCCTCGCCCGAGCTTTTCTTCAATTAATCTATTGCCCGATGCTCGCGAGTCCACGCTTTCTATTTCAGCCCCTTTTATTTAAGCTTACACCGGCTGTGCGCGCCGCGGCGTCGCAGACGGACTTTCGACCGCGAGGGGCTTCCTCGCGGTGACGCGGCTTTTCCGCGTCGACGCTCATCGCTTTATCGGCGCGAGTTTCGCACCCCGCACGCGCGGGGGTTGCGAATCTCGCGCGATCGCGGAGCCGAGGGCGATTCCGGAGGAAGGGATCTCTCTTGGCGCCCACGCGATATCACCGACTACGGGAGCTTTGGGCGATGCTTTCGTCTGTGTGCGTGTGGGGGTGTGGGTGTGCGTGGCGCAGCGTAGTTTGTGTATCCGCGTGCGCGCATGCACGGGCTCCTGGCGAGTTGCTCGGGGTAGTTTTTCGATGACGCGAGCTACTCCGCGCGGATTATCGCTGCAGGGGCGTCGTTTTTTTTCTCTCTCTATCTCTTGACTTTCTTGTTTGCACTGAGGACTATTTGGAGGGTTAATGAAAAAAGGGATTTTTAATTACGTGGGTGGAGGACTCTCATAAAATGTAGAGAGTATGAAAAATTAAAAAAAAACACTCTATTCGAGCGAAAAATTATTGTTTTTCGAAAAAAACTAAAACTGAAAAAAAACTCGCTCAGTTTTCACTCGAATCAAGTAGTTTTTTTCAGACTTGAAGTCTGAAAAAATCTTCCTCTCAATGTAGATCTACATTGAGAGGAGGATTTTTGGGAGAACTTATTAAATATTGGAGCTATTTAACTCATTAAATATGAGAGCTATTTAAAGAATAATTGCCATCATAAATACCTTGTTGATTTCCGCTGTTAATCATAAATCTTCCTGCACGGTATAAAATTTCAATGCTAATTTTACAAGTACCATTACCTGAAAAAAAATTGCATACTGTAAATTGCGTACTGTAAGTCGAAAGTCAATTCAAATAACATAATACTATAAAGGGTTTTATTAATAAACAGTACAAAATGAACGAGAAAAAAGGTAATCCTCCCAGCAAACGTCGGGTGTCCCTTTCCCCCTTTTCCGAGCGCGTAAAATCCCAGCTAATAATTCAGGGACGCAAAGCAGGAGTTTCCTAGTCGGCTGCGGCCGATCATCCCGGGGGCTCCAGACTCGCGGAATTTCTTCCTCGCGGGCGTACCGGGGAATCCGGGTTTTATGGACGGCGCGCGATACCCACGCGAGCGAGCTTTATCTCTCCCCGCGGCGGATTCTGGCCGCCCGTCGTATTCTACCTCGCGGCTCTCCGAGCGAGCGGCAAATTTTCCGCCGGCGACCTCCCCTCCAGCTCGTGCCTTTTTTTTTCTTCTCGCAAATTACTTCGCGCCCGGCCTTTTGCTCCTAATCCGCGCAATTAGGCCGGCCCGATTGAATGCGTAATTGTAACGATCGCCGTGTCGCAAGTTATGCACTGAATTTTATACCTTTCTTTTAAAAAAGTCACCGCTAATAATACGTCGGCCGCGGAAACATTTGCATAGAATTTTTCACATTTAGGTCAGACGCGCGTTCAGGACTCGGAGTGAATAAATCGCGAGGATAATTTGTTTCCCGGTAGCCCATTACATTATTGAAGTGCATATCTATTTGATATTACGCAGTGGCCGCGTGGGAAATAAATTGACTCCCAATTGAGTTAGATGGCCAGTTTAAGCTGTTATACATGCAGATGCACCGTCTAGTTCGAGAGGCAGATCGTCCGGGCGGAATTTCATTTACTTCAACTTGTTTGCATTGATTGATCGCAATTAGAAATTTAAATCGCCTCCGAAGGATATCTTGAGCACCGAATTTATGCATTGGGATGCACGATTTAATTCGACCACTGATCGGAAACTTGTGCTGCAATAAACATCGGGCTGATAAGGCGCATTCTATACTTTTTTTTATTAGCGGCAACTGAATGCATAGTAAAAAGTTGATGCAGAAATTTTATTGCGCGCGAAGAATTTGAGATAATACTAAAGAACCTGTTTGCATGTAAATTAAAAACTTCGAACTATACAGCAAGAAAATATGCTTTCAATAGTAAGACATAAAACTAATGATCTGTGCAGTTGCCTAAAGAAAGTATAAGATTTATTTTTAACGCTGCAGTAATATTCCACTGCTGCAGGGCACCTTCGCTATTTGAATTATTGTAAGAAAGGAGCGCATATTTTTTAATTGCGCCGTAACTACGTAAGGACTACCAAAAAAAATTGATTACTCACCGCAAAAAATTAAATTTCTATTGATAAAAGCACGCACTAATTGCATTATTATTAATTAACGCAAATACATTATTCTTTTTGCAGTATGGTCTGCATTCGGAGCAGATCATATTAAAACTATATTAACCGACATAAAAAATAAAGAAGATTGACGTGTCCCTCCATTAAAAAGCGCACGCCGAGCGAGCATCGTAATACATCGACCAGAGTAAGGGCACATCGCGTCGGGATCCACGCGGCCACGGTAATCGACCATTTTCGCACGTGTAAACCTCGAGTCGCTGTGCTCGGCTCCTGGCGGGGGGGGGGGGGGGGGGGGGGGGGGGGGGGGGGGGGGGGGGGGGGGGGGGGGGGGGGGGGGGGGGGGGGGGGG
>JAXIUT010000009.1:2426267-2438785 GCA_035586675.1 Eurytoma californica | reverse complement strand
ACGCGACGAGCGAGAGGAGCGGTATATACAGGCGGTGGCGCGTGTCACGGGGGCAGCTGGCCCGTAGCAGTCATTGTGTCCTCGTAAAAAAAAAGAGGAAGGAAAAACGGTCTTTGCCGGGGGAACCCGAGCGCCAGGGGAGAAGGAGATACAGGTATACGACACCTATATACTCGCGCGAACGAGGAGGGAGAGAGAGGGATAGAAAGTAACGCAGATTGCTTTGTCGCGGTGGTCGAATTGCGAGCGTGGAAAAATTCGGGTGCTCTTAATCACCGAACGCGTACGAGTACTGCCTATATACTTTGTAGGACTGAGCCTATATATTTACCCGGAGGAAATCCCGAGGAATATTGCATGAGCGCGGAGAAACAATCGGTGCTCTTCGACATTCGAGGGAAGCGGCAGGAGCCGCGTCTCACTCTCTTTCTTCTCGCTCCATCCCTCAATTGAACGCGCGCCGACTGTAACGTGCTTTCCTTTTATCCGGGCGCCCGAGCGAGTTGTTGGATTATAATTTTTACGAGGGGGTACCGAGTGAATTTGTAAGAAGCCGGAGGAAGGAAAACTTTTTACGGGATTGCACGCTCGATTCTTTTTTTTTGTCTGTCGATCGCAGATTTTTATCGCTCGCGAGCCTTCGGCCGCAATAAAAAACAGCAGCGTTTCTTGCAATCTAGATGATTGCCGACTACATACCGCCTACTTAAATGCAACCTCGATGTTTGCTAAAAGTAGTGCACGTAAATACTTTCTATAAATGTCAAAAGAAAGATCTGTATCCTGCATCCATTTCAATAAAAATTTACTTTTATTAATTACAGTAACTATATACGTAGAATGAACAAAAAAAATTTCTATCAGCTGGAATATTACAGCCTCTCATAAGTTATTACTCATTTATATACCTACAAAATTAAAAGCATTATCTGAAGCAGCAAGCACGCAACGTCGTATTCATGTATATTTATTTAGCAGTTGCCGCCTCACGAGGTGTACAGTTTCCCTTTAAAAAATTTAATCAGATAGCGGCGAGCAGGTATGTAGTCCGAGTGCATTTCCATACCGACGCGTTAGAACGAGCCGCCCGGGAGGAAGCCACCTGTCCCGCGCCTCGAAAACTCGAGCAGCCCCGCAATAGACAGTCGATTTTCCGGCGACTCGCGAGGGACTCCTTCACCTCGTATTTTTTTCCCTCCGCGCCCTGTCTTGTACTTCGCCGTGTTTACACGAGTCTTTCGCCCGCGCGCGCCGCATCCCCCGGATTCCAACCGCAATCTGCGAGCCTCCCTTTTTCCGCCTCGCTACCCCCTTCTCCCCCGTGCCGTTCGTAATCGCGCGTATATGCGGCTCTCGCTCGCTACCGTTTGCTCGCCGTACTCTCATTTATTTCTTTTTAGAAGCCTGGTCTTATCACCCTCTCGTATTTTTTTTTAAATTTATGATGTTGACGTGGTACTGTTAAAAATAAATAAAGATTTTGTTCGATATAACGAAATGAATAATCTTGTGGTATGAAACCGATATCTAAGCCGGAACTAATTGTTTTATAACGCACTAGACTTATACTTTTAGAGTGCATAAAATGACTTGCAAAGAGAGAATTTTCAGGAAAAAAAGTTTTTATTAATTTTGTGAATAATGTATGTAAGCCAATAACTAAATTAGATACATTCACAGGTAACATCGTCTGAGCATATTCCGTCAACGAAGTCGTCCTGTGATACACAAGAGTTCTTACATGCGGGCTGCAAACATTCTATATAACAAAAAAATTTTTGACTTTTACATAAAATTTCGTTATTTTTTAAAGTATATTGCAAACAATGATTATTTTATACAGTTACTATTAAGCAATTGTTGATAAATTTGTTAATCTCATCTAGGCAATGATAATAAATTGTCACTACAATGTATTCCAAACTATATAATTGGCACATCATCAATATTATATTACAAAACATATAATTTAAATAATATATCACAAAAGTAATAATTTTACATGCTATTCTAAATAATTTGCGACAATTTAATTTTCACCTTTGTCATGTAGAGATAAAAATGTAGCGACGATAATTAAAGTAAATAGCTAAGAAAAAACTCATTTTAAGTCATTAACAAAATGATAAAACTATAAATTTTAATTTGTAAAAGTACAACGTAAAACATAAATTAGCTAAAATTATGAAAAGTTTAAGGAGATTGCAACTTACTTTCTGCCTGTCCAAGAGCACCTTGCAGGCAGGTTAGAGCAACAATAAGAAGACAGATGAAGTATGTAATTTTCATGATTACTAATTAATTAGAGTTATTTACTTGGGTAAATCTGAAACTTTTGTTCCAAGTGAAACTGTACATCGTTATTTAACTGCTCAGTCTTTTATACTCAAACTCATGAACTTGAACGAGTCTCCAAAAGTGGGGAAGGCAATAAACGAAAATCATTTTTCATACCGTGTAAACAAAAAGATAAGCGCACACGTAAAGTAAAACTATGTTCGATATTATCTCAGTAATTTAAATAAAAATTAAAACCTGGTAATGTTTGTGAAAATTATACGAGCCTTGTAAAAATTTTATTCTCTCAAGTTGTAGTTTTCTATTTTTCATAAAGTACGTCGTTCGTACAAATTATTTTTGAAAAATTAGATCTAATTTAATTCATAAAAGAGAGAATATGGATGAATTATCTGGTCTAGAATCCCAAACGAATTCGCTCTGATCAAGCGAACATATGCAGGCACGGATTCTATAATCGCGTTAGCGCTCGAAGACGCGGAAAAGTACTATCCTCGGAGCGAATTTTGAAAGTAGCTCGGACCTCAATTTTAATCATCAATATTTGTAGAGAATTTAATTGTGCATAATTTTTATATTGCAAGCAAATTTCTACGTTTTGTCGTTTTTTTAGATATTTAAGAAAAATATAAATTTTTCCATCAACAAAATTTATAACTTTTTCGTGTTCAACTCGCTAGATTATTACCGGGAATTATTATTTTGTTTTAAAATTCACACACGATGTTCTTCATCGTATTCTCCGACTGTTAGAATGTTAAAACTGTTTAAAAAATGTATCAAGGCCATACACTACAGTTTTTTAAATATTTTTTTCTAAATTCAAAATTTTTACATTCAACTGAAAAAACTGTGTGTGGAAGTTTCGAATTATGGAAAATTCCAGCGAAAAAAATGTTCCTTAAGGATCAGGGAAGTTTTTTCAAAAAGAATTAGGCCTTTAAATATTATATGAAAAAAATGACAATGATTCGAAAATGATGAGCGGCGCGCCGCGCTACAAACGCAGATCGAAGCGCTGAGCGGGGCGATCCGATTCTAAGGATTGACATTTTTTATGAACAGATTATTCTATTACTATTTCGAATATATCGTGTAAATTTTGAGTATTTTCCCCAGAGAATTTGTTCATAATCATTTAAAACATCACTCCAGCGACAGCGACTTCCGTCTAAGCTTCACGTGTACAAGGTGCATATTTTGAAAATTTTTATTTAAAACGCTACTTCTGAGATCTTCAAAATTTTAACCTAAGATAAAAAAATATTATAATTAATCTCTGATAAAGTTTTCTGGAAATTTAGTCGGCAAGTCTGCCATAATTAATCTAAGCTAATGTTTTTTGTCAGTACTACAAAGTACAACAGAGATAATATCGAGCATTGTTTATTTTTAGAGGTACACCCATCATTTCCTTTTGTTGACACAACTCTAAGAATAACTTTCGTATGTGACGTTCCCACTTTTGGAGATTCGTTCAAGTTCGTGAATTTGAGTACAAAAGACTGAGCAGTTAAACGTCGATCTTTACTTGGAGCATAAGCTTCACATTTACCCAAGAAGTATCTCTAATTGGAAATCATGAAAATTACATACTACTTATTATCGCTCTGGCCTGCTTGCAAGGTGTTCTTGAACTAAGTCCTTAAAATTTCCTATGAAATCTTATCTATTTTTTTGTTTTATAGGATGTATGCAGCCAGCACGCGACAATAATAGTATGCATACAATTGAGCAGAAAAAACTAAATAATAAAAAATGACTCTAACAAAGAAACAAATTAAATTAGGAATTTAAAATATCGTAACCACTTTAGAACCCTGTGGAACATACAGGACAGTCGAACGCGTTGAGCACGTATAACTCGGAGCGAGCGTCGAGCGAAACGCGTCTGACGGATAATATTTCGCTATGACGTGTGCCTATTACGAAATACTGCGCAGTTCCTCCTTAGCCCGGGCGGTGAGTCTTGCCCACTTATTCTCGCTCGCTCCTCGGCGTCAGCCGCCGAGAAACATAACCGGTTTTTCTTTCGCGCGTCGCGCACGAAGCCACGTGCGCGCGCACGCGCCTAATTCGCGCGTAGCTCCCCCCTTATTTCCTCGGCTTCGTTTCTCGCGTGTCGATCTTTCTTTTTGTACGGAATCGCCTTAGCTTCTCGCGCCCAATAATCGCACCTTCATTACTCGACCTTAAGCACTGTGCAATTTGAATAATCGTAATTCGATGATAATGCGAGAGGCGCTTATTGAGCGTCACTGGAGATAAGTGCGCTTTATGCGCTATCGAACGCTTATCATACAAATCGGTCGAAAGTTACTGCATAATGAAAAATTTTAATTATTTATCTTCGTAATTTTAACGAGACCCCATTTTACAGAAAGGAAAATGGTTTGAAATACTGTGAAAAAAATTTCTCTGTCGTAACTCTTAATAATGTAGGTGTGAGAGAGTGGAAAGCAGAGAGATTCCTCTATAATACTGTAAAATAGCAAAACACCCGAAAAATCTGTAAAATCTAACGTACTCTATAAGCTGAATTGGTTCAGTTTTACTCCGATTAAGAAGCTATCGTACAAGTTTAGAGACTAATAACTATTCTCTACTCTTTAAAAAATGTCTCTGCATTAAATGATGTTAAAAAAATTGATTTAACAGAATGAAAAACTGCTATTGTCGGTAACCGTGAATAAGGTATAAAAGTAACGCATTCCCTTAAGACAATTTTAATAAAAAAAATGTGGAAGTACTTCCTCTATAGACTTAAGTATAAAAATTCGTAAAATTGTACTCTCTAAATAGAATTCCGTGACAACTCTTTAACGAATTCGAATAAGCGTATATACACTCCAGAATAAGTGAATATTAGTAACTCTTCTCTTATTCTGCAGTGCATAAACATGTATTTGAATTACCTATCACTAAATTACACTTAGGCAGTAGGTACCATAAAAACGCGATATCAGTTCAAGTGCCGGTTCATTAATCAGCGTAAGTTCGCAGCTGCGATATCTGCCCGTTCAACAGGTCCAACGGCCGAAACGGTATCGAGGAATCCGCCGAGCAAGTGGGGCTCGATCCGAGGTTAGTCCGCGAAGTCGGTCCGAGGAAGTGCGATCGGTCTGCCGCTCGATGGGGCGTGACGCCGAGAGGCGCGTCACGGGCCTCGACGCCCGGCTACAATGGGGCTCTCACTCTCGGACTTTGGCCGACGTAAGCCTTGGCTCCCTGTGTCGCTGGTTCGCGCCCCGATGGGTATCCCCCCGGTCGACTCGGCGAGCGTGTCTAGCGCGTTGTCGACAAGCGCGGGCCACGTTTATTTTATGCCCGGCACGCACGGCGAGCTTCGGCCGATTGTCCCGTGTCTGCCGATTAGCGCGTTATTGACGTACACGCGTTATAGCCCCCGGCAGCCGCTCTATCTTTGGCGTCGCTCGCTAATTGCGTAATCGCGACGAGTGTTTTGCCGGGCGCGCTATGGTTTCTGGGAAGACACGCGGCTTGTTTTTCTTGATTCAGCATCTAGATTAGATTTTTCTTGGGTCCGCGCTCGCCTCTTTCACGACGGCTTTTGTCCGGAAAAATGTCTTAAGTATGCTGATTTTCCCTTTTGGTGGAAAATAAGACAAAGCTTTTGCAATAATCCTAAAAGCGATGAAAAAAAAGGTTAGCGTTAATGTCGAATTATCGGAGGAGGCATACGAAACGTAATAACACCAATTCCATTCTGTTCTAACTTCATATCAATACCAAATAAGCTCGCGATTTACATACAATGCACCTGTAGCGCTTCACTATTTTGTTTCCTTCGCGCAATATTTCACCACAAAGTCGAGTGAAGATTTAGCAATCGTATGCTAAGGAACAAGAAGGAACATTTGCATAAACATTTCTAAACCAAAGACCGCGAATGTTACCAGGTACGTGCAATAATTCAAATTTTAAATGAGTTTAAAAAATAATATTTACATTTCTAAACGCATTACATTGCATGAACAGTAGCTGTATAAAATCGTCTAAATAGGTGTTTCTCTGTAAAAGGGCAAACATTTTCGTGTAAACTCCGTGGTAGGCAATACCTCTCCTTAATTGGATAAGGATGATTCCTCGCAATTTATAATTATTCTACTTCCGTTCTAAAATAAATTAAATTGTTTATTGTTAAAAAAAATTACATTCTTATCAAATCAATTAAAGTCTTAACTTTACAAAACATCCGCGGAATTTACACAATAAATATTGCTCGTTTTGAGAGAATCACCCAGTTGTATAATGTAATGAAGAATTCCTCTGTATTCAAGAAGATTGAGCGCAAAAAGAAAAGCGCACGCATACCGCAAATTTTTAAAAGAAGCATGCGAGACCCGTTAATCTTTTCGCAAGGAACGTAGTGCACCAAATCTGCAGTGCAGGCCGCTTCCCAGAGACACTCGGGCCGCATCCGCCATACTTAATAGGCGGCACGCACGGCAATTCCGGTGCAAAAGCGAACAGTGGAAGTAGCCGAAGGCCAAGGCCGAGAAGGAGGAGGAGGAGGGGGAGGAGGAGAGCATTTAGCTAAGCACGCGACTAGTTTTTGTCGCGATATGCTGGAAAAGGAAGGTAGGGAGAAAGGAAGGGCCTCAGGCCCGGCCAGGTGGCAAGTATCTCTCCCGGGCGCGCTGCGTTCGATTGCGTGCAGTTGGAGGAGAGAGAAAGAGAGAGAAGGAGAGATCCTGTTGAGATAAAGAATCCGGAGAAGGTCACGGCTCGAGGACCGAGCTCCGAGGCCTTCTTACTCTTTCTCTCTCTCTCCCTCCTTCTCTTTCGCTTCGCTCGTTCTTTACGGCTTATCCGCAGAAAGAGGCCCTACGCGCTCATCCGTGTCTCCCGTTGGAGCGCGCCTCTCCCCGATCGTGGACAATTAGCCAACGCAGACAGTAACCGCGAGATTCCTCGCCGATTTCAGAGTTATAAGGAGAACATTTGTAGGGTTACATCAGAATTTTCGAATGACGATTGTTTCAAATTTCCAGGTATCTGAATTATTTGCTTGTCTTTTGGAGAAATAGAATTTCACATCACTTTATTGTGCTTGTTGCGTTTCATTGATTTCTGTAATTTAATTAATCAATGCCTGTTTCAAATTTCCAGGTATCTGAATTATTTGCTTGTCTTTTGGAGAAATAGAATTTCACATCACTTTATTGTGCTTGTTGCGTTTCATTGATTTCTGTAATTTAATTAATCAATGCCTGTTTCAAATTTCCAGGTATCTGTATTATTTGCTTGTCTTTTGGAGAAATAGAATTTCGCATCACTTTATTGTGCTTGTTGCGTTTCATTGATTTCAATGATCAATGCCTACAAGAAAATGGTATTTGCATTACAGACTGGCTCTATTGTACAGATGAACAACCATAATCATCAATATTTTCTCTTATTCTCTTTCGAAGGTCGCATAGCATTAATAATTTGGTATTACAATACTATTATTACAAATTTTGATTGAATTATAAATGATTGTTAATAATCGAGAACACAAACTATTCTATTTCCCCGGCAAGTTAAAAATGTAATAATTTGTTTATTCGACTAGAGTAAAATTTGACACCAATGGAGTCAAATTTTGACTCGAAGACTAGAGATAAACTAACTCTCTCACTCAAGTGAAATAGAATGAAATTTTGACTCGAAAGAGAAGTCAAATGGTAAAACATAACCTATAAAATTTTACTCTACCATAGAGTCAAATAAATTCACTCTACTCGTGTGGAGTGATTCTTTCACTTTATTAGAGTGAAATCCACTCCTGTAGAGTTAAATTTCACTCTCTGAATGAATTCACTTTAGAATAAAACTGAAAATTAACTCCAGCCAGATTGATTATATCTTTAAAAGTTTTTGGATATTATATTAAAATCCAATACCTATAGGATGCGCTCTCTCTCTCTCTCTCTCTCTCTCTCTCTCTCTCTCTCCGTTTGTCTCTCTCTTTCGACAACTACTCGGAAAAGATTAATTGCTCCGTAATCACGTCTTCAAGGAGGGGCGAGCTCCACCGCCGGTAGGCCGGGCCGTGGAAAAAATAATGAATTGCCGTAATTTTTCGCGATTGCCTTCGCGCGCGACGTACATAGTCTCCTCCTTTCTTTGTCTCGGACGCCAAGGGTCTGACCTAATGAGCGCGCGCGCGCTGCGTATGCCCGGCTTATTGGCACAATAACGGGCCTGGATATGACGAAGGGGGCCGCATAAATACGTAAACAGTAAGAATAATAGGCCGAGCCGAGGGGCCCGGGGTATTTACGAGCCGCCAACCCACTCGATGCCGTTGACGGCGCCCAGGGGGAGGAGGCCATCTCTCGCCCGAACCTAAGCTTGCGGGGGGGAGTGAGAGAGACCCTTCATCGAGTCGACACGGTGCTGGAGTATATACACTGCGCGCGCCCGTGCGACAGGTCGACAACGGCGTGACGGCGATTTCGACGAGCCTCTCCTTCACGCCGCGCTCAAAATGGCTGGCACTTTTCGATCGGTCAATCGAACATCTGTAGCGCGGAGGCGCGAGCGCGCTGCCCATTTGCCGGCGTGGACCTTTGTTTGCGCGCAAAATTTAATGGACGGCCAAAAGGGGGAAATCGCGTTTCATCTGTTCGAAGTTAATGTACCTTGTATGTTTCTTTTAAATCAATTTATTATAAACTAATGAAAGGAGTGTACACTGAAACTGACGTATTACTAATTACAGTTTAAATAGCGAATAGCTATTATTAATTACGAATACGTGCAAATGTACAAATGCAAATTAATGTAGAGTTATTTATCAAGGCTCGTCTTTTCCTCGTGTACGAATAGATGTCACTTCTAAATTGAGTGAAGTCCAATCAAATCAATGATTGGCTGTATAAGCGCGTGTCACACGCGATGTTAATATATCGATTGTCCGAGACCATTAATCAAAAGCGAGGCTCACCTCCTCAAAGAGGCATAAATTCACGTTATAAACTTCGCGTCGGATCGCGAAAGAGTAGGCAAAACGAAGACGAAGAAAATTGACAGGAAGAACGTGCAAACAACGACGTGCTAAATTGGCTTCTTCCGATTGACTCGTCCGATTAGGCGCAAAAAAAATGGCACACACGGACACGCGATTCCATCGGCCTCCACGGTGGCCGCTCGCCGCGGCCGTTTGCCCACGAATAATAATAAATTCCGGGTATTCGCGCGCCATTCGGGGGCCACGACGACGTCGCGCGCCGACATCTGGTAGCGACGTGCGCGGAATGCGCACTTTTCCCCGTAAAATTTCTCGGATTTCCTCGAGAAATCGTGCGGTCCGATTCAAGGTCGTGACGGCGAGGCTCCCGGTGTGGCCCCCGCTCGGCATTGTGCCCGATGAGTAGCCCCGGCATCGCTCGCACGGAGGGGGTGCGCAAACACACAAAACCCGAGGGTCGCCTCGTTATGGCTCAAAATGAGAGAGGCGCCTAGAAGTTGCCGCCAAAGTCTCATTGTCCTACGCTGCCGTTTGCACCCATTGCTCCTCCTTTCGGCTCTTCCTTTGATGGTCCCCGTACTCGAGCGGCTTCCACCAGGAGAGCGTGTAATACATCATTCGAGACGAATGGCAGACCGAGACTTTCATTGAAAAATTCGGATGAGTCAGGCAGAAAATTGTAAAATTTGCGATCTGCTCGGAGTTAAGGACCAGCTATACGTATTGACAGTTACGATTTTTCATTTTTATAAAACGTGTCGGATTTATTTGATGAAATGACAAATTACAATGTAGGTTCTTGACAACCCTTTAACTTGTAAGACAAGATAAATGCTTCCAATATGTAAAGGTGACTTAATATTTTACATATGTAATTACATACAATGTATTTACAGTGCAAGAAAGATAAGAACGCCACTGAATAAAGGTGTCATCGAATGAAAAAAAAGGGATATCTCAAGGAATTGTGATTGGAAATCGCAGAGATCATCTTTTTTGTACCTCTAATAAGTTATATTACTTTTTGTTTTTATTTCTTTTTACCTGAAATTCGGTATAAGAGGTACTACAGTAGTCGTAAAGTAATCACCTCCATAAATTTGATTTGTACCCCTATTACCTTATTGTTGGAGTTTTATGGAAATAATACTGAGGTATTAACAATTTTTCTGTGGTCCCTAGAGACACATGTTCATGTTTGATGAATTGGTAAATTTTATTAAGGTACATAGATAAAATTTTACGAATACCAGAGGAAAATTCAAAAAGGAGTGTAATTCATTTTTTGATGACTGTAGAACCATCACGGAAGTGCATACCAGAACCGTAGTGTTTTTTATTAGGTTTGTTTATGTAATTTATGTAACAAATTTCTCTGCCTTTAAGTAAACGGTTAGGTTGAAGGTATTACTAAAAAAATATGAGATCTCTTTTGCAGCAATTAAAAGAGGTTATCCCTATTCTTGAACAATAAATGTTTATTGGTCTTTATTCAGCCGCAAAAAAGATTGCATTTTTTCTTTTTGAAGAATTCCTGCAAATGAGATATCCCCTTACTCTGCTGCGAACAACATATATACTTTTGAAGAATTCTTTTGGTATAATATAAATGGTTTTTCAAGAAATGATAGACATATTGCACCTTCTTTTCATGCAGTAATAATTGCCGCGCAACTGCTAAAAAAGAGTGCCGCGTTAAGTTCGAGGTTGGTGAAAAGCACGACTAAACACCTTGTCGGAGTTATTAAAATGTTACGTAAACGAAGTAGCGAAAATAAACTTTATAAAGGACTATAAGTCGCCTTTGAAGTTTAAAACCTCATCATAGTACTTCTCGGTACCGACATAAACTTCATTAGCGGCTGAGTGTCTCAAAGTTCGTATATAGGCCTCGCCTCGGAACAAAATAGTTCGAGACACATTACGATAGTTTTCAGAAACTAAGGAACCCCCGCGTAAAGTTCCCGGAGGAAGTAAACCTCGAGACATTTCATTCGGGCGTTCGGCGTTAAACGCACCGCTTCGTCATCGCGGAATTTACTCGCGCGCGACGAAGTTGAGCCACGCGCCGTATATACAAAAGGCTTGGGGTACCCCTACCACCATTCTGCAGGAATGTCGGGCGAAGACAAGGAGCCGTGCCACGAGGACGCCAAACTACATAATGCCGCACGCGCGGAGAAAGAGAGAGAGAAAAGCAGTAGCCGCGAGGAACGTCGCGCGACCGCCTAAGTGGCACTTTCCCGGTTACGCGCGCGCACTAGCCTCCTTATTTGGACTCCGTCCGTAAGATACCCGCAAGAGCCTTTTTTCCTCGTCTCGCCGGCTCTCGAGAGGCGCTTCTCTTATTCCCCCCTCGCGCTTCATCGTATTTTCACTCCGTTCTTTTTTTCATTCGATGCTTCTTTTTTGCGGTCGCGCGCCGCGAGCTTCTTGCTAGACGGGGCTCGTTCCCGCGTGCTTTATCGGTTGGACGCGCGACGTTTCGTTAACCACCGGCGAAGCTTGAGGTTCGCGCGACAAACGGTGAGGGTCTTGAATTTTTAGTCAAAAGCTTTAGCGTCAACTAGCGCGATATCTGAGTATCGGTATACTTAATTTCAAAATTGATGATAGATTGGTGAGAACGCGATTAATTTATTGATGTAGTGTATGACACAATATGTTCCATAATAAAGTGATTAAAAACAAGTGTCCATAACTAAAAATTAGCAAAACCATGCAAATGATGAAAACACAGTCTACACGTAAAATCGTGGATTCTTCTTCGCTTCATGCGCGATTTCCTACCGGATAATAAACTGAATTATTGCACGAACTACCAGATCGTGCTTCGTCACGCTCTTTCTTCAAAATAGTTGAAGTTTCCTCGAATACCAAAAGAGATAGCAAATAATTATTAGCAGTATCTTAAAGAGCGTACTCCGTGATACGGATCACGGATTTCGCTGAAACCGTGGGAAATCTTTTCTTATTTATACAAATAAAAAAAAACAAGGTTTAGATCCAAATGTTCAATAGTTTTAAAGCTGTATATGGTATGATAGGTCTAATTTTTAACATTAAGATAAAGATTAGTATTACTTATAACCTCTCTAACAGTACACATTTGTTTAATCGTATGAAAAGTTATAGTGGGAAGCTGTAATTTAAGCGTTGTTACATAAAGAAATGTTAATTTGTTTCAAAGTTATCGATAGTAGAAGATGTGTTTTAAAATTTGTAACAAAATGCATCAGTT
>JAXIUT010000009.1:2408759-2426167 GCA_035586675.1 Eurytoma californica | reverse complement strand
TAAAGAAATGTTAATTTGTTTCAAAGTTATCGATAGTAGAAGATGTGTTTTAAAATTTGTAACAAAATGCATCAGTTTGAATGATTACCAATTATCAAGATCTTACCAATTATGGATAACTTTTGATGGAATTTACATTTCTTAATATCACAAGGATTAAATATAATTGCTTTGCACTTTAATTGTTTATGTGACACGATAAATTCGTGTAAAGAAAACAAGTTTTTACTAAATTAATGCTATTATAAGAAAATTTTAACATTCAGCTTCAACACTATTAAGCGTTAGGATTAAAAAACTTGAGTTTCTTTAATTTTCCTTCATATGAAAACATCTTCTACAGTTTCAAAGACATCCGTAATCAGTGAGTCTGACACTCCTCTAGTCAGTTTAAACTAGACTGCAAATACGATATTTTTAATCAGGCGCAGAATAAACGACCGGTGGAATTTTCGAAAAATGATAAGCGGTGCTGAATTTAAATCGAAAAAGCTCCAGCGAGAGCACCGATGAGACGAGACGAGCCCGTTCACCGCGCGCCTCGGCATAAACGGGCAATTAAGCGCGGCATCGGAGCGAGACAATCGCGCGCGATTGCGCCTCTCCGTCGCGCTCGCGGCTCCTTCTCGCTCGCGAGACTCGATGCAGCTGCGCGCTCGCACAAGGCGCTCGCTTATGCCTTATTTTCGCGCTCGCACCATCTTTCTGCGAGGGCCGCTCGCCCGCAAGATTTATGTCCCGACGCCATCTTTATGCGCGCGCCCCGGCCCCCGAAGGCTGCTATAATGCCTCTCTCGGCGTGACTTTGACCGCGTCGGGCTCGATTATTAATGCCCGTGTCACTTCGGCCCCGACGGCCCCGCCGCGCTGATAACTCAAAGGGACGCGGTGCGCGCGCGCGAAAAAAGAGAAGAGGGAATTGAAAATCGAGGAAAGTCCGCTTTGATCGGAGCGGGTAATTTCGCTCGGCGAATGGAATTAAATTGAATGCGTTGCGCGCCGCGTACGCGAAGCGAATAATCGGATGAACGCCGCTGCGTATTCGATCGTTATGTTATTAATGGATCGCCGATAAATCACCGAAGGATGCCTCGCTTTATTTTTATCAGAGGCGAGAAATCAGTCTTGCGACTCGGACGGATCTTTTCGCGTCTCAATAATTGCTTTGTCGTTAATCAGCGAACCGTCTTTATTCTGTTACTCTTGTACAAAGTTTCGATCGTTTGATTATTAATCACCGCGCACCCGTCATTTTCATCGTACTCGTAAGTTTGCGATGTTTCAATAATTAGCGGGTTCTGGTTCGCTGGACTCCGCTATTCTCGTCTGGGCATATTGATCGGGGGCAACTGGCGAAAGCGCAGATAACGACGAGCTTATAGATATTGTAAATTATTCCTCTTTTCTGTCGTTTTTTGTTCGGGTGGTCTGCCCTTCGATTCCCGATAGGCAGAACGAAGTTGGGCGCAGACGGGGAGACTTTTCAATTCTCTTCCACGCTTAAGTCTCGTTACCCGTTTCCTTGTTTTCCCATTCCGCTTTCGTTCCTTCGGTCTCCCTCCCGTTGTCTGCGCTTCTTCGCGTCAGGCCGACTTTGTCGCTCGCAGCAGTGCTTTATCTCCGCTCTGTTAGCGAGTAATGCATATGCACCGTCTCCCTCGGCAAGTTTTCGGAGGAAGAAGTGAGGAAACTACGTTGAGTCGAGGAAAACCGAAGGGACTGGGTGAGACGCGACGAAAAAGGGGAGTTGACGATGTGTTAGCAGGAATTTCGTCGCGTGCTTCTTCCCCAAGCTGCTAAATTGTTTTATTTTACATTTGACGCCATAACTCTTCTTGTTGAACTTTACTACAGTATCGGAATGTTTTACTTAAAAAGTTTTTATCATTTGGGAAATATAATTTTTTAACTTGATGACAAAAAGTGAAATACTGGTTGTTATATAGGGAACAGCAACAACAGTACATCTTGTAACAATAAGATGTACTGTTGTTATTAAATGCAAAACATTTTTAAAGATGTTAAGAATGAAACATCTTTTATTATGAATTAATTTTATACATTTAAGGATTGTCTAAAAAGCGGACACTTACCTTATTTATCCGTGTATTTTATGTGCAATACTATTTATTTAATTATATTAAAACGACGATTTTCTAGCATAATCTACTAAATCCTAAAAAATCAAATAAAATTGATTAGAAATTATCTATTTTCTTACACCAAAATAGAAATGTTGTATAATAGGTGTTTAGATAAAAAGTGAAATTTTTTACGAAGTATATGTAAACCAATGATAACGTCTTTTTGACATTAGATACTTTAATAATTGTACTACGTATGATAAAAGCTTTTACCTAATATTAAGTTTTATGTTCGTTATAGCTAAAAAAATATTTTTGCTTTAACGATATTACAAAATATGTACTTGTGAATATTTACTTTGATAACGTATATATACGTAAGCGAGAGTTAAATATGAATTCGTGGAAATCACATTTATGAATACTTTTTTACTTTTTGTGCAATAAAGAGTTGGATTTAACGAGATATTGGTATAATTCATTTTCTCAGAAATTATTTTCTGAATAATTACTGAGGCGAATCCAATGTTAATAAAACTGCAGAGAGAAATGTGAAATGAAATACTCGAAATTTTATTTTCTGCTTTGCTTTTTTATGCAAAAAAGCATACCAAGAAGAAAACTTATACAAAAAACCACGAGGAGATAATTTTTTTTAAAAATAGTATACATATTTGTTAGATAGTATTGTAACTCTTGCTGTACCTCTAAATTACGGTACACGAGCAAAGCCTGTACATCTGTAATCGACCTCGCAATCCCAGCACGCCATAGCGTCCTCCTCTCCATTCTATATGCAATGTATCGCATTCGTACTTGTGCAAAAGCGCACTCGATAGATATACAACGCTAGCGTCATATCGAGCCTAAAGAGTCATCTTTCTCCCGTGGAAAGGGAGAAGGCCCGTGTGCAAGAGCTCGCGATCATCACGATTTCGCCTCGCCTCCGGCGGCTCTCTATTCGCCGATAGAGCAGAGCTAAGCTCGTGCACGATCGCTCGAAAAACGACCAAAACAATTGCCCACTTCGCCACCGATGCCGCTCTTATTCGCTCTGTTTTCCGATACGAGCCGAGAGAACTGCATCCTAAGAGATAGACCGTACAGGATTCAGCTTCTTTCTACATTCTAGAATCTAAAAGCTAAAGTACATTTTCAGGGATGTTGGACGAGCTTTGTCCCTTGCAAGTACAAGATCATTTTTTTTCTAAATTTTAGTTTAGCAATAAAATTCAGTTATTGTGAAATTTTATGCGGAAAAAATAAGGTTTTTTTCAAGTATACTTTTCATGATTTGACTTTACTGTTGTTTACATCACGCAATATTCTGCAATCCAATTTTCGGTTAAAACATGGCAGGGAAGTCCCAAGCTCTGGAAATTCCGAGTGGCGCAAATAAACCTTCCGATCTCACAGTGGATTTTCCCACCTTATGTTTTCAAAACAAACCCACATTTTATCGATAACTGTAAGTTGAATTTTCCTAAAATAGAGAAATTGTAACTATTCAACTTCTTAAAAATATTACTTAATTACTCGTTTCTTATTAAGAAGAGTCGACAAAACAGTTAAATATTCAAATTCTCTATATACGAATATGTAATAAGTTGTTCATTGATTCAAAGAAGTGAATACGTATTTATACATCATATGTTACATAAGTAAAACTAGACCTTTCCTATTCACAATCAGTAAATGAATATTCACTTATTCTGCAGTACATATTCATATATTCGAATTAGTGAACGACTTATCAGTAATTATTCATATTTAGAAAGAAGAGTTAAATATACGTTTTAACTTTGAAACATTTAAAAACTTTCGAAAAATCGCTGTTAACGTCTTATTCAGCAACGGGGCCGCAATTGAAACGCGAGGTGCACGTTTGTCCAGGAGGCCTTCGAAACCCGCGAATTCCCGGGTTCCCGGGAGCAGCCGTAACTGCGTAACGCACGCTCCCCATTTTTCGGTCACGGGCGGGCATCGGTTATCTGGCCGATCCGCCCGAGTGCCCACGCGAAAGAGGCAACAAAGCCGGGCGCTGCGAGAGAGAGAAAAATACTCAGCCGCGCGATGTGTCCAGTCAGATTCAGCGCGCTTCCTTTCCCGTGTAATGCCTCGATGTCGACGACCTAACAAATTGCCGCTGCCAAAGGAGGCGAGGACCTTCGCTCTCTTAACGGTGCGCGCCCGGCCGACTGGAAAAAAGCGCGTGCTCGCGACCCGCCGAAACCTTGATCGAGCTGGCGCGCAATTTACAGCCGTAAAACGCCCACTCGTCTTCTCTAAGGGGACTCCTCGAAGATGTTGCCTCCTTAAATGGACTCTTTACGCTTATGTGGAATGTGATGGTTCGACTGATCCGTTGAGACCATTGTGATGTGGATATGAATGGTGAGAGTTAGTAATTAAGTGCCTTTTGTAAGAGTGATTGATAAATCGACAATTCGAGAAACAGTCCTGCTCATTGACCTTGTTATACCACAAAATATGTCTTTCTTTTGTTGATAGTTGCTGTCAGATTTTGTAGGGTTTTATGAAAAGAGTAATTGTATTTTAACTTGGAGGCCGTGAAATTAAATAATATCGCTCCAAAACATTACAGCTTTGTTCCTATTTTTGTTCACAGTTCGTGACGATAAACGAATTGGAAAAGTGTGAAACTTTATCTTATCTTTAAGCAACGTAGAATTACACTACAGGTAATTAATCACAAAAGACAATATTTTGATACTTTTTCAAAGTCTGCAGATTAAACAAATAATTTGATTTCATCAACAGTTAAAAAACACTTTAAAAATAGACTCTCTGAAAGATGGAAGAAATGGAGGGTGGCACATTAAAAATTAAAATCTTCGAACTGTCGTCTTGATTTTTGAGTGTACGCATTTGATGATATCCAGCATGCACCATTCCACACAACATAATCAAGCAAACGTGACAAGAATACGTAGCAGCATCTAACACCGACGGGTAACGAGGTACGCATAAAATTCGAAGCGCTGCTACTGTGTTCGTACAAAAGTTACGGCAATGACTTTTGTAATCGTGGGACGATCAACCAATCTGGAAATAATTTCACAATATATATTTCCTTGAATTATTACAGCGATATCAAGAATAGCAAAATTTACCGAACGGATCGATCATTTTTATTCGGATTTTCTTTGTGAACTTTATCAGAAGGGTTATATTGTAATTTTTATCTGGATTTTCCTCGCAAATTTTATTGAAGAATTCTATCCGGGTGGAAGTAGCCTCTCGTCTACAGTCGACCGCGCGCAGGAAAAGTACGAGTGCTAATTTATACAGATCAATCGCGAAGTCGTGGAATAAATTCGAGAGGCTAATTTTACTCGGAAATTAGGTTCACGCAACGGGGCATTTCTCTCGCGTCGGCCTCGTCACGTTTCCGTCCCCGTGTCGTCGACGCCAGACGTCATTGAGAAGCTACACAGTCGCCGTCGTCGCTGTACACAGTATAATACGCCGTCGGCGCGACGGCTCGCCCGGAAGACAAACGCGCGATCGTAAATTCGGGCAAAACACGAGGAGCATCACCTCGTGCGATGCGAAGGGCGGTCCTCATCACGTTTCCCAGCTGTTTTCGAATTCACGCCTCGAATACTAAGTGGACGCGCACTGGCCGCCAACGCGACCGCACGAGCAAACTTTTTCCCAGCGAAATATATTTAAGCTATTTTTTACGAAGTACTTTTTTATGTTGAACATTAAATTTTTTATTTCGTATTGCGCATGTTAATAGCACTAACATTATTTTTACGTAAAAAGTAGCAGTACGAAATTCGCGATAGAATTTTAATGTAGATAGCTATATTAAGGGTTGTGAATGTTTGTGAAGACTATCAAGGAAGCTTTTAATGTAAAAGAATAAAAAAATCTGAAAACCATTATATTCGAGTTACAATTAAACTGCTTTAAACTCTGATTGATTCGGTTTTTATACAAAGTGCCGTTTTCACTTCTACATGTTTACTCACTCTTTGATGGTGTATGAATTAAATTAAAATTAAGATATTAATTCATCATCAATAAAATGAATTAATGAATTAAGTAAAAACTTTATCGGTGCAACTGATTCATGAAGCGACTCGTGTGTCTATCAGCAACATCAATTAAAATGTATTCGAAAGAAAGCTCACTCAAATTGATTTATATTGCCCGGTGTCGTAAAACAATAAAACGTACATATAGATTCGCTCTGATCGTATAACGCGTCTCACTCGGTACAGGATGCCCTCAAACGAAGAAAAAAAGGAGACGAAGAGAGAGAGAGAGAGAGAAAGGAATCGAGTCTGGAGTATATGGTAAAATGTGTATCTGACGATGTGCCCGTACTCGGTACAGTTCACATCGGGACAAAAGTGGCGCGCGTGCACATGCAGACACCGAGTCTCGGCGGTTTCCGTTCGTGCGCACGCACACGCTTGCGCGCAAGTGCCCCGTGAATATGTTAAGCGTTGCCTAGAGAAAAATTCAGGTAACGCCGCCGCTGCGCTATACACTTGCCGACAAAAGGGGAGGGGGGGCGGGCGAGAAATAAAAGCGCCAGCAAGATATTACTTCTCGCTCCTTTGTGTGGCGCGAAACTTCAATTTGAAATAAATCTGATGTATATGTAAGAAATCTGGTGTAATGTAATTTGAACGATACGATAAGATTTCAATTCGTGTCCGCCATTGATCGCCAAGTTACTGCAGTTTCGCTTAATTGTTGCATTCCGGAGATGCTGCTTGCAGTGTGCTCGATGCAATTTGCATTATTTACGACTTGAGTTAAGTGCACATAAGCAGTCGAAGTTTGGTCTTGCAGCTTGAGTAGTTCACACAGAATTGTATTTAAGCAAAGACAAAAACTGTGCGAATTAAACGCCAATTACCCTTAAATCACTCGTTCGTCTAAAAATCTAAAAATACCTTTGAAAAAACTTTCATATTTTAAATATAGAATATTTATTGATACTAACAAAATCCACCGCGTTTCGAGAGCTTAATTTTTTCATAATCTTATAATAAAATTCCTTAACATTCTTCGATTATTCAAATGGAAATATTAACTTCAAACTCGGGGGCTAAAGAAGATCTACCACACGGCAAGAAGTTATTATGCTTTGAAATTCGAATCAGAATAGTTTTTAATTAAATTGAAAAATGTAAATCTACTAAATGCTTTGACCACAGATTCTGGCCCGTGTCCTTGTCGGTGCGCTACTGGCAGTCATGCTCGCAGACACACAGGGAAGGTGCAAAAGAAAGGCTTGTAATACCAGCAATGGGTTGCAAAGTTGCTGGAGGGATTGGAATTCTCGCCTAGCGTTTAAATTTGTTAGAAAACCAGAGAGAAAGAAAGAGAAATATAAAGAGAGTCGTGACTTTGAGCAGAGAAGGAAGGATACAAAATCTAAAAAGGCCTCTTCCGAAATTTCGAATGGAACTCCCTAAACGCGCAATAAGAAGCGCAGCTCCGAAAAATTCGACGCACATAAGAGCCTTGAGGGCGCACACGGAGAAAAGCGTCGATGTGCCGCGGGCGAGTGAATTGACGCACGCATAATCCCCCGATATCGGCGATCGACTGCGCGCATACGCGAGCACAAGAAGAATCACGTGCTCTCTCGGGTGCCGGGAGCGCGATGCGAGGCGAGGCTTCGGCCCGACGCGCAGGCACGCGCTTACAAGCGCCCGCGTCTGTGTGAGTGCGTGCGCGCGCCGAGCTGTACGAGGCCGGAGAGTCTGGCTCTCGAGCTCGTTAGATGGACAAGGACGAAGTCATTGAAGGGGCCAAGGAGGGAAATCGAGACTGACAAAGAGCGCGAGAGAAGGAGAGAGAGGGAGCGAAGAAGCCCAGTTGAACCAGAGACCAGAGGGCGAAAAACAAACGAGAGAGAGAGAGAGAGAGAGAGAGAGAGGGATTATCCGCGTTAGTGCGCTCGCGAGAAAGACGTAAAAAGGCACCTACCAGTCGAGCTACGGCGTCGGTGCTGTATATCTGGATTTTCTGCATTTAGATAGAGTACTTATCGCCTCAAAATACCGGGCTCAGCTTTCTTGTTTATATGTTAACTCATCTAGATCTTGAATCCTAGATAGTGCAGTTCGTTAGGAAAACGCACTGGAAACGTTACTTGTGTAAAGTCGCTAGGACGTAGTAGTTACATTTCAAAAATGTTGAAGCACAGCTATTTGTTTAAGTAGGTTTCTTAAAGTTGTACCAGAAATTGATACTACTATCATTAACTTGTCTAAACGATTCTAAAAGCTTTGCCTGATTTTAAGTACATAAATATCGCATTATCTGTAAAGCTAACGACGTATATATTTTACGTATTTTTTTATGAAACGTTTTATAAAGCTAGGTAATAAATAACAAACTTTTCAAACGTTTCTGAAACGTTTCAGCGACTCTAAGTAACGATTCTACATTCCCAAGCGAACATTTCATAAACGTTTCTTCAACGAAACCAACTACTTACTCGCAGTACTTTCTATTAATACACAATTGCCTTTTCCTAGCCCTAATTTAGTAATGTTTACTACCCGTTTTCGATTAACAAGCAAAGTTAATTCTTTTTTCAAATTTTTAGCTTCCGTAGTTTTGGCGCTTTTACTTTCCTCACATCTGTTTTTTGTATAGCTTTTGTTTTCAAAAACAACTGTACAGACTTGCAAAGCGGAAGTCTGCCAACGTTATCGAGGCACTTTTCTCGTATTTTTTTTTTTTTTTTTACTTCGCAGGAAGTGAGATACTGCTTCTGAATCTCCTTTGCAGCCGCGATAAGATAACCTAGGCGTTCGACGTTCATTAAACACGCACGTCGTCCGACGTCTGAAAACACTTTGAGAAAATCTCTCATCTCGAGCATTTTGCATAACCAAGGTATCTTTACATCTGTAAACACGTGATGTTCGCTGGGTTCGTGACTATCTGTAGGAGAGGGTAGGAAGGCGCGTTGGAACGAGAGGCCGATGTGGAAGACGAAATCGGAGAAGAGCGTGACTAATGAGAGAGAAAGACGAGACGAGAAGGGCAGTAGATCGGGATTAAAAGAGCGAGCGAGAGGAAGATCTCGAGGATGAGATACACGCCGGGGATTTTAAGCCGCGCAATGAAAGAGGATGAACGATCGAGCGAGACGGATAGACGGGAGCGAGGGAGAGGCGCACAACGCAAGCGCAAAGTAGGCTTTGCGGGAGAGCACAAGTTCTGGGGTACGGTCTACCTTACGAACGCGTATTGTGCACACTGCTACGTCAGCCGTACGCTCGCAATTTTCGTGCCGTGAAACGGTTCGTAGAGCTATGAAAAAAGCAATCATATTCCAACGCTCCAATAGTCATTTTTAAGATTATTTTTGTTGTATACTTGACAGATTAATATTTATTTTTTATAAACGGACAAACCCCTATATGTTTTGAACAAAACTGCGGACTGCTTCAGATATTCACTTTATGCTCAGAAAAGTACAAATAGATCGAAGATAAATAGAAGGAAGTAGGGTTCGCGACTTGGGAAAGGGGCGATGAATATTTGCCAGGCGATAGCTTATATGCTAAATGAAGCTTTCATATACGCGTACAGCACGTGCGCCTTTGAAGAAACTTCCGCAAGTAACTTATCTGCTAACTAGAAGCAAACTTCATGAGGAAAAGTTGATCGCACATTTTGACAGCGCTGGATTTCGATATTTTTAAAAAAAGGTATTAAAAAATGCATGATTTAGAAACAAAAATTACACAAAGATGATTCGATTTGTTGAAAAACTTTTAAATATTCTAAACATTGAAAACATAGATACCTATTCTTCCATTTATTTTGATAACTTACATTCTGTAGATCCTTTAAATCAGCAAAAATTGGATACATATATACAAAAAAGAAATTAATTTCTTTTCCCGATATTTTTGTAGTTTTGGTAAACCATCGGAATTTAGGAACATAATATGATTGCACATCATTTAAATCGTTATATGATAATCGAATGGAAGATTTAATTGCTTTGGAACACTTAAATTTATTAAAAGTAATAAGAATCATGTTTTAAAAAAGGCATCACGTAAAAGATCGTACAGTCCGATTATCGACTTGCTGTTTCTAACGGATATTGAGTGACAGCTAGCGGTGACTGACTTCACGCACGCAAGTCAAACAACGATTGACTCTTCTATTCTCGAACAATGCCGTTCTCATTATCGATGGCCTTTTTCCTGCATTGGTTCTGCACCACGAAGAAAAAAAAACGGTAGTTTCTTTTGTAAAACCGAACAAAATGTGTAACCATCGGGCGTCATTCGAAAATAAAAATCGAATCGCTGATAAATAAAGCAAGGCTCCGAAAAGTTCGAGCTCGAGCGTAAAATAACTTTGACACCGAACAATGGCGTATTTTCCTATGTATTTCTTTTAGCGTGCCCGGCAAGGCAAGAGGACAAAGAGGAGACACACGCGAGGAAAAAAAAGAGGAATGCGTTAGTCATGTGGTTTAATGTATAAGAGAAGGTCTCATTTTGTAGAATGTAAATGCGCGACCGCGACCTTTGAGGGTCAATCAAGAGCGCGCCAGACCCTGGAGAGCCATGGCGATTTGAATTTCAAAAGGCCAGGGCCATCATGGCGAATCCACGTGCCACTCCTACGTGTAAGAGAGTACAACGAGCGCGCATCCAGGGCCACGCGCGACGGAAACTCCATTCGCCGGCTGAATTTAATATTCTTCCTCTTCCGAAGCCTCATCTCGATCAACTTTTCGCCCGATGTGCTCCGCGCGACTGCTGCGAGCAAATTTCAAATATGCGCCTATTGTGACTCGGGAATATCTCGGAAGCGCTTAAATTAATCGCGAAATACTGTCTGCCGAATTCTTGCCGCGAGCTTGCATTTGGAGGAAAAAATTTCCGGAGGAACGCGAGGTATTCAATTAACACGCGCTTCGAAAAAAATTCTTGCATTGAACCGAGAAAGGATGCAGAAAGTGTTGCTTTGTACGAAATTTCTTACTAGTACTAGGCCCTAATTATTTGGTATCTTTGGAAACAATCGCTTTTAATTAAACATCCTTCTTCAAAGTTATTTCTAATTTCCCTTTAAAATTGAATCATTGAGAACTATTCAAATTCCTAGGTATTTATGGCCTATTTACGAAAAAATTGCACGTGTAACTGTGAGGTTTATTCTAACTCTGAATATAGTCAACATATTGTGGATCTGTCTACCTTATAGAACATCTGATCTGTTAGCCATATTAGCCATTTAAGAATTATCTGTTCTTTTTCTGTTACTTTTCAATGTAGAGGAATCTTTAGGATTTAAGTTTTCATTTTTACACTAGAAACCCACGTGAGTAAAAATTACAAGTTAGCTGGCAAAAATTACCAAACTGCTCGCTAAAGCATCCACAGACCGTGAGAAAGAAGATTACTACCAACTGGATTGGCAAAAATTACAAGCTATAGAGTTGGTAAAAATTTTCTTTCTTTCGGTCTACCGACCACTTTACCGAGTAGTTTAGTAATTTTTGCCATCTAACTTGTAATTTTTACTCTCGTGAGTTTCGCAGTGTAAGATTCTAATTGTAAAGATTTTTTAGTCCGTTTAATTTATTTATTTTATCCAGAGTAACAGTACATTACATTACAAAGTAAATACAACGAAATATTACAAATTATTAATAAATAATTAAATAAACTGCTTCACTAATCAGTAAACAACGGAGCAGTTTTCAATAACTTTCAAAGAACTTTCACTAACCGCAGTAGTTTTTCGTTAATCCAACTTTAGCTATAATGTTGTGATTTACGTGCATCGTCCGAAAGTGTTTTCAATTAAGCCGATATTTTGCGTCGAGCACAAACAATTCCCGAGGCCGGAGTGAAATCTCATTTGAGTCGGGCCGGTGCTCGTTGACAAACCCGTAGAAGCCGGAGCCGCGGCACAAAGGGGAAAAGAATAGCCCGTTCGCCGATAAAGAAAAGGAGAGCCGAGCGAGGCGACGTCGCTCGCCTTTACGAAAGCGCGCGGCGCGCGCAAGTGAAGCAAGAGCAGCGGGTGGATATCCCAATAAATCAACAAGTATATAAACGCGCTCGGCGGCAGTCCTTCCTCTCCCTCTCCCCGTTTGCACATCGCGTGCGCGAGGATGTGTCGGGGCTCGGCTTTGAAAGGAAGCCGAAGCCGAGAGAGTCGGCGGATTTATCTCGGCGTAGGATCGCGCCGGTGAGAGAGTTTTCGGCCTTCTCTCCCGCACGGAATTCTCGCGCCGCGCGCGCGCGTCTTCTGTGTGTAGATCCCGCGCGAGTCGCGTTCCCTCGGCTTCCACTAAACGCGCTTCCGTTTTGCTTTTAATTAAGAGCGCGCCGAGCAACGGGCGGGGAGGAGGAGGAGGGGGCGATTGTTTTGGGCGCGCCGGCGAACTGCTGCGCGCGGATCTCCTTCCCGCGGGCTCGGCTCGTGCTTCCTCACCTGTTGATTCCGGCGTCTTGTCCTCCTAGTACACTTGTCGGGAACTCGAGTTTTGCCGTAAATAAAGAGTTCTGCTCGCGAGTCCGTCGAGCTTGCGTATTCGTTATATTCTCTTACATATCGTTCTTATTCATTGTCGTCGTGCTGCTTCGTCGTAACAAGGGCTTCTTTAAAAAGTAGAAATGATTTTGTGATTGTCTGCGCAATGAAATGGAATTTTTCCGATTTGAAATGTAATCAGTTCATTTGAATTGTTTGAACAGTGGCTTCTTTATAAATTTGTTCTACTTTTCTTGACTGGGGTCTTTAAAGGAAAAAGTTATTGCTACTGAACTAGTACACGGAGATAAAAATTCTAATAAAAATTGTAATAGTCAGTCTCCTTATAGGCTGCATTCTAGGAGAAATTGCAGTTGTATCTTGGCACATTTATTAAAAAATATACTAAAATGAATTAGATTTCCAATGAGTTTTAAAAGAAACAATAGCAAATATTACTAGAAATTATTATCTCTGTAATTATTTTGCATTATACAACTTGCTTTTTAAATATCTCTCAAAAATTGCTTCTGATAAGGATTCTGATCATAATTAAATCATTCATTAACAGAATGTGATCCTGTCAACTGCAATACCTCAAAATTCTTTTCTATATATGGAATCAAATTAAGACATTTTTGTTAAAAAAATCGTATTGAGAACGTAACTTAATAATCAAGGTTGCAAATCCATAAACTAATTTGACATTATTACAGATTTTTTTACTAAAAATATAATATAAATACTTTTCTGAAATGTTACTTATATGCAGCACCGATGATTAAAGGGTTAATTAGCGATATAATTAATCTTGAAGTACACAATTTGCCGTACGTTAAACACCCTTAATTTTAAGTACTCTTACATCCACAATATCAATTAAGATCATTACGCAGGGAATCACGGCAGTTCCCTTCAATTTACGCGCTTCTCGCACAATTAAACGGCTCTCCCAAGAAGAATTTTGATTCGGCGCGGGCGACATAAGGCAAAAGTTCCTCGTCGTCGCCTACTTTGTTTTGTCAGAGAGCAAGATGATGCGGAGCGGAGGCGAGCGCGCGCAGACGTCGCAAGAAAGTCTCGCACGCTTTAATTACCATTCAAGCCGGAGGCCCGAGGGAGGATCCGCTCATGCAAGTATAATACCCTCACGGCTTCTTTCTCTCCCCCTTTCCTCTTTTCCCCCCTTTTTCTATCCGTCCCTCTCTCACCCGCTCGCGGGGCTCATCTCCCGAACTCCCGGACCGTCTCTCTCCCTCCTTCTCACTCCCTCCACCGACGCGCGATGCTCCTTCGTAAAACGTGTTTCGGTGCGTCTGGGTGTGCGAGGAACTCCGGGGCGCCGAGTTCCGACCATTCAAATCCCTTCGAGATGCGGTTACGCCTACGTCTCGCGGGCCGAGAAACGTCGAGCGCACGAGGCCGTCGGGAGATGCCTATCTCCGCTTCAATTAAATATTCCATTCGCGGCCGGGACTAGGCCCGATTCTCGGGACGAGCGCGTCCCATTCTTCCCGCGACGTCGATGCCCTGTGTAACGCGGGGATTTCGAAAGAGGCGCTTTTGTCATTTTCCGCGCGGGATGTTGCCGGTTGTTTTACAACTTTCAAAGACGATCCGCGCCGACGCAGTCGAGAACAAGTTTGTAGATGTAATTTACTTTCTTGCGTAGAAAGCGAAGATGGTAAAAACCCGAGCCGATCGATTTTCATTAGCTGCTTTGATGAATTTTTCTTCTACCTGTGTGCTTCGAGATGTTTCAAATTAATTTTTTCGGATAAAAATTAATTGCATCCCGATCTAATGTTGACTACTCGCTATTGTCGAGTGTTCAAATTTCATTTGATTTACGGATAATAAACATCGCTGCTAAAATAATCATAGTAATTAGTAATAACCTCCGAGATACAAACCGTGGCAACATGAGCGATAATTATATGATCACCTGCTCAATTTCACTACCCGTAAATTAAAATTTAAAAAAAAGGGAACTGTACCATTCAAAATATTTTAGTTACACAACACAAATCGTTTTTGCAATAACTAATATATCGTGGAAAATTTCTTCTCTTAAACGATGGCAGGATATTGTGTAGCACTTAAAAAATTGGATCATAAGTATATCGGATTGAAGGCATCATAGGTAAATAAATACACAGGAGGTATCCCAGCGGATTTTGCTAGTACACTTAAAAAGTCAATCCTGCCGAATGCGTCGGAGCATTAGCTCCGCGCAGGTGCACCGCTGACCTAGCGGGCAGCGCGCGAATCATTAAAACGACGCTCTATTAAGTGCTTACTGATAATCGGCAATAACCGCTGCAGCGCGGCCCGGGTGTGTATAAATGGCCGACGCTCGCGCCCGGGTGCTCGGCACTCACGGCTACTAATTTACGGCTAATGATCGCCGACGCTTCGTCGTCACTTTCTCGCCCCGTAATACGCGCGCGACCGCAAGACGTCGGTTACGCGCGCCATGGCTGCAAACCTGTTTTCTCGCCGTGCGTCGAGCGTGCGTATATCTTAAATAACTCGGGCCCATTTTTTACGCCGAGGCGAAATGCCGCGCGGATTGATATTACCGAATTACGTAATAAAATTAAATTACCCACCGCCGGTTGTGCAAATCAAATGCACCGGGCCCCCTTTTTATCCCCTTTTATCAAACTTTTCCCGTGGTTGAATTACCACTGTTTATTAATTTGATAAATGCTAATGAGTTTGCGTTTTGCGCTGTCGACCGGGCACTTATCGCACTTGCCTTCAACTGCAAGTTTTAGCACATTTGATCCTATAAAAAAATTTATTGTACTTTTGCACGCACTTGCCTATTATTTTAATTCAAAAACGATGATTAATCAAAAGAAAAACATTAAAAACTGATAGTGGAATAATATGCATTTTTAAATATTGCACATGCAGAAAACAAATTAAATTAGAAATTTTATGTTAAGTATTCAATTAGGGGACAGTTACCCATAAACACTGCCCTCCTTCCAATACTGCCCACCACAATTTCATTAATTCATTTTTCATGTAGATAGAGGTGTAGTCGCCGTACGTTTCGATTGACATACTCGACAATTCCTTCATATTTCAAGACCGGTAGAATAAAAAATTTTTTTAAACTTGCAGAATCCAGAATTACATCGTTGCTATTTTTGCGAAGTGCGGTTGTAGTTTGAATTCAGAACATTGTTTTATGATAAATTTCCTCATACTTAACTCTTCACCTGTACAAAAAACATAATTTCGCGTTCAATTTAAGAGTTGATGGAGCAGTTTGCCAATAGACTTTTCGAGTCTCTACAGGTAAATTCAAAATTTTCACTGGAAGTGTATCTCAATTCTCATATAGGAGTTAAAACTTGCTTGGGATTATGTACGACATAATATTACCTAAAATATTCACCGACAGATGGACTCTGATGAGTTATCTCATCTCTTTCAGTAACAGAATTTATTGTATCAGTTTTATATATTAGCTTGATATTAGCTATAGTAAAAGATGGGTGACTGGATGTCTGGAGAAGGCTACTGGTGCATCGCTATTTAATTGATTACAAAAGCATATAATCATCTAATATATCAATTAAATTTTCGTAATCGACAATTTTGTAAAAAAAAAATCATGGAATTGATTCAATTGTCGATATCCTTTTCATATCAAATGTCACTAAACGTGTTTCGTATTTTTTTAAGATCTTAAGATTTTAGAAACATATTTTGGTTCGTAAACGCACAAACAATAAAACGAAGGCATCAGGCTTTGTTTAGCAAAGTCGAGTCGAGGCAAAGCGGTGGCGGCGGCGGCAGCAGCAACCAGCCGCGGTCGGTCTCGGGCGCAGTGCAACCCGATACTCGACTCTCTCGGATCACAGAGAACCGAGAGCGCGGCTCTCTCGCTTAGCGACCTCGTGAATTCGAGACGGTCGATTTGATCGTTCGAGCACGACGACCTCATGGAAACGGCAGGCGCGCGCGCGCGGCAGATTCCGCCGAGCGATTTCGTGCCGGCGGCGGCGCCGCGGCTATTCTATACGCGCCATCATTCCGCGTCCCGAGCGTCGCCAGGCCATCCCCGGTATCTCGCCTATGATGCCCCGGGATTGTTGTTATGCGCGGAAGCCACGACTGCTTTGATTTCAGTCGGTGCAACGCTGCGTGGATCTTACATAAGACGTTGTTTTAGAGCCGACGACGAAAGTCAAATTTTTCGCTTGATCGAGTTTTGCGTAAACGTAGTGGGATTCGAAGAAAGAATCGAAGGTTAAAATCATCAGTACCATGGTTAAGTCGTATCAATGATGCTAGAAGCATTGGTGATAAGAGATTCGCAAAGTCGTGTACTTAATAAAGTACACAGGTAATGCGGTGTGGAGCTTGGAAATCAATGGTATCATAGTCTCTGTTGTGTCATTTAAAAGAATATGATTTATGCGAGATTTTATTAATTCTTTTGCACAGTACCCCGAATGTATTCATCTACAAAAATGTTGTTTTGGTATAATAGTGGTTTAAACGTAACTTTCGACTTATTTAACTTAAAAGTCCCTGATTACATAAATTGAAACAAAAATATAGAAGATAAAGATAAATCATTGAAATCGAACTTCAAATGGGAATTGGGGACTGTTACTTACAGGTTAATTATTAAGTAATTAAGATTTCTTGGGCAGAATAGAACTTGCGTATTAATTTTAAAGTAAAAAATGTACTTAGATATTTACACACACGGAGAAAAATGTTGCATTAAAAATTACTATAGTTTCTACCAAAGTAGAGACAAACTCGATTTATCAAGAAAAA